>CM065589.1:478681992-479168162 GCA_033119425.1 Bufotes viridis | reverse complement strand
CTAATGATGATCATCTATGCGCACGGGTCCCCCTAGATACCTAACACTAGACAATTTTCCTTTTGGAAAAACTGGTTAAAACCCAGGCTGCCTTGCTAAGGTATGCTGATGACCTGTCTGTCTGATGGATTGTTGGTCCAGCATATACCTGGTGCTGGCGGCCATAGGGGAGAACTGTTCTGTGTTGGTAATTGGATGTTTTATGTAATAATACAAACAACAATAATAACTAGAAAGTGCTGTTTCTGAAGAAACCACAGGATGTTGGCTTGGAATATGATTGGCTGTTTGTGGCTCCACCTACTTTCTTGAATTTTAATGCCAGTCCTCAAGTGACCAATTGTGCCAAGTTTGAAGTCTGTGCCAATAACAGGCTACGAGCTGCGGCAGTTTAACATTTTCCCATTTAAACCAATTGCTGAAATTTGATTGGCTGATATAGACTCCGCCCACTTATAACAATTTTGACCCCACCAATGACCCACGGTGCCAAGTTTGGGTATTCTCGTTTAAATGCTGTGAGAATGGTAGCTTTTTAAAGTTTTCCCATTGAAGTCAATAGGGAAAATCTGATTGGTTGTTTGTAGCTCCGCCCACTTTTTCTAATTTTGAATTTGACGTAACTTGCCACCTGATTTCTGCAATTTGAAGCCCCTGACATCAAAAATTTGAGAATTGCAGCATTTTTGGAAGTTAAAATTTTTCAAATTTTCACATTTTTCACACTCAAAGAAATCTGATTGGTTGATTTTGGCCCCGCCCACTTTTCAGAATTCTAATCACAGTCCTCCGATGACCAACTGTGCCAAGTTTGAAGACTGTGCCAATAACCGTCTACTGAGCAGCGGCAGTTTAAAATTTTCCCATTTAAAGCAATTGCTGAAATTTGATTGGCCGATTTAGACTCCGCCCACTTATAAAATTTTTGACCCCAGTCACCCAATGACCCACGGTTGCCAAGTTTGGGTATTCTCGTTTAAATGCTGTGAGAATGGTAGCTTTTTAAAGTTTTCCTATTGAAGTCAATAGGGAAAATCTGATTGGTTGTAGCTCCGCCCACTTTTAATGTCCCCAAATGTGACATAAATTTTCAGGTTGACCCCATGACTAAGTGACCCAAGTTTGGTGACTTTAACTCTAAAGCTGTTTGAGTGACAAAAGTTTACATTTTTCCAATGAAAGTCTATGGGAAAAATGGGATCTTGAGGGGCCCGCCCCAGGGGCCCGGAGGGTGGGATCGGTTGAAAGCACAAGCAACCTATTCGGGTATGTGCCGAACAAGTGTGCAAAGTTTGGTAATCCTAAAACTGCGGGAGGAGTAGCGTATAGAAATTTGCAAATTTTCATTGGCTGTTGGTAGCTCCGCCCACTTTGGGGTGTCCCCTCAAATTTACCCATTTATTCGGGTTGACACCAACAATATGTGATCCAAGTTTGGGGAGCGTAGCTTCAAAATTGTGCGAAGTGGGAGCGATTTGAAAATTTCCTGTCAAAGTAAAAAGGAAAAAGTGGGTGTTCGGGGCCGCCCCAGGCGCCGAGGTTGGGACAGCTTAATAAAGCACAAGCAACGTACTTCAGCTATAGGCCGAAAAAGTGTGGAAAGTTTGGGGTCTGTAGCACAAAAACTGTAGGAGTAAGCGTTTAGAAAAGCGGGGCGGAGAATAATAATAATAATACTAACAATAATAAGCTGAAATAATCGAATAACAATATGTTGGCTTTGACAAGCAAACATAATAATTTTGTCTTTGTCTGTTTTATAAAGGACAAAAATTATGAATAAAAACGTTTTATAGACATTATGCAAAGACAGTGTTTGATGATAATAGCATAGTTTTTCTGAGATCAAGGATCCTAATATAGGACTATATATATATATATAATATTTCTATAGGGTAAAACAGCCTGTCCCTTTAAGGTATAATACTCAATCAAACATACAGTAAGGTAGCTGACTAAAAAACTAATGTCACTTTGTATTTTATAAACAGACAGCAACTTACAGACATTTACCTAGCCTGCCTATCATAAAATCTTATTATTATTTGTATTATTACATAAAACATTTAATGGACAACACAGAACAGTTCTCCCCTATGGCTGCCAAGCACCAGGTATATGCAGGGCCAACAATCCATCAGACAGACAGATCATCAGCATACCTTAGCAAGGCAGCCTGGGTTTTAACCAGTTTTCCCAGAAGGAAATTTCCCAGAAGGGAAATTGTCTGTTTAGTGTTCGGTATCTAGGGGACCTGTGCACATAGATGATTATCATTAGGGTGACAACATTTTTTTTTTTTTTTTTTATATGCCACCTAGCTCTCATCTCAATGATTAGGAAGGCTGCACAGTTTTTTTTATTTTGCAATTTTTAAAGACTAACTTTATAATCTTTCTATTCTGTTTTGTCATATAAACTCATTTGCATACCATGGGACTATGGGAAAGCTATGCAAATCGTGTTTCAGTTTACAAACAAGGCAGATACTGCTATATTGCTCATTAGCATTTCTTGGTCATGTGTATGCAAATGAGATTTAAATGTTGGGAAATGTTTATGCAGCTCTCTTAGGCAGTGAGAGAGGAGTTAGGCTGGCATATAAAATTACAATTTTTGTCGCCCTAATGATAATGGTCTAGGGTCCAGGCCCTCTAGATAGCCAACCAATGCTAAGCAATTTCTCTCCTTTTGATTGAGAACTTATGTTTGAAAGCTCATGATTGTCATTGTAAGGTATGCTGATGCCCTGTCTTATGGATAGATAGTCAGCCTGCACATACCTGGCTTTTGGCATGAATTGAGTGGTTTAGTGGGACATTAAATGTGGGACATTAAATGTAAAAGAAAATGATTATTAATGATATATCATTTTCAGAAAGGACTTTTTTTTGGTTTGGGGTGGACAGAGAACATTAGGTAATACTCTCCCTGCTTTAACATTGTAGCTTTAGATTGAATTTACTATGCCTGGCTTTGGTAGGAAGGTAAGCTGAATGTAAGAATGCAGGGCGAATCGAACATGCTTGCTGGCAGAAGCGAACGCGAACAATTCGGGACATCGCTACTCCTTGGAGCTGGCTTTGGTGTGCTAGGTCGCTGGGTGTGGTGGGCAGTAGCAGGCGTACTTTCTCGGGGACGGTGGCTCCGCTTTTGCAGCCTGCTCCCTCTTTTGCTGTGCTGTTGCCTCTGTGCGACCACCGCCTCTTCCTCAGAACTGCACACGTCACTAGCATGAACTTGAGTGCAGTCGGGGTATAGGATCTCATCGTCCTCCACATCTACTTCCACCCATTCTTGACCCCTCCCCTCCTCGTCAGTCTGCACACTGCAGAAAGCCGCAGCAGTTGGCATCTGTGTTTCGTCATCATCAGAGACGTGCTGCTGTGGTCCTCCCATGTCCTCATTCTGCAACATAAGTATGAGGGAATCAGTGCATTCAATGTCTTCCACTTCTGGGGTAGGGCTATTTGGATACCCCGGGGAAACCCTGCCAGCAGAGTCATCAAAAAGCATAAGCGTTTGCTGCATGACTTGGAGCTCAGGCTGCTTGGCTGCTTTGCAAGGGGGTGAGGTGAAAGACTGATGGGCATTGGCTGCAGGTGCCAACTCTGAGCTTTCTGCAGAGGACTGGGTGGGAGATACTGTGAAGGAACTGGCGCCACTGTCATCCACCCAATCTACTTTCGCCTGTACTTATTCTGGCCTCGTCATCCGTAGAGCAGCATTCGGGTCTACCAAATAACGCTGCAGGTTCTGTCACCTACTCGCACCTGAGGAAGGTGTTTCACTTGGACCTGTAGTTGGCGCTGAACGGGCACGTCCTCTCCCAGCAACAGGAGCTGCACCAACACCACCACGACCATGCCCACGTCCCTTATTTGATGTTCTCCTCATTATTTGTGTTCACCCACCAAGCTGACAGATTTATCTCCAGTGTCAATTTTACTGCGAATAGTCAACAATTAAGTTCACTAACACTAAGGCAGTGCTTGTGTCATAAAAATGCTCTGTGTATTAAGAATACTGCTTTTTTTCCCCAAAAAATACACTAATGCACTATTTCACTGCAGAAATGTAAATGAGTAATTTTACAATGTATGCACAACTGCTTTTTCAAGCAAGAATACGTTTTTTTTTTTCACAAATATACACTAATTCACTATTTCACAGCAAAAATGTAAAATAGGTATTTGAGCGGTGTATTTTAAACTGCTTTGTGGACTAGGAATAATGCTTTTTTTCCCCAAAATTCATAAATGCACTATTTGTACTCTCTATCCACAACTGCTTTGTGGACCCAGAACACGGCTTTTTTAACCAAAATTCACAAATGCAGTATTTAAAGGCTGGAAATTGAAAGTAGGTATTTCTACGCTTTATGCACAACTGTTTTGTGGGCCTTGAACACGCCTTTTTTTCTCATAAAACACACTAAAGCACTATTTCCGTGCTGCAATTTAAAAATAGTATTTGTACGCTGTATGCACAACTGCTTTGGCGACCCAGAACACGGCTTTTTTCACCAAATCAAACAAATGCAGTATTTAACTGTTGGAAATTAAACGTAGGTATTTCTACGCTTTATGCACAACAATTTTTGGGCCTAGAACACGGCTTTTTTTTTTTTGTAAAACACGCTAAAGCACTATTTCCGTGCTGCAATTTAAAATTGGTGTTTGTACGCTGTATGCACAACTGCTTTGGGGATCCAGAACACGGCTTTTGTCACCAAAATTCACAAAGGGAGTGAAGGGTTAAACAGAATAAGAACAAACACAGAACCAGAGATAGGTGCACACTGCAGTGTGCACCTATCTCTGGTTCTGTGTTTGTTTTGAATTCTTGCCACATCCACATAAATTTCATCTTATGTAGGATGTCCATTGTGGTACTTGTAGTCCGTTGCTGGCATCATCCATTGTATGCATTTTTTGCTGGTGATTGCCATTAGCAACGGACTACAAGTGCAGGATCTGCTCCCCTATAGAAATGCACAACTGCATATGGGTATGAGCGCATCCTGCTTTTTTAACACTACATTTTTTGATGGTTTAAACAGAATAAGTTATATGATAGGATGTTGCACGACGTCATTCTAGAGGGAGAATGTATTTACATCAGCCTCCATATAGGGAAATTGTTTCTACTCAGCAACATTGTATATGTAAACCACACCTGTTCCTGTATGTTAGTGTGTATGTATAAAAGCTGCAAGAACAAAGATAAAAATAGAGCTGCTTTCTAAGACCACCTGTGTGCGTGTGTGTCATTAACCACTTCAGCCCCCCTAGCTTAAACACCCTTAATGACCAGGCCACTTTTTACAATTCTGCACTACACTATTTTCACCGCTTATTGCTCCGTCATACAACTTACCACCCAAATGAATTTTACCTCCTTTTCTTCTCACTAATAGAGCTTTCATTTGGTGGTATTTCATTGCTGCTGACATTTTTACTTTTTGCTATTAATCAAAAATTACCGAAATTTTGCAAATTTTTAACTTTCTGTTGTAATTTTTTTAAAAAACTACATTTTCTATATAAATTTTTCGCAAAATTTATTGTTCTACATGTCTTTGATAAAAAAAAATCCAATAAGTGTATATTTATTGGTTTGGGTAAAAGTTATAGCGTTTACAAACTATGGTGCAAAAAAGTGAATTTCGGCATTTTGAAGAAGCTCTGACTTTCTGAGCACCTGTCATGTTTCTTCAGGTGCTAGAATGCCAGGAAAGTATAAATACCCCCAAATGACACCATTTTAGAAAGAAGACACCCCAAAGTATTCGCAGAGGGCATGGTGAGTTCATGTATAATTTCATTTTTTTCACAAGTTAGCGGAAAATGACACTTTCTGAGGAAAAAATAAAAATAATAAAGTTTCCATTTCTGCTAACTTCTGGCAAAATAAATTTAATCTCCCACGGACTCACTATGCCCCTCAGTGAATACCTTGGGGTGTCTACTTTCCGAAATGGGGTCACTTGTGAGGTGTGTTGTACTGTTCTGGCATTTTGGGCAGGGCTAATTGTGAGCAGCCATGTAAAGCTAAAGGTACTCGTTGGAATTTAGGCCCCTTTGCACCAGGCTGCAAAAAGTGTCACTCATGTGGTATCGCTGTACTCAGGAGAAGTAGGGCAATGTGTTTTAGGGTGTATTTTTACATATACCCATAGTTAGTGAGAGAAATATCTCTGTAAACTGACAACTTTGTATAAAAAAATTTAAAAGTTGTCATTTACAGCGATATTTCTCACACCAAGTATGGGTATATGTAAAATACACCCTAAACACATTGCCCTACTTCTCCTGAGTACGGCGATACCACATGTGTGACATTTTTGCAGCCAAGATGCGCAAAGGGCCCTAAAACCAATGAGTACCTTTAGGATTTCACAGGGCATTTTTACGCATTTGGATTCTCACGCTTTAGGACCCCTAAAATGCCAGGGCAGTATAAATACCCACATGTGACCCTAATTTGGAAAGAAGACACCCCAAGGTATTCCGTGAGGGGCATGGCGAGTTCACAGAAAAATAAAAATTTGGCACAAGTTAGCGGAAATTGATATTTTTTTTTTTACACAGTCTCATATTCCACTAACTTGTGACAAAAATAAAATTTTACATGAACTCACCATACCCCTCACGGAATACCTTGGGAGTGTCTTCTTTCTAAAATGGGGTCACATGTGAGGTTTTGTACTGCCCTGGCATTTGAGGGTCTCTGCAATCATTACACGTATGGCCAGCATTAGGAGTTTCTGCGATTCTCCTTATATTGAGCATACGGGTAATGAGATTTTTTTTTTCCGTTCAGCCTCTGGGCTGAAAAAAGAAAAAAAATGAACGGCACAGATTTCTTCATTCGCATCGATCAATGTGGATGAAAAAATCTCTGCCAAAATCAGTGACTGCGGTGCGGTGGGCTGGGCGCTAACAACCTAACAAGTAGCTAGCTAACTGGCGGTGATAAGGGACCCTTATGCCCCATTCACACGTCCGAAATTTTGTTTGCGGAACGGTATTGCGGACCCATACATTTCTGTGGGGACAGACTTTGTCCCGCTCGGATCGAGTTGCGGATCCGCACTACTGAGTCTGCATTTCCGTTCGCTAAAAATATAGAACATGCCCTTTTCTTGTCCGCAATTGCGGACAAGAAAAGCATTTTCTATATAGTTCTGGCAATGTGCGGATCTGCAAAATGCGGAAAGCACATTGACGGTGTCCTTGTTTTGCGGATCCGCGCCGCGAGATCCGTGGCACGATCTGTGGATCCGTGGATCCGCGGATCCATAAAACACATATGGACATGTGAATAGAGCCTTACAGGGGGGTGATCAGTGACAGGGGGGTGATCAGGGAGTCTTTATGGGTAGTGTAGTGTTTGGTGCAACTTTACAGAATTACCTGGTCCTCTGGTGGTCGATCCCAGTAAATGGGACCACCAGAGGACCAGGTAGCAGGTATATCAGGCGCTGTTAACAAAACAGCGTCTGATATGCCTCTTTGATCTAATCTATTTTACATTTGCAGCCTGCCAGCGATTGATCATCGCTGGCAGGCTGTAGTATAACTGCAGAGCCGTGCTCTGCTGTGAACGCGCGCGTGCGCGCGTTCACAGCAGATCTCGCCTCTCGCGAGATGACGCACGGATGCGTCCAGGAGGAACAAACTTGCCGCCGCCTGGACGCATCCGTGCGTTCAGCGGTCGGCAAGCGGTTAAAGGAAGCTCTCCAGGCACCTGTCATAAGAAAAACCAGGGTGAACACTAAAACAAGAACCTTTCAGCTGGGGGCTCGAGTCCTTGATAGAGCACACAGAAATTCGGTAGGTAAGGAAAATCCCTGTCTTTTGGATTGGGGAAATTCCGATGCTTTCCGAAAACTTTCTGTTGTTTCTATCTTGAATCGACTTTAGACACACTGAAAGGAATAGCATATATCTTTAGGGAAAATAGATTTTACTTAGATAAATTCTTTAGGCAAGAATTTAAAAGAGCAATCCTTTAGGCAAGGATTCAACAGAGGAATTCTTTTGGGAAGAATTCAAATATTGTGTGCACTGCACCCTGGTCTTTCTTGTTAGCCAATTTCTACCGCTTCTTATCTGTTGCTTTTATGTTATGATGTTATGATGCATTAAGTAATTTTATTTTATGCTGAAGGTAAGCAGCAAATGATACTGTGAAAACTGTGCTAACTTTATTGTGTGTGTCCTAAATAACTCCACTCTGGCAAGGGGAAACCCGCTAACCCAGAAACTGGTGAACGCAAGTGGCGGTTTGAAGGGATAATAGGGATAATACTAACAGGCAGTTGAGAAGGAAGTTGAGCATAGACATATGTCCTTTCCATCCAGTTGACAGGTATTGACAGAAATTTCACAGTTCAGTACAGCCAGTCCTGGGGAGAGTTCTGCTCTGCCTCCGTCTCAATTAAGTTATAAGAAATGGGTGCAAAGAAAAGAAAGGTCTCTCCATCCCCTCCGTATGTAGGAGAAACATGTAAGGATTATGTAGCCCGGGTCTGTGGGACTAATCATTATTTAGTTACTCCCTGGGTGGTTAATAATAACAGGATGGACAGAGGGGATGAAAAGTATAAATTTGTTCCCTCGGGAAGGGGCTAATGACACCTTCCATATGGACAAGGTAAATGGATATGTCCGTGTGCAGCTCTGAACCCGGACAAACCCCTTTCAGCTGCTTGTTCCTTATCTCAAGTGCCTCCCCTCCCTTCTTTGCTTGCCAAGCTGTGTGTTTATGCAACACTGAGGAAAGAAGAAGGGGGCAAATTGCTGCCGGCAGTGCTTGTTCTCTTCTCTGCCTACAGAGGTGTCAAGAGTGATGTATGGACTGTAGAAGGATGCTTAGGCCCGATGCTGCACCTGTTTATATTAAACAATGCCACCTTTCACCAGAAAAATAAAAGGGGATTGAGTCTATGTTGATAGAATTCCTAGAGGCAGGGGTTATTGAGGAAATTATTTCCCCCTATAATACACGTATCAACATAGTGAGAAAGGCTGATAATACCTTTAGGTTTGTCCAGGATCTTAGAGCGGTAAATGCACAGATCATAACTGTAGCCCCTGTGGTTCCAGACGTACCATCTCTGCTATCAGACATTCCTGCCCATGCAGAGTTTTTCTCTGTTCTTGATTTAAAGAATGCATTTTTTTCTATCCCAGTTGACAGGGAAACATGGCCACTCTTTGCCTTTAAAGTTCGCCAGTAGAATGCCTCAGGGTTATGCAGACTCCCCAGTAGTCTACTCCATTGTCCTCCAAGCCGCCCTTGGACTGCCCCTCATGGTTCTGTCCTTTTACAATATGTGTACGATCTCCTCATATGTAGTTCTACTCAGGAGAACTGCCAGGCAGACTGTGTTAGTTTATTATGTTAATGTGGTCACAAAGTTTCTAGGAAGAAATTACAATGGTGTATTGACAGTGTTGATTACTTGGGCTTTGTTCTCAGTAAAGGTGAGAGGAAAATCAGCCATGCCAGAATTACTGCCGTCCTGGGTCTGCCCCGCCCACAAACCAAGACAGACATGTTGACCTTTCTTGGCATGATTGGTTACTGCCGCCAATGGACTGCTGATTGTTCCTACTATGATAATATTCTGAGACAAGCCACTAATACTGATATGCCTGACTTCATTAAATGGTCTGATGAAATGTTACAAGTAGAGTTGAGCGAACACCTGGATTTTCGGGTTCGAGAAGTTCGGCCAAACTTCCCGAAAATGTTCGGGTTCAGGATCGAACTTCGACCGAACTTCATCCCGAACCCGAACCCCATTGAAGTCAATGGGGACCCAAACTTTTGGGCACTAAAATGGCTGTAAAATAGTCCAGGAAAGGGCTAGAGTGCTGCAAAAGGCAGCAAAATGTAGGTAAATCCCCTGCAAACAAAAGTGGATAGGGAACTGAATTAAAATAACATAAAATAAATAAAAGTTAAGCAATATCAATTGGAGAGAGGCCCCTGGCACCCAGACGGAGGAGAGAGGTCGCATAGCAGAGAATCAGGCTTCATGTCACCCAGCAATAGTGAAGGCCACTTCCAGATATTTAGCCCACAGCACCCAGACAGAGGACAGAGGTCGCATAGCAGAGAATCAAGCGTCATGTCACCCACCAATGGAGAAGGCCACTTTCATTTTATTTTAGGCCCCCAGCACCCAGACAGAGGACACAGGTCGCATAGCAGAGAATCAGGCTTCATGTGACCCAGCAATAGAGAAGGCCACTTCCAGATATTTAGCCCACGGCACCCAGACAGAGGACAGAGGTTGCATAGCAGAGAATCAGGCGTCATGTCACCCACCACTGGAACAGGCCACTTTCAGATAATTAGGCCCCTGGCACCTAGACTGAGGAGAGGTTCATTCAACTTTTGGTTGCAAAGCAATATAATGGTAAAATTAAAAAAAGAGGATTGTGGCGAAACCAACCTCGCCACAGTGAACTGGAGAAGTCTAGTTGCCTGCCTCTTGCCTTCTGACTATTGCCCTGGGATGTATTGCCCGTTAAGAACTGATTTATTGTACAGTGCTGGCCCTTTTAAAAACAGTATACGGACACATGGAAACTTTTTGGACAGGTAAAGCCATGCTGCCAAGGGATAACAAAGGGACCTCACCTAACCTTTTAACCCCCGGACGGATTCATTGCTCCCCAAGTTATGCTGATCACAGAAATATAAGTTTTATCCATATGTGATGTAAGATCAGGGAGTTATTAAAATGTATAAAAAAGTGTAACTGTTTAGCTTGGAGATAATTGAGTAGATCCTGTAATTGACTCAATTATCTCCTAAGCAGAGGTGAGGAATATGCTGAGTGTCTGTATTGTCCCATTGTATCTGATTGGCTGCTGTACTTGCATTGTATGTGCTGTAATGTGTTTATTGGTTGTTCAGCAAAACCCTGTGGGCTGTAATGTGTTTGGGAATTGGGAATAAAAGAGGCTGTATGGGCCAGTAAAAGGGAGTTCCTGCTTGACCCTCAAAACGAAGTGTCGTCTCGTTATTGGAGGGGGGGGGGGATTTATTGTATGCTGTTCCAGTTTGACTGCTAGGAGTGTAAACCTCTTCGTATGGTTTTTCCTATTCGGCTGTTTACCGCATTCATATGCTTCTCCGATTTGGTGGTTGTGGTGTCGGCTAGAGCGCTTGGAATCCTCAAGAAGCGCTAGGAGCATCTTTCAACGGAGGTACCCAGTCGGGGTGCCCGTCGATCCGTTACATTGGTGGCAAGCGACGGGATCATTCCTACGGCCCAGAAGGACAGCTACAAGGCTACCCCAGTTCCTGGATTACAACTTGAGGGCAGCGCTAGTACCTGTACAGCGCCCTATCTACAAAAGAACTAAATTCAGCAGAGCAAGTATGGTGCCCAGCTACACTCAGGAGCAGTTGGACAGAGAGGTTAATGCGGTGCTGGCTGCATATGGACCCAACCCCTCAGAGAGAGCCGTGCAGCTTGTGAAGAGAAAAATGGGAGAGTACCTGCAGTTCATGGCAGATGGTATCGTCCGCCCTCCCCAGCGGCTGAGTGTGTTCCGGAGAGCTAAAGGTGCCGTCCTTCCTCCCCAGCGGCATTGTGTACCCCAGGGAGCTGAAGGTGCCGTCCTTCCTCCCCAGCGGCAGTGTGTACCCCAGGGAGCTGAAGGTGTCGTCCTTCCTCCCCAGCGGCTGAGTGTATTCCAGGGAGCTGAAGGTGTCGTCCTTCCTCCCCAGTGGCAGTGTGTACCCCAGGGAGCTGAAGGTGCTGTCCTTCCTCCCCAGCGGCAGTGTGTACCCCAGAGAGCTGAAGGTGCCGTCCCTTCTCCCCAGCGGCAGTGTGTACCCCAGGGAGCTGAAGGTGTCATCCTTCCTCCCCAGCGGCAGTGTGTACCCCAGGGAGCTGAAGGTGTCGTCCTTCCTCCCCAGCGGCAGTGTGTACCCCAGGGAGCTGAAGGTGTCGTCCTTCCTCCCCAGTGGCTGTGTGTATTCCAGGGAGCTGAAGGTGTCGTCCTTCCTCCCCAGCGGCTGTGTGTATTCCAGGGAGCTGAAGGTGTCGTCCTTCCTCCCCAGCGGCAGTGTGTACCCCAGGGAGCTGAAGGTGCTGTCGTTCCTCCCCAACAGCAGTGTGTACCCCAGGGAGCTGAAGGTGCCGTCCCATCTCCCCAGCGGCAGTGTGTACCCCAGGGAGCTGAAGGTGTCGTCCTTCCTCCCCAGCGGCAGTGTGTACCCCAGGGAGCTGAAGGTGCTGTCCTTCCTCCCCAGTGGCAGTGTGTACCCCAGGGAGCTGAAAGTGCCATCCTCCCTCCCCAGCGGCAGAGTGTCCTGCGGGGAGCGGAGACCGCCAGTTTTGCACCCCAGCAGCAGGACAAGATATTGAAAGGGGAGACAGTTGGTCCCCCCCTCCACCAGCAGAGAGAGGGTCAGGGAGAGGAGCCTGCTCCCCCCTCTCCCCAGTGGCAGTCTACAGTTCAGAGAGAGGAGCTTGTTACACCCTCTCTCCCGCAGCAGCCTAACCCACCAAGGGGAGATGTTACACCCCCCAACGGTGCAGATGGGACCGTGGTCTCTGCACTTGCAGCACAAGGGGCAAGGACGGTCGGTCCTGTCCCCCAGCCACAGAGCGGTTTATCCAGAGGGGAGACAGTCGGTCTCCCCTCCCACAACCAGGCTCCAACCAGGCTACTTCCGTGGTAGCGCTGGCCCCAGGGCAGAGTACCGCGGGTCTCTGCCCACTCAGCAACCCACCAAGGCAGTCTACCAGTTCCCCGCATAGCCGTGGTGAGGCACCTGGACATGGACAAGTTGCTACTTTATCCAGGTGTAGTAACCATTTATTGTGGGTGGGCTGTACTGCTGTTTGTGCTTCGTGGGTGGGTTGCTGGACTAACCAGGGCACTGACCGGCAGGAGGTCAGATACCCTGTTAGTCTAGTTGGTAAAGGGGAGAAGTGTGGCGAAACCAACCTCGCCACAGTGAACTGGAGAAGTCTAGTTGCCTGCCTCTTGCCTTCTGACTATGGCCCTGGGATGTATTGCCCGTTAAGAACTGATTTGGACTTATGGACTTTTATTGTACAGTGCTGGCCCTTTTAAAAACAGTATACGGACACATGGAAACTTTTTGGACAGGTAAAGCCATGCTGCCAAGGGATAATAAAGGGACCTCACCTAACCTTGTAACCCCGGACGGATTCATGTGATTTTTACATATGTTGCTCCCCAAGTTATGCTGATCACAGAAATATAAGTTTTATCCGTATGTGATGTAAGATCAGGGAGTTATTAAAATGTATAAAAAGTGTAACTTTTCAGCTTGGAGATAATTGAGTAGATCCTGTAATTGACTCAATTATCTCCTAAGCAGAGGTGAGGAATATGCTGAGTGTGTCTGTATTGTCCCATTGTATCTGATTGGCTGCTGTACTTGCATTGTATGTGTTGTAATGTGTTTATTGGTTGTTCTGCAAAACCCTGTGGGCTGTAATGTGTTTGGGAATTGGGAATAAAAGAGGCTGTATGGGCCATTAAAAGGGAGTTCCTGCTTGACCCTCAAAACGAAGTGTCGTCTCGTTATTGGGGGGGGGGGGGGTATTTATTGTATGCTGTTCCAGTTTGACTGCAAGGAGTGTAAACCTCTTCGTATGGTTTTTCCTATTCGGCTGTTTACCGCATTCATATGCTTCTCCGATTTGGTGGTTGTGGTTGTGGTGTCGGCTAGAGTGATTGGAATCCTCAAGAAGCTCTAGGAGCATATTTCAACGGAGGTACCCAGTCGGGGTGCCCGTCGATCCGTTACAAGGATTCAATAAAGAAGTGCCCTGAAGTACAAGAAAATATGGTTGAGTTATAAATGTCTATTTTGCACAAGGGATAGACAGGTCCTGTTGGATCCATGTCTGGTTCATTTTTATGAACGTCAGCTTGTCCACGTTGGCTGTGGACAGGCGGCTGCGTTTGTCAGTAAGGACGCCCCCTGCCGTGCTGAATACACGTTCAGACAAAACGGTGGCCACCGGGCAGGCCGGCACCACCAAGGCATAAAAGGCTATCTCTGGCAACATTGACAATTTGGAGACCCAGAAGTTGAATGGGGCCGAACCATCAGTCAGTACGTAGAGGGGTGTGCACACGTACTGTTCAACCATGTTAGTGAAATGCTGCCTCTTGCTAACATGTTCCGTAGGTGGTGGTGAAGTTAGCTGTGGCGTGGTGACAAATCTTTTCCACATTTCTGCCATGCTAACCCTGCCTTCAGAGGAGCTGGCCATGACACAGCTGTGTTGGCGACCTCTTGCTCCTCCTCTGCCTTTGCCTTGGGCTTCCACTTGTTCCCTGTGACATTTGGGAATGCTCTCAGGAGCGCGTCTACCAGCGTGCGCTTGTTCTCGCGCATCTTCCTATCACGCTCCAGTGCAGGAAGTAAGGTGGGCACATTGTCTTTGTACCGGGGATCCAGCAGGGTGGCAACCCAGTAGTCCGCACACGTTAAAATGTGGGCAACTCTGCTGTCGTTGTGCAGGCACTGCAGCATGTAGTGGCTCTTGTGTGCCAGGCTGCCCAGAAGTAAGAACAAACGATGACGATGACGATACGCCTCCCACAGAGGACGCCTCCCACAGAGGACGCCTCCCTCCTCCCTCTGTGGGAGGCGTATCGTCATCGTCCTCCGTATCCCCCCAGCCACGCACCAGTGATGGGCCTGAGCTGTGTTGGGTGCCACCCCGCTGTGAACCTACTTCATCCTCATCCTCCTCCACCTACTCCTCATCCTCCTCGTCCTCCAGTAGTGGGCCCTGGCTGGCCAAATTTGTACCTGGCCTCTGCTGTTGCAAAAAAACTCCCTCTGAGCCACTTCTAACAGACTGGCCTGAAAGTGCTAAAAATGACCACTCATCCTCCTCCTCCTCCTGGGCTAATTCCTCTTCCATCATCGCCCTAAGTGTTTTCTCAAGGGGACATAGAAGTGGTATTGTAACGCTGATAACGCCACTGGCCATGTTGGTGGAGTACTCTAAACAGCGTAACAGGGCACACAGGTCTCGCATGGAGGCCCAGTCATTGGTGGTGAAGTGGTGCTGTTCCGCAGTGCGACTGACCCGTGTGTGCTGCAGCTGAAACTCCACTATGGTCTGCTGCTGCTTGCACAGTCTTTCCAGCATGTGCAAGGTGGAGTTCCACCTGGTGGGCACATCGCATATGAGGCGGTGAGCGGGAAGGCCGAAGTTACGCTGTAGCACAGACAGGCGAGCAGCGGCAGGATTTGAATACCGGAAGCGCGCACAGACGGCCCGCACTTTATGCAGCAGCTCTGACATGTCGGGGTAGTTGTGAATGAACTTCTGCACCACCAAATTCAGCACATGCGCCAGGCAAGGGATGTGCGTCAAACCGGCTAGTCCCAGAGCTGCGACGAGATTTCGCCCATTATCGCACACCAACCAGGCCGGGCTTGAGGCCCACTGGCAGCAACCACTGGTCAGTCTGTTGTTCAATACTCTGCCACAATTCCTGCGCGGTGTGGGGCTTGTCCCCCAAACATATGAGTTTCAGAATGGCCTGCTGACGTTTACCCCGGGCTGTGCTGAAATTGGTGGTGAAGGTGTGTGGCTGACTGGATGAGCAGGTGGAAGCAGAGGAGGAGGAAGCTGACTCGGAGTAGGAGGCTACAGGAGGCAAAGAATAATGCCCTGCGATCCTTGGCGATGGAAGGACGTGCGCCAAGGAACTCTCCGCCTGGGGCCCAGCCGTCACTACATATACCCAGTGTGCAGTTAGGGAGATATAGCGTCCCTGGCCATGCTCACTAGTCCACGTATCCGTGGTTAGGTGGACCTTGCCACAGATGGCGTTGCGCAGTGCACACTTGATTTTATCGGATACTTGGTTGTGCAGGGAAGGCACGGCTGTCTTGGAGAAGTAGTGGCGGCTGGGGACAACATACTGTTGGACAGCCATAGCCATCAGCTGTTTGAAGCTGTCTGTGTCCACCAGCCTGAATGACAGCATTTCAAAGGCCAGTAGTTTAGAACTGCTGGCATTTAGGCCCAGGGCTCGAGGGTGGCTAGGTGGGAATTTACGCTTTCTCTCCAAGGTTTGTGAGATGGAGAGCTGAACGCTGCCGTGTGACATGGTGGAGATGCTTGGTGACGCAGGTCGTGTTGTCGGTGGCACATCCTCTGTTTGGTGGGCGGAAGGTGCCAACATTCCTCCCAAGGCGCAGGAAGAGGCCGAGGCAGCAGCAGAAGAGGGAGCAGGGGAAGCCAGAATAAGTTCCTTGCTTTTAATGTGTTTACTCCACTGCAGTTCATGCTTTGCATGTAGATGCCTGGTCATGCAGGTTGTGCTAAGGTTCAGAACGTTAATGCCTCGCTTCAGGCTCTGATAGCACAGCGTGCAAACCACTCGGGTCTTGTCGTCAGCACATTGTTTAAAGAAGTGCAATGCCAGGGAACTCCTTGAAGCTGCCTTTGGGGTGACTTGGTCCCTGGTGGCGGTGGCCAGTAGCACTCTCTTGGCAGCGGCTGTTCTGCTTTTGCCCCCTGCTCCCTCTTTTGCTATGCTGTTGGCTCAGTCTCACCACTGCCTCTCCCTCTGAACTATGAAAGTCAGTGGCACGACTTTCATTTCATGTGGGGTCTAGGACCTCATGGTCCCCTGCATCGTCTTCCACATATCTTCCTCCCTGACCTCCTGTTCGGTCTGCACACTGCAAAAAGACGCAGCAGTAGGCACCTGTGTTTCATCATCATCAGAGACGTGCGGTCTCCGATGAGGTGGTATTCCCATGTCCTCATCATCAGGAAACATCAGTGGTTGTGCATCAGTGCATTCTATGTCTTCCACCACTGGGGAAGGGCTAGGTGGATTCCCTTGGGAAACCCTGCCAGCAGAGTCTTCAAACAGCATAAGAGACTGCTGCATAACTTGAGGCTCTGATAGTTTCCCTGATATGCATGGGAGTGATGTGACAGACTGATGGGCTTGGTTTTCAGGCACCACCTGTGCGCTTTCGGCAGAAAACTGGGTGGGAGATAATGTTGTGAACGTGCTGGATCCACTGTCGGCCACCCAATTGACTAGCGCCTGTACTTGCTCAGGCCTTACCATCCTTAGAACGGCATTGGGCCCCACCAAATATCGCTGTAAATTCTGGCAGGTTCTGGAACCTGAGGTAGTTGGTTCACTAGGACGTGTGGCTGTGGCAGAATGGCCACGTCCTCTCCCAGCACCAGAGGGTCCACTAACACCACCATGTTTTCCTTATTGTTACCGTTCACCAAGCACTACAATAAGATAAAAAAATAATTTTGACCTAATGTATTGATTTCAAATTCAGGCCTTTTTTTACAGGCACCTAACACTATCTGCCTATTTATTTATGTACCGTATTACACTAATCGAGGCACAGCAGTAACCACTGATTTAGGGTAATATCAATTGTAGGCCTAGTATTTAGGCCCTGGATGAAAGGTATCCTTTTATGGACAGATTTACACTTGGAGATGCACAGAAGCGTGTGAAAAAATATGTAGGATTATGCCTTCAGCAATTGTATTTTAACACTTTGTGTAATATACCCTTTAACGGACAGAAATACACTTGGAGATGCACGATAGCGTGTGACGTTATTGAGGATGACCCTCTCAGCACTTGTATATACACCTTGAGTGTAATATAGCCTTTTACGGACAGAAATACACTATGAAATGCACAATAGTGTATGCAGATTTACAGGATTATGCTTTCAGCAATTGCAATGTAACACTTTTTGTAATATACCCTTTTACGGAAAGAAATATACTTGGAGATGCACGCTGAGTGTAATATACGCATTTAGGGACAAATTAACACTTGGCATGCTGACACAGCAGAAACACCAGATTCAGGGTATTGCTATATTGGCAATTGAGTTTCACCCCAGAACAAAATCTATCCTTTGACGGATACTATTAAACTTGTTCTGCCACAGCTGGAACACCAGATTTACTGTATTTCTATTTTGGCAACTGAATTTCACCGTAGAAAATAATAAATCCTTTGATGGATACTAGGGAAATTGTCCAGTCACAGCTGGAACACCAGATTCAGGGAATTGCTATATTGGCAAGTGAATTTCACCTCAGAACAAAATCTATCCTTTGACGGATACTATTAAACTTGTCCTGTCACAGCTGGAACACCAGATAAACTGTAATTCTATTTTTGAAACTCTATTTCACCTCAGAAAATAATATATCCTTTGACGGACACTAGGGAAATTGTCCAGTCACAGCTGGAACACCAGATTCAGGGTATTGCTATTTTGGCGATTCAGGGTATTGCTATTTTGGCAATTAAATTTCACCCCAGAAAAAAATATATCCTTTGACGGATACTATTAAAATTGTCCAGTCACAGCTGGAACACCAGATTTACTGTATTTCTATTTTGGCAACTGAATTTCACTGCAAAAAATAATAAATCCTTTGACGGACATTATTAAACTTGGTCAGCCACTGCTGGGACACCAGATTTACGGTATTGCTATTTTGGCAATTGAATTTCACCCCAGAAAAAAATATATCCTTTGCCGGACACTATTAAACTTGGCCAGCCACAGCTGAAAGCACTGATTTATGGTATTGCTATTTTGGCAATTTAATTTCTCCACAGAAAAAAAATATCCTTTGCCGGACACTAATAAACTTGTCCAGTCACAGCTGGAACACCTGATTTACTGTATTTAGATTTTTGCAACTGTATTTCACCCCAGAAAAAAATCTATCCTGTGACAGACACTTTTAAACTTGGCCAGCCACAGCTTAAACCACCGATTTATGGTATTGCTATTTTGGCAATTGAATTTCACCTCATAAAAAAATATATCCATTGCCGGAGACTAATAAACTTGTCCAGCCACAGCTGAAACACCAGATTTACAGTATTTCTATTTTTGCAACAGTATTTCACCCCAGAAAACAAAATATCCTTTGACGGACACTATTGAAATTGTCCAGTCACAGTTCTAACAACAGATTCAGGGTATTGCTATTTTGGCAATTGAATTTCACCCAAGAACAAAATCTATCCCTTTGACGGATACAGATTTAAACTAGGCCTGCCACAGCTGGAACACCAGATTTACTGTATTTCTATTTTGGCAACTGACTTTCACCGCAGAAAATAATATATCCTTTGATGGATACTAGGGAAATTGTCCAGTCACAGCTGGAACACCAGATTCAGGGTATTGCTATTTTGGCAAGTAAATTTCACCTCAGAACAAAATCTATCCTTTGACGGATACTATTAAACTTGTCCTGTCACAGCTGGAACACCAGATAAACTGTAATTCTATTTTTGCAACTCTATTTCACCTCAGAAAATAATATATCCTTTGACGGACACTAGGAAATTGTCCAGTCACAGCTGGAACACCAGATTCAGGGTATTGCTATTTTGGCGATTCAGGGTATTGCTATTTTGGCAATTAAATTTCACCCCAGAAAAAAATATATCCTTTGACGGACACTATTAAACTTGTCCAGTCACAGCTGGAACACCAGATTTACTGTATTTCTATTTTGGCAACTGAATTTCACTGCAAAAAATAATAAATCCTTTGCCGGACATTATTAAACTTGGTCAGCCACTGCTGGGACACCAGATTTACTGGTATTGCTATTTTGGCAATTGAATTTCACCCCAGATAAAAATATATCCTTTGCCGGACACTATTAAACTTGTCCAGCCACAGCTGGAAGCACTAGATTTATGGTATTGCTATTTTGGCAATTTAATTTCTCCACAGAAAATAATATATCCTTTGCCGGACACTAATAAACTTGTCCAGTCACAGCTGGAACACCTGATTTACTGTATTTAGATTTTTGCAACTGTATTTCACCCCAGAAAAAAATCTATCCTGTGACAGACACTTTTAAACTTGGCCAGCCACAGCTTAAACCACCGATTTATGGTATTGCTATTTTGGCAATTGAATTTCACCTCAGAAAAAAATATATCCATTGCCGGAGACTAATAAACTTGTCCAGCCACAGCTGAAACACCAGATTTACAGTATTTCTATTTTTGCAACAGTATTTCACCCCAGAAAACAAAATATCCTTTGACGGACACTATTGAAATTGTCCAGTCACAGTTCTAACAACAGATTCAGGGTATTGCTATTTTGGCAATTAAATTTCACCCAAGAAAAAAATATTCCCTTTTACGAACAGATTTAAACTAGGCCTGCAACAGCTGGAACACAAGATTTACTGTAATTCTATTTTTGCTACTGACTTTCACTCCAGAAAATAATATATCCTTTGACGGACACTAGGGAAATTGTCCAGTCACAGCTGGAACACCAGAATCAGTGTATTGCTATTTTGGCAATTAAACTCACCCCAGAACAAAATCTATCCTGTGACGGACACTATTAAACTTGGCCAGCCACAGCTGAAACCACTGATTTATGGTATTGCTATTTTGGCAATTGAATTTCACCCCAGAAAAAAATATATCCTTTGCCGGACACTATTAAACTTGTCCAGCCACAGCTGGAACACCAGATTTACGGTATTTCTATTTTTGCAACTGAATATCACCGCAGAAAATAATATATCCTATGACGGACACTATGAAACTTGTCCAGTCACAGCTGGAACACCAAATTTACTGTATTTCTATTTTGGCAACTGAATTTCCCTCCAAAAAATAATAAATCCTTTGCCGGACACTATTAAACTTGGTCAGCCACTGCTGGGACACCAGATTTACGGTATTGACTATTTTAGCAATTGTATTTCACCCCAGATAAAAATATATCTTTTGCCGGACACTTTTAAACTTGTCCAGTCACAGCTGGAACACCAGATTTACGGTATTTCTATTTTTGCAACTGAATTTTACAGCAGAAAATAATATATCCTTTGACAGATACTATTAAACTTGTCCAGTCTCAGCTGGAACACCAGATTTACGGTATTTCTATTTTTGCAACGGAATTTTACAGCAGAAAATAATATATCCTTTGACTGATACTATTAAACTTGTCCAGTCTCAGCTGGAACACCAGATTTACGGTATTTCTATTTTTGCAACTGAATTTCACAGCAGAAAATAATATATCCTATGACGGACACTATGAAACTTGTCTAGTCACAGCTGGAACACCAGATTTACTGCATTTCTATTTTGGCAACTGAATTTCACCCCAGAAAATAATAAATCCTTTGCTGGACACTATTAAACTTGGCCAGCCACTGCTAGGACACCAGATTTACGGTATTGCTATTTTGGCAATTGAATTTCACCCAAGAAAAAAAGATATCCTTTGCCGGACACTATGAAACTTGTCCAGTCACAGCTGGAACACCAGATTTACTGTATTTCTATTCTGGCAACTGAATTTCACCCCAGAAAATAATAAATCCTTTGCCGGACAGTATTAAACTTGGCCAGCCACTGCTGGCACCCGATTTACGGTATTGCTATTTTGGCAAATGAATTTCACCCTAGAAAAAGTATATCCTTTGCCGGACACTATTAAACTTGTCCAGTCACAGCTGGAACACCAGATTTACGGTATTTCTATTTTTGCAACTGAATTTCACCGCTGTAAAAAATATATCTTATGACGGACACTATGAAACTTGTCCAGTCACAGCTGGAACACACGAATTAGTGTATTTCTATTTCGGCAACAGAATTTCACTCCAGAAAATAAGAAATCCTTTGCCAGACACTATTAAATTCGGCCAGCCACTGCTTGGACACCAGATTTACGGTATTGCTATTTTGGCAATTGAATTTAACCCCAGAACAAAATATATCCTTTGCGGACACTTTTAAACTTGGCCATCAACTGCTGGAACACCAGATTTACGGTATTGCTATTTTGGCAATTGAATTTCACCCCATAAAAAAATATATACTTTGCCGGACACTATGAAACTTGTCCAGTCACAGCTGGAACACCAGATTTACGGTATTTCTATTTTGGCAACTGAATTTAACCCCAGAAAATAATAAATCCTTTGCCGGACACTATTAAACTTGGCCAGCCACTGCTGGGACACCAGATTTACGGTATTGCTATTTTGGCAATTGAATTTCACCCCAGAAAAAAAAAATATCCTTTTCCGGACACTTTGAAACTTGTCCAGTCACAGCACGAACACCAGATTTACTGTATTTCTATTTTGGCAACTGAATTTCACCCCAGATAAAAATATATCCTTTGACAGTTACTATTAAACTTGTCCAGTCACAGCTGGAACACCAGACTTACTGTATTTTTATTTTGGCAACTGAATTTCACCCCAGATAAAAATATATCCTTTGCCGGACACTTTTAAACTTGTCCAATCACAGCTGGAACACCAGATTTCGGTATTTCTATTTTTGCAACTGAATTTCACCGCAGAAAATAATATATCCTGTGACGGACACTGTAAAACTTGTCCAGTCACAGCTGGAACACCAGATTTACGGTATTGCTATTTTGGCAATTGAATTTCAGCCCAGAACAAAATATATCCTTTGCCGGACACTATTAAACTTTGCCAGCCACTGCTGGGACACCAGATTTAGGGGATTGCTATTTTGGCAATTGAATTTCACCACAGAAAAAATCTATCCTTTGCCAGACAGCAGACAGTATTACACTTGGCTAGCCACAGCTGGAACACCAGATTTAGGGGATTGCTATTTTGGCAATTAAATTTAACCCCTCAATAAAATATTGAAATTTCTATCCTGAGTTTTTAGGGGTGACAATAAGCACAGCCAAGCCCCTGATGTAGGATATAGCAAAAAAAAAACCAACTAATATTGATGGATTGATGGACTTGGTGGCAGCTTGTGCTGGTGCACCACAATACACAAAATGGCCGCCGATCACCCCAGAAAAAAGTGACAGAAAAACGCTCTGTGCAGCCTAAAAACCAGTGAGCCATTAACTAGCAGAAGTTGAATGATTCACAGCTGTAGATCGATCACTTCATTAGGTGTTTTTGCTGACTTTTCCCTGCCTAATCTCGCCCTCAAAGCAGCTGTGTCCTATCCCTACACTAATCAGAGCAGAGTGACGTGCGGCGCTACGTGACTCCAGCTTAAATAGAGGCTGGGTCACATGCTGCACTTAGCCAATCACAGCCATGCCATTAGTAGGCATGTCTGTGATGGCTTCCTAGGGCAAGAAGTAAAACGCTAGCTGATTGGCTGCTGTGCAGCCTTTCAGAAAGTGGGAAGAAATCGCCGAACAACGGTATTTTGCTGGATTTTTGGGGAAAAAAAAACCGCTGAATGAAAGTGGCAGCTCTGTTGCTACTTGTGCTACTTTTTCCACTGCCTGTTCCTTTGGAGTGGCTAGACAACTGTTGGCCATAATGTATAACAACTATATCTCTAACTGAATGGATTTTCCATGAATTTTGGTGCACTGCACACTTATGTACACAACGATAATTTGCACCTGCCGGCAACAGTGACCTATAATACTGACGCATAGTAACTCTACACCTAAGAGAACAGATTAGCTATGAATATTGGTGCACTGCAGACTTATGTACAGCAATAAATCAGACCTGTTGTTAACAATGGCCTGTAATACTGACAGATATTAACTCTACAGATAACATCCCATGCGGGATCTGGGTTTTATAGGGCTCTGCCTAGCTCTGACATCAGAGAGGGATGGCTACCTGCGGATTGGCTGGCTGCATGGCATTATAGGTGATCTTTTCTGCTGTACACTTACTTTTACTTTCCAACACGTGCAGCTGCCATTTTAGGAAAACTGACTAGTTACCACAAAGCTCACCGCCACCAACATTCCATGAGTTGTGTTCAAATTCTTTGATGTAAAAGATATAAATAAATGGATAAGAGACAGATAAAGTGCTGGATGACTAGATGTTACAGACTTTAATGCTGAATTTTCTATTTCACTAATTTTATTTGTGGTTGGGAAAAGATTCCAAAATCAATTGTTATACTATTATTTGCACTTCAGATAACATTTATATTCAGTGTTGCATAATTCACAGTGGGGGCACAGAAACATGATTAAGGATTAGGGTACATGATTAAGGTACATTATACACCTTTCAGGTCAGCAAAAAATGCTATATAAATATACATTCTGCTCACAGTTTGAAGGGATAAAAACAAATTACACTGTTGTATAATTTATAGCTCTACTGGATAGAGTAGTAAATATAGCATGCTATCTAAATAAAACAGACTTAAACTATGAAATTTCTCTGCAGGTTTTATGATGTACTCTGTTACAGTTTCTACAGTATTCCCGTCATTCAGATACACATCAATAGGAGTACAGTACAATATGTTCTTGTAATGTAATTCTTTAGATTCTATGTACTACCAAGTTCATTTACTAGTAAATTATTACAATTTGCATAATATATTCTATATAAGGTAAAAAAGTATAGATAAATCAAGAGAAAATCTATAAAACTCAATTTTGGAGAAAGAGGGCAATCCTAGTGTTGATGCCAGTCAGTGTCAGACTGGGGTACCTAGGGCCCACCAGTAAAATTTATTTTGGGGGCCCACCGAACGGATACATTCAAATATAATAATAAATAATCTAACATTTTTTTTGAACATAGGCTGGTTGAGGTGCGGTACATTGAATGTAGTGCAGGAAGATCTAATGTGTTAAGTGCCACTTGTGCAGGGAGTGGGAAACTAGGGGCCCAGGTTGCTCAGGGGCCCATCGAAGAATTCTCCTGTACCCCTGTGGGCCAGTCCGAGTCCTGATACCAGTTTTAAAGCTGTTATAGAGCTCATCCATAGTTTACCATGTGAATAGAAGCTTACATAAGAACTGCCTGCGTCCTGCATAAATAATATATCAATGAAAACTGTTAATCAGTTCCCTCATCTTAGGCTTACTTCACACACACATGCGTATACATATATCAGAGATCAGTGAACTTCTTGAGATTAGCTTTGTGTCCATTGGTTTTCAAAGTTCAAAGCTTCTCCCATTGCCGTGAAAATTGGTATATAACACCCTAGGTCTCCTCATGAAAATGTTACCTCTTTTCGTTAATTTTTTATAAATTTTAAGCTCTTGAATGCAATGATGGCATTAGCAACTAATGTCAAAGTGACTCTGACATATATAGCTATGGGTAAAAGCATGGTTGATAGTGTTAAGAAAAAACTGTGGGGGTCATTTATCAAGACCGGTGTTTTAGATGGCGGTCGTAATACCCTTTTCTCTGGTAGTGGCTGCGCCTAAGTTATGTAGAGGTGGTAGGTAGCCTCTACATAACTTTGGCTTATCCAACGCCTGTCTAATTGTACACAAGCTCCCTTGCTGGCATAGATTTAGACCATTATCTACATCTAAAACAGGTGTAGAAAATGATAAATGAGACGGCCATGCCCCCTTCCCCATCCACTCCATGCCTCCTCTTTTTTAGACCTGGAATGAGAGGGGTAAAGTCGCATATTGCGGCGCAATTAACCTTTGTGCTGCAACCTGTGCCAGATATACGCTCCAAAATTGGCATAAATCTTATACTAAATAACCAATGCGTGTGCGGTGGTGGCCACAGCCACCGATGATAACAGCAATGCATCATTATTAAACCCTCGGATAAAGTGGGGAATGTGGTGTTTTTTTCCGGTGGAGACATATAGGAATATGTACCTACGCATCATTTCTGATGGTTTGTGCTCTTAGTGGATAGACTTCAATTTGTGTCAGGAGCAGAAGAATAACCTTGTGAAAATTCTACACAAAGCCAGAGATGACAAGCTGATCAGCAAAAATGAACATGCGTTTCTGCTACCTGAACACTCAATTACACCAGTGTTCTACTGTCTGCCCAAGATACATAAGGGGGTCACACTGCTCAAGGGTAGACCTATTGTTTTAGGTGTGGCCAGTCTAACAGAAATGATTAGCATTTATGTAGATGAGATCCTACATCCATTTGTTTTAAGCTTTCCCTCTTACGTAAGGGACTCTATGGACGTGTTAAGACATCTTATTGACATCTATTGTGAGGAGGGGGTGTTAATGGCCAGCCTTGACGTGGAGGCCCTCTATAGCTCCATCCCGCATGAAAAGGGATGTGAAGCTGTGGGGGCATTCCTAGCTGAGAGGGGGTCACACCTAGAAGAGCACAATGGATTCATCGGCATACTTCTGCAATTAATTTTGCAGAATAATATTTTTATGTTTGATCGGCAGCTCTTCCACCAGCTCAGGAGAGTCGCAATGGGCAGTCCTTGTGCCCCTACGTTTGCGAATCTCTACCTGGGCTGGTGGGAGAAGGAGGTGGTCTTTGGGGAAGACATGAGCTGATGGGCCTCGTCAATTCTGATATGGCTGAGGTTCATCGACGATGTGTTTATTGTGGTACAAAATCGGCTTTTGACCAATTTGTGGCCTCTCTCAATGTTAATGACTGGGGTGTATTTTTCACCAGCGAAATGCATGAGGTCAAGTTAACATTCTTAGACCTCTTTATTATAGTGGGCCCAGACAGAAAAATTAAGACAAAGATGTTCAGGAAGCCCACAGTTAAAAACACACACATAAGATTGGACAGTAGCCACCCGCTGCCATTAAAACGTGGGATCCCAAAAGGGCAGTACCTACAAGCTAGGCGTAACTGTTCAGAGTGGCCGGCTTTGAGAATGGCTGCAAATGAACTGCAGGACAAGTTCAGACAAAGGGGCTATCCGGATGGACCCCTGAGACAAACATACCATCATGCAGCAGCCTGTAATAGGGAGACTCTCCTACAACAGAGAAACCGCACAAATGAGGCCTCTAAAGTCAGGATAATTGGCACCTATGACGAGGCTCATACAGAAATATGTGCAGCTTTACAGGAGCATTGGGGGACCCTGAGAGCGGATCCTGACATAGGTCACCTAGTAGGGGTGTACCCTTTGATCACTTATTGGCGTGGGGGTAACCTCAAAGTTAAGCTAGTGCACAGTGCATTCACCACTCTGGTCTCATATACATGGCTGTCCAAAAAAACATTTGGGACATTTAAGTGAAGCGAGTGTGTTGCGTGTAAGGCGATCAAAAAGGGGGACATGTTCATTAGCAGTGTAAATAAAAGGAGATATAATATCAGATCCTTTACAAACTGCAGAACAGTGGGAGTCATGTACCTTGCGACATGCAGGTGCAACCTACAGTTTGTAGGAAAAAAAAAACACGCAAATTTCAATGACGTATAGAGGAGCACCTGCGGGACATCGAGAATCAGGCTGAGACCCCTATTGCCCAACATGTGGCTTTATGTCATCAGGGTGGGCCAGACTATATTAGTTTCCAGGGCATCGAGCACATCAGGGTGTCTCCTAGAGGAGGGGACATTGATAACCTCCTCTTACGTAAGAAAGCCTAGTACAGTATACAGTATAAAGCACCTTGCTCATTGGACCCTTGGATAATATCCCAGCTGCTTTATATGGAGCTGTTCTATCACTGACAGTGTTTATTAAGAAACCGCCATGAGTCACTTCTACTACATACTTACCCTCTGACAGTCGAGCTATTAAGAGGCGGGACAGGGGAGTGCCGAACTTGACACTCCCCTAAACTGATTGGACACCGCACGGCTGACGTAGGTCAGAGGAGGCGGGGAAAAACCTTCATAAACCGGTACATGGAGCGGCCGCACTACGGCCGTCCTAGTGCCGCTGGCTATGTGTCTCTGTGTAGCACCTGCTAATGGTGTCCTGTATCTGTGATTGTCTGATTGCTGATAATACTGCGCTCCTGATGAAGAGGCAAACAGCCTCAGAAACGAGTTGAGTAGAGTATGAACAGGGCAGCAATTGAAGTAATAGGGACACAGATGTAGTTATAGTCTTCTAGTGAAGAGAGATGGTGGGGTGTATGTTGGAGAGCTAAGTGTGGGGCATAACAGTGTGAGTGAGGCCACATCAACTGACCAAGTATAATAGGGTAAGCAGTAGAGTACAGTCCTAAACACTTACCTTATGAGAAGAACCCCGTTCCCGCCCCCCAGATACTTTTGTCTGTAGGTTTAAGAGACAGCAGAGCCCGTTCATCGCAGGCTGTTCCTTTTGATGGACCATACCGATAAGAAAGAGTGAGATTAGTTGTTTCACTTTTATGAAATATTTTCTCCCAATTTTTATTTTAAGGCATATTTAATAAAGATTTTGAGTTTTAGTGACTTTTTTGTTTTTTAGTGAACCTATTCAGTATGCTGTAGTCGCCTAAGTTAGCACACATAAATTGCAGTTAACCCAATGAAATTCCACTATCGCCTGCTGCTGCTCGCAGCATGTGCAAGGTGGAGTTCCACCTTGTGGGCACGTCACATATGAAGGGGTGAGCGGGAATGCCGAAGTTATGCTGCAGTGCAGACAGGTGAGCAGCAGCAGTGTGAGAACGCTGAAAGCGCGCACAGATGGCCCGCACTTTCTGCAGCAGCTATGACATATCGGGGTAGTTTTTCAGGAATTTCTGCACCACCAAATTCAGCACATGCGCCAGGCAAGGGATGTGCGTAAAACCGGCTAGCCCAGAGCTGCTACGAGATTTTGCCTATTATCGCACACCACCAGGCCGGGTTTGAGGCTCAGTGGCACCAACCACTCATCGGTCAGTTGTTCCATGCCCGTCCACAGCTCCTGCACGGTATGGTGTTTGTCCGCCAAAAAGATGAGTTTCAAAACTGCCTGCTGTCGTTTTACCTTGGCTGTACTGAAGTTGGTGGTGAAGATGACCGGATGAGGAGGTGTTAGAGGAGAAGGAGGAGGAGGAGGCAACAGGAGGCAAAGAGAAATGCCCTGCAATCCTCTGTGGTGGAAGGATATGCGCCAAACAGCTATCAACCACAGGCCCGGCCACCACTACATTTACCCAGTGTGCTGTTAGGGAGATATAACGCCCTTGCCCGTGATTGCTGGTCCACGTATCGGTAGTTATGTGGACCTTGCCAGTGATTTTGTCCCCCACTTGTTTGTGCAGGTAAGAGATGGCTCGTCTGGAAAAGTAGTAGCAGCTGGGAACGATGTACTGTGGGACAGCCAATGCCATGAAGTTTTTAAAACTCTCTGTCTCCCCCAGACTGAATGAGAGAATTTCAAAGGCCAGTAATTTTGAAATTATTGCATTCAGGGTCAGGGATTGCGGGTGGGTAGGGGGGTACTTCTTTTTTCACTCCAGTGTTTGGAAGATGGTTGGACAGCTGAACGCTGCCATGGAACATTGAGGTGCTGCTTGTTGAAGGTGACGGACGTGATGGCGTTGCTGACACATCTTCTGGAGGTGGAGGTGGAGGAAGAGGATGAGACTGCAGCAGAAGAGGGAGCAGGAGGAGCCTGAGACCTTTCTTGGTTTTGGAGGGGTTTACTCCACTGCAGCTCGTACTTTAGATGACTCTGTGCGACCACCGCCTCTCCCTCCGAACTGCACAGGTCACTTGCCTGACTTTGATTCCATGTGGGGGTAAAAGGTCACCCACCAATTGAACAGACGATTTTTACAAAGTAACGTCCCTGTCACCTATGCAGACCATTGGTTTGAATAAGGCAAAACTGGGTTAATGTCGCACAACAATGTAACAGACGATTTTTAGAAATTTACCTCCATGTCATCTATGCAGAGCAGGGGTTTGTATACGGCAAAAATGGTAAAATGCAACCCACTAATGGAACAGACGATATTTACAAAATTACATTCCTGTCACCTATGCAGAGCACGTGTTTGTATACGGCAAAACTGGGTTAATGTCACCCAAGAATGTAACAGACGATTTTTAGAAATTTTTTTCCCTGTCACCTATGCAGAGCAGGGGTTTGTATACGGCAAAACTGGTTTAATGACACCCATGAATGTAACAGACGATTTTTAGAAATTTAACTCCCTATCATCTATGCAGAGCAGGGGTTTGTATACAGCAAAAATAATAAAATGTCACCCTCCAATGGAACAGACGATTTTTACTAATTTACGTCCCTGTCACCTATGCAGAGCACTGGTTTGTATAAGGCAAAACTGGGTTAATATCACCCAAGAATGTAACAGACAATTTTTAGAAATTTACCTCCATGTCACCTATGCAGGGGTATGTTTATGGCAAAAATGGTAAAACGTCACCAGCCAATGGAACAGACGATCTTTACAAATTTATGTCCCTGTCACCTATGCAGAGCATTGGTTTGTATAAGGCAAAACAGGGTTAATGTCACCCAAGAATGTAACAGACGATTTCTAGAAATTTACCTCCCAGTCACCTATGCAGGGCAAGGGTTTGTATACGGCAAAAATCGTAAAATGTCACCCACAAACGGAACAGATGATTTTAAAAAAATTACATCCTTGTCACCTATGCAGAGCAGGGGTTTAAATACGGCAAAACTGGGTTAATGTCACCCAAGAATGTAACAGACGATTTTTAGAAATTTACCTCCTTTTCACCTATGCAGAGCAGTGTTTGTATAATGCAAAACTGGGTTAATGTCACCCAAGAATGTAACAGACAATTTTTAGAAATTTACCCCCAGTCACCTATGCAGGGCAGGGGTTTGTATACGGCAAAAATCGTAAAATGTCACGCACAAATGGAACAGACGATTTTGAAAAATTTACATCTTTGTCACCTATGCAGAGCAGGGGTTTGTATACGGCAAAACTGGGTTAATGTCACCCAAGAATGTAACAGACAATTTTTAGAAATTAATCTCCCTATCAACTATGCAGAGCAGGGGTTTTATACGGCAAAACTGGGTTAATGTCACCCAAGAATGTAACAGACGATTTTTAGAAATTTACTTCCCGGTCACCTTTGCAGAGCAGGGGTTTGTATACGGCAAAAATGCTAAAATGTAACCCTCCAATGGAACAGACGATTTTTACAAGTTTACGTCCCTGTCACCTATCCAAAGAAGTGGTTTATATGAGGCAAAACTGGTTTAATATCACCCAAAAATGGAACAGACGATTTTTAGAAATTTTCTTCCCTGTCACCTATGCAGAGCAGTGGTTTGTATACGGCAAAACTGGATTTAATGTCACCCAAGAAATTAACAGACGATTTTTAGATTTTAACCTCCCTCTCACCTATATATACCACAGTTTTGTATATGGCAAAACTGGGTTAATATCACCCAAGAATGTAACAGACGATTTTTAGAAATTTACATTCCTGTCACCTATGTAGAGCATGGGTTTGTATACAGCCAAAATGGTAAAATGTCACCCTCTAATGGAACAGACAATTTTTAAAAATTTACGTCCCTGTCACCTATGAAGAGCAAGGGTTTGTATACAGCAAAACTGGGTTAATGTCACCCAAGAATGTAACAGACGATTTTTAGAAATGTACCTCCCTGTCATCTATGCAGAGCATGGGTTTGTATACGGCAAAACTGGTTTAATGTCACACAAGAATGTAACAGACAATTTTTAGAAATTTACATCCCTGTCACCTATGCAGAGCATGTGTTTGTATACGGCAAAAATGGTAAAATGTAACCCTCCAATGAAACAGACGATATCTATAAATTTACGTCCCTTCTCCTATGCAGACCAGGGGTTTGTATTCGTCAAAAATTGTAAAATGTCACCCACCAATGGAACAGACGTTTTTACAAATTTATGTCCCTGTCACTTATGCAGAGCAGGGGTTTGTATATTGCAAAACTGGGTTAATATCACCCAAGAAAGTAACAGACGATTTTTAGAAATTTACATCCCTGTCACTTATGTAGAGCATGGGTTTGTATACAGCCAAAATGGTAGAATATCACCCTCCAATGGAACAGACAATTTTTATCAATTTACGTCCCTGTCACCTATGCAGAGCAAGGGTTTGTATACAGCAAAACTGGGTTAATGTCACCCAAGAATGTAACAGACGATTTTTAGAAATGTACCTCCCTGTCATCTATTCAGAGCATGGGTTTGTATACGGCAAAACTGGTTTAATGTCACACAAGAATGTAACAGACAATTTTTTGAAATTTACATCCCTGTCACCTATGCAGAGCATGTGTTTGTATACGGCAAAAATGGTAAAATGTAACCCTCCAATGGAACACACAATATCTATAAATTTACGTCCCTGTCTCCTATGCAGACCAGGGGTTTGTATTCGGCAAAAAATGGTAAATCGTCACCCACCAATGGAACAGACGTTTTTACAAATTTATGTCCCTGTCACTTATGCAGAGCAGGGGTTTGTATAAGGCAAAACTGGGTTAATGTCAGACAAGAATATAACAGCCGATTTTTAGAAATTTACCTCCCTGTCACCTATGCAGAGCAGGGGTTTTGTTTGCGGAAAAACTGGGTTAATATCACCCAAGAGTGTAACAGACGATTTTTAGAAATTTACGTCCCTGTCACCTATGCAGAGCAGGGGTTTTGTTTGCGGAAAAACTGGGTTAATGTCACACGAGAATGTAACAGACGATTTTCTGAAATTTACCTCCTTGTCACCTATGCAGAGCAGTTGTTTGTATACTTCAAAACTGGGTTAATTTTACCCACGAATGTAATAGATGATTTTTAGAAATGAATCTCCCTAACAAACTATGCAAAGCAGGGGTTTGTATATGGCAAAAATGGTAAAACATCACCCACCAATGTAACAGACGATTTTAACAAATTTATGTCCCTGTCACCAATGAAGAGCAGGGGTTTCTATAATGCAAAACTGGGTTATTGTCACCCAAGAATATAACAGACGATTTTTAGAAATTCACCTCCCTGTCATCAATGCAAGCAGGGGTTTGTATACGTCAAAACTGGGTTAATGTCACCCAAGAATGTAACAGACGATTCTTAGATATTTACTTACCTGTCGCCTATGCAGACCAGGGGTTTGTATTCGGCAAAAATGGTAAAAACGTAACCCTCCAATGGAACAGACGATATCTATAAATTTACTGTCCTGTCACCTATGCAGAGCAGGGGTTTGTATAAGGCAAACCTGGGTTAATGTCACCCAAGAATATAACAGACATATTTTGAAAAATGTACCTCCCTGTCACCTATGCAGAGCATGGGTTTGTATACGGCAAAAATGGTAAAAACGTAACCCTCCAATGGAACAGACGATATCTATAAATTTACGGTCCTGTCACCTATGCAGAGCAGGAGTTTGTATACGGCAAAAATGGAAAAATGGCACCCACCAATGGAACAGACGATATTTACAAATTTACGTCCCTGTCACCTATGCAGAGCAGGGGTTTGTCGTACGACAAAACTGGGTAATGTCAGCCAAGAATGTAACATAAAATTTTTATCAATTTACGTCCCTGTCACCTATACAGAGCGGGGGTTTGTATAAGGCAAAAATTGTAAAATGTCACCCACCAATGGAACAGACAATGTTTGCAAATTTACGTCCCTGTCACCTATGCAGAGAAGGGGTTTGAATACGGCAAAATTGGATTAATGTCACCCACCAATGAAACAGACGATTTTTACTAATTTACATCCCTGTCACCTATGCAATGCATGGGTTTGTATAATTCAAAACTGAGTTAATGTCACCCAAGAATGTAACAGACGATTTTTAGAAATTTATCTCCCTGCCACCTTTGCAGAGCATTGTTTTGTATAAGGCAATACTGAGTTAATGTCACCCAAGAAGGTAACACACGATTTATAGAAATTTACGTCCCTGTCACCAATGCAGAGCAGGTGTTTGTATACGGAAAAAATTGAAAAATGTCACCCACCAATTGAACAGACGATTTTTAGAAATTTTCTTCCCTGTCACCTATGCAGAGCAGGGGTTTGTATACGGCAAAACTGGGTTAATGTCACCCAAGAATGTAACAGACGATTTTTAGAAATTTACCTCCCTTTTATCTATGCAGAGCAGGGATTTGTAAATTGCAAAAATGGTAAAAGGTCACCCAAGAATGTAACAGACAATTTTTAGAGATTTACGTCCCAGTCACCTATGCAGAGCAGGAGTTTGTATACGGCAATAATGGTTAAATGTCACCCACCAATGGAACAGACGATTTTTTTTGCAAACAACTATCTAAATGCAGTATGTTACAGTTTCATTAGAATATCAGAAATGCAGTGTAGGATGCAAATTTGCTATTTAGCGCAAAAAGTGTTTTCTTTTATAGCACCAATGTAAATACAGTATGTAATGGTTTAATTGGACTGTCAAAAATGCAGCATAGACTGTAAATTTGCTATCTTCATAAAAAAAAATTGATTTTTTATAGCAGCAATGTAACTGCAGTATTTAAAGGTTTTTTTTGGACTGTCAGATATGCAGTGCCTGTTGCAGACAGATTAAAAAATCGCTTTAGGTCACAAAAATATGTGACAGACTAATGTAATTGAATAATTTTCACTGCCAGGTATGCAATGCAGGCTGCAAGGATACTTGACCAGCCAAAAAAGGAAATTTGTCCTCCACTGAGCTGCCAGAATAGAATTAAAGTAATGTCCCTGGCACACATGCGGTTCACATGCAGTTGCAAGTGCACTGCACTTGCAAAAATGGCTGCCGAAGCCCACCGAACTAGTAGATGGATTAAAAGTTATTTTTCAGTGTCACTGGGCTCACGGCTAGGTACAAAAATGTAGCATAGCACCCTCAATAATCGCTGCAGTTTGAAGATTGAACACCACCAAGTTCAACAGAATTCTTCACTAATCTCTCCCTCACAGCAGTAGCAGCATCCTATCCCTACTCTGAGAAGAGCAGAATGACGTGCGACGCTACGTGACTCCAGGCTATATAGAGGCTGGGTCACATGCTGCTCTTGGCCAATCACAGCCATGCCATTAGTAGGCATGGCTATGAAGGCTTCTAAGGGCAGACTAGTGAAACACTTGTTGATTGGCTGCCCTGCAGCCTTTCAAAAAGCGCCAAGAAATCGCCAAACACCGAACCTGAACCCAAACTTTTAAGTAAATGTCCGGGTTCGGGTCCGGGTACCAAAAACCCTAAAGTTCGGTCGAACCCGAACTTTACAGTTTACAGGCAGAGGCCTGAATGTTTCTTGTGCAAGCAGAGGTCGCAGCAGAGTAAGGGGTCGTGGCAGCAGTAGTTGCAGTGAGAGGCCTGAGCTCCTGGTGTCATCTAGCGGTCGTGTCTTGACCAGCAACACAGCGGTTATTGACTGTTTAACTTGGTCATTCACGTCATCCCAAGTGACATCAGACACCACCAGGCAAGAGTCGGTGGGTTCGTCAGACACAACCCTTAGTTGGCATTGCCCGGGAGCAGGCCCTGTGCCCTCACTTGTCCTCAACCTGCCTCTGTCCTTTTCTGTTTCCTCACCGCGAGAAGTACTACATGCAGTGGGCTCAGCTTCACTTTTCGGCAAGGAAGAACTACTAGAAGACAGTCAGCAACTACTGCCCAGCCAAGATATGGAAGAGACATCCGCCGCTTCCTTCGCTGGGTTGGCAAGTAGTGATGAGGAGAGTGGAATGGGAGCTTGTGTTGCGAGTGGTCAGGCTCTAGAACCAAAACTCGTTAAGGAGGACATCAGTGATGTGCAGATACTACTCGCTGATGATGAAGCCGATCGCATTTGGGAGCTTCATCACCATCAGGAGAAGAGGGTGGCAGCTTGCCCGTTAGGCAGCGGCTGAGCCAGCAAGTTGCAGGCGTGGCTGGAAGTAAGCAGGATGGCAGCAGTGGGAAGTCGGGAGCCAAGTGGGCACGTTGTAGACCACCCGCTTTGCAGCAGCCTACCTGCAGTGAAAGGAGTGGTGCATGGGTTCACGGAAGCAGCGGCGGTAGCAGTCAGCCAGTGAGTAGTGTTGGGGGGAAAATCAGGTATTCGGCGCTGTGGCAGTTTTTTTGTAAAGCCGCCAGAGGAGGTCAACCTGGCCATATGTAGAAGATGAAGCATCCACGGCCCTGCGTCAACATATGCAGCATCACCTTAAAGTGGCCTGGGAGAACCGTGGCTCCGATGTGGTGGTCCAGCCTGCTGCAGGTACCGCTACATCACCCAGTGGCATGCACCCGGTTTCAGCCAGTCAAGGCTCCACCACCTCAGCCGAAAGGGAGCTGATCTTCAATCCCATCTTCTGCTGGTCAAGATTCTCTTGCTACTACTCCTCGTCAGTCGTTCCGTCAGCAATCGATCACCGAAGCGATTGCCAAGAGACAACAGTATGCGTTCACTCATCCAACGTGCTCCTGTCCAAGTTGCTGGTGCTTCAGTCCCTCCCTTTCCAAGTGGTTGACTCTGCACCTTTCAGAGAACTGATGGCTTGTGCTGAGCTGGGGTGGAGAGTCCCAAGCCGTCATTTCTTTGCAAAAAAGTCAGTACTAGCCCTGCACACACATGTAGAACAGAAGGTGGGCCAGTCCTTGAGCCTGTCGGTGTCTGCCAAAGTGCACAGCAGCGCCGACGTGTGGAGCTGTAAATATGGTCAGGGACAATACATGTCCTTTACGGACCACTGGGTGAATGTGGTTCCTGCACAGCCACACCAGCAACTTGGACAGGTCACGCCGCTTCCGCCTCCACGTTGTCACGCCATTTGTCCTGCGACAATGTCCGCCTCTGCCTTCTCATCTTCCACCATGTCCTCAGCCTCCACTGCAGGGACAAGTCATAGTGCCCCTTCAGCATACCACATGTGCAGGGCTCTGCAGTGTCACTCTGTACTCCACCTGGTTTGCCTTGGCGATTGGAGTCACATAGGGGAGGTACTGCTCTGTGTGATGCATCAAGAAATCGAATCTTGGCTTTCTCCGCGACAACTGAAAATCGGAACCACGCTGAACAACAACGGGAAAAACATGGTGTCGGTGCTGCGTCAAGGAAGGCTTAGCCATGCGCCCTGCATGGCAAACGTGTTCTATCTGGTTGTCAAGCGGTTGCTGAAGTCTTCCACCCATCTGCAAGACATCCTAAAAATGGCCAGGAAACTGTGCATTCACTTCAGCCACTCGTACACCGCAAAGCACACCCTCCTTGAGCTGCAGCGGCAGAACGACATTCCCCCAACATAGGCAGATATGCGACGTTTCCACGTGTTGTAATTCCACCCTCCATATGTTGGACCGAGAGAAAGGCCATCAACGATTTCTTGATGATGCAAGCGGATAGGAGTACTCCACTGTGTGTCTTCGATGTCAGCCAGTGGCAGCTCATGCGTGACACCTGCCATTTGCTCAGGCCCTTTGAGGACGCCATGTTATTTGTCAGTCGCCAGGACTACTGTATGAACAGATGGTGATAACAATGGCTAGTCAGGGGACTGGAGACGTGGCACCTTGATCTCACGGCCACATGAGCCCTGTGGACACTGAACTGGAAGAGGAGGAGAAGGGGAGGAGGACATTGGACCACAGGCAATGTGTAGCGAAACGGGTGGTTTTTCTACTCAGGAGCAGCCAGAGGAGCTTGTGGTCAGGGGCAGAGGAGCACATAGCCTTCCTGCTACCTGAGGTAAAAATTGACTCAGGACAGCGATACAGATGGCTGTGCTGTGGGGCAGGGGAGGGAGAGGCGTCTCCTTTCCCTGTTCCTCTCCTTTCCCTGTTCCTCTGATAGGCTGTGCCGGCAGCCTATCAGAGGCCGGTGCAGGTGGCGCGATTGTGTCATCATGCCGCCTGAGCCGTACAGCGCAGAACACAGGCCGGAAGAGGCCTGCATCGCATCGCTGCCATGGAGGTAAGTTAAAGTTTTTTTGTTTTTTTTAAATATAACAGACTATCTGTTACTGGCACATGGGGTGGGGGGTTAAAGAGGCACTTGTAACTGGCACATGGGGTGGGGTGGCGGTCAAAGAGGCACTTGTATTTGGCACATGGGGTGGAGGGGTTAAAGAGGCACTTGTAACTGGCACATGGGGTGGGGAGGGTTAAAGAGGCACTTGTAACTGGCACATGGGGTGAGGGGGTTAAAGAGGCACTTGTAACTGGCACATCATTATGGGGCACTATGGGGGCTTCTACTGAGGCCAAAAAAAAGACAGAAAAGGCGTATTTTATATGGGGGGCTCTGTGTGGTACTAGTATTACCAGGGGTATTATCTGTTTCTGCAGTGTAGTATTGGGGGTAGTAGGATGATTTGTCTAGAAGATGGGAGGACGATGGTTAATAGTAAACTAAGTTTTTTATTTTTGTTGTCAAACTGCTGAGACGGAAAATAGCGACAAAATTGTGGTCTGGTCTGAAGGTGGGAAAGGAGAAGACGAGGTCAGAGAACATCTACATCAAAGGAGACGTCAATGGATGTAAGAGGTATGGGACGCTGTATTTCTGTATGCTGCCATGCGGGGGGATAATGTGACACGAAGGGAGTGATGTAAAAAGGAGGGGGTGATGACGTGACATGAAGGGGGTTCAGAAATGTGCCATTCCGGGGGGGGAGAGGGGGTAGGGTTAGTATGCTGCCATGGAGGGGGGGGGGAATAATGTGCCGTGAAGGGGGTGATGACGTGCCATGGAAGGGGGGTCCTTTTCGCCCAGGGCCCCACTTCACCTAGAACCGGCCCTGGGCTCTGGCCATAGTTACCCCAAGGAGAACTTGCATGTCCACCCAAAATATGGATAGACTGACCTTTGTCAAAATGAATCAGGTGTGAATTAGCCAGGATTTCCACCCACCAAAGCCTGATGCATCAGACTAGATCATCCATGGTGCCACACCAACACTTTGATACAAGAGACCGGTTTCTTCTGACTACCAGCTTCAGCTACTACTTTGATGCTGCAACCCGCCTGATGCCACATATCCGATGCAAAGTGCTCCTCATTTCACCCACCTTCGTCAGCGGGCACTGGTATTGCCACCCACCACTGCACTCTATTACCGGGTCACTTTGTGGTCTTCTGATGCAGCTTCTGCTGCCATCTCCTAACTATGTCACCTTGCCACTCTGTGGTATCCTCCTGATGCTGCTGATACTGCCATGTCCACATTATGTCACTTAGCCACTCTGTGGTCTCCTCCTGCTGCTGCCATCTCCACACTATGTCACCTTGCCACTCTGTGGTCTCCTGATGATGCCGCCACCTCCACACTATGTCACCTTGCCACTTTGTGATCTCTTGATGCTGCTGCTGCTACCACCACATTGTCATTGTGCGACTCTGTGGCCTCCTCTTGATGCTGCTGCCGCCACCTCCACACTCTGTTATTGTGCCACTCTGTGGCCTACTCATGCTCCTGCCACCTCCAGACTCTGTCATTGTGCCACTCAGTGGCCTCCTCATACTGCTGCCACCTCCACACTCTGTCATTGTGCCATTCTGTGGCTTCATCATGCTGCTGCCACCTCCAGACTCTGTCATTGTGCCACTCAGTGGCCTCCTCATACTGCTGCCACCTCCACACTCTGTCATTGTGCCATTCTGTGGCCTCCTCATACTGCTGTCAACTCTAGACCCTGTCATAGGTCCACTCTGTGGACTTCTCATGCTGTTCCAACCCTCACCACTTCATGACTGGTCCACTATTTTGGCTTTCGGCCTGGCTGACATCATTAATGATTTGACCTTTTTTCTGATCTGTCAGAAGGAAGAAAAAATGAGACGCACGACGGATTCTGTCTGTGTAGCAGCTGTAAGGCCTGTATGGTCCCATCAAAATTGGCGTATGATTTGGTAGCCAAAAGCAGGAGTGGGTACAAACACAGAAGACATGAAAATATTCCAGTCATGTGTCATCTATGTTTTAGATCCAGTCCTGTTTTTTTTACGCATTAGCAATACTGATGGATTATTGACTAAATGCTGACCGAGTAAAGGCGTATGCTCCACAGACAGGATCCGTTTTTTGTGGGTTATTATTCTGACGGATCAGAGGAAGGGCAAATTAATCAGTGACGTCAACACAAATTTACTACTGACACCGTCTCCACTCTGTCAGGTGGGCTCTACTTGTATAAGTGTATAATAGAACAGGTTCTGTTGACATCGATGTGGAATAGGCTTGCGACGGTGTAAAAGGAGTGTGCTTCTTCTTGGTGGGAACCTGTAATGCTGAGTTCATACTTGAGTTATTTGGTCAGTTTTGACCCCATGACCGCCCAAATAAGTGAAGTATGCAGTGATTCTAAGAGTGACGCCTGTCATCTGCATGTCATACGGACTCACAGCATTATTTCACTACCAAAGCAGACTCCCTATGCATGTTACTTTAAGGCACAGTGTTCTACACCAATATAAAGGCTCTCAGCAGCCAGGAAATATCAGTTTTTTAACATAATTCGCCACAAATATATTTAGATTGAATCTAAATTTTCGCTAAAAATTTGGCTAACCCGCAAATCGAATTTTTTACTAATTCGCTCATCTCTAAGTATAGCGCTTCGGCTACGCTGTTGGTGAATGATACTATTTCACCCCCATTCACACTCTATTACAATCTTTACAAGAACTGTAAATATGGTCAGAGCTGTAAATATGGTCAGGGACAATACATGTCCTTTACGGACCACTGGGTGAATGTGGTTCCTGCACAGCCACACCAGCAACTTGGACAGGTCACGCCGCTTCCGCCTCCACGTTGTCACGCCATTTGTCCTGCGACAATGTCCGCCTCTGCCTTCTCATCTTCCACCATGTCCTCAGCCTCCTGCAGGGACAGAGTCATGATGCCCCTTCAGCGCCTGCAGAGATCTTGCAGTGTCACTCTAGCCTCCTGGTTTGCCTTGGCGATTGGAGTCACATAGAGAGTACTGTGTGATGCATCAAGAAATCAGATCTTGGCTTTCTCACGCGACAACTGAAAATCGGAACCACGCTAGTTTCTAACACTTGGGAAAGCATGGTGTCGGTGCTGCGTCAAGGAAGGAAACAGCCGTAAGCCTGCATGGCAACGTGTTCTATCTGGTTGTCAGCGGTTGCTGAAGTCTTCCACCCATCTGTAAGACATCTAAAAATGAGCTGTGCATTCACTTCAGCCACTCGTACACGCAAAAAGCACACCCTCCTTGAGCTGCAGCGGCAGAACGACATTCCCCCAACATAGGCAGATATCTGGCATTTCCCGTGTTGTAATTCCACCCTCCATATGTTGGACCGAGGAGAAAGGCCATCCATGTTTTCTTGATGATGCAAGCGGATTGTATTACAATCTTTACAAGAACAACTGGCCTCATTGCATTCTCCCACATTTTCTTGGTTTGGGCGTATAAACATGGTCACTTCATTAGTGTATCAAAGACTGAACTACTTACAACAAGTTCTGCCCATACCTGTCCAAAGATCTTTCTACCTAACTTTATTGAAACATATACGGTATCAGGGGGAAAAGGAATCCTCGCTTAGCCACAACGACTCTTCAGAGACCTAGGGCCTTTGGAGGCATAGGCCTGCCTGACCCCCTTGCTTTACAACAGAGCTATTCTCATGCCACCTCATAGGTCCTGGGTTGAGATGGAAGCGTCGAATTTCCAGTCATCTTTCAGAAAGTTGTAGGTGATGCTAATCCCTTTTATTATGTACCTTGTCCTCCCCACTCATACAGGTGAGAAATTTAATAGACTGGACCCCAATCAAGTTGAAACAGAGCCTCCCCATTTTGATACGCAAGTCCGAAGTCCCCATTCTCTTACTATTTAAGGAGAGTGGAGGGGTGATGGATAGAGAGAACATACTTACGTTACTACCCGAATCTAAGCTCCACCCCCCCCTTAATTTCCTTGTTGCCCCTTGGAAGAAGCCGGATAGGCGAAACGTACGTCGGGTGTTGGCGGTGGTGTCGCTCATTGCGGTCTGTATCTTTCATTTACCTTATGGCTATATCTTAAAGTGTATGTATCAGCTGGAGGTTGGACCTTATGTTTCCACCTTGCATTGCATTGAGCTACATACCAAGGATCGATGATGCCTGTGTTTGGTGTGAGGATAAGTGACTTGTCTATATATACTCTTTTGTGATGATCCTTTCTCCCTATCACTTTTTGTTTTGTATGTATTTTCTGACACCATCGCTTTTAATATATATGTATGTTATTTAATCTGATGTATTGTGTACTTTAATAAAGATATCAGTGTATTTATATACCTTTAATAGTGTGGTCTCGCTTTGGTGTTTTTTTCCCTTAATTTCCTTCCTTCGCTCTCGATATTTCCAAACACATTCCACAACAAGCCCTGCTTAGGCCACTTACCTGGTTCGAGGGCTTGATCTGTAGCCACATACCCCCTTCCAATCCAATCTCACAGCTCTATAAAAGACTCAGCACCCCAATTTTGATGCCAAAATAGGCTTTCATGGGTCTCTGGGAGAGTGATCTGGGGAATTATTTCACCCCAACTGAGCAGTCTCAACTTTTCCTTGAGCCGCACACTTCATCAAGATGTGTGAGGATACAGGAGAAAGGGTACAAGGTTATCACAAGGTGGTATATAACCCCTGATGTCACATGCAGGTCAGTGCGAGGTTGGACGTTTGTTGGTGGTGTGGAAGGGAGAGGGCCAAGTTAATCCATGTGTGGTGGTCCTGCCCTCAATTTCAGAACTGGTGGGGTGAGATCTTTTGGAACAGCAATGCTATCTGTAGATCAACCATACCACTCTCACCTCAACTAGCTCTCTTGGGCCTCCCTCCTTCGGGCACCGCCGTCAATGTTCCATTTCTCTTTAAGAAATTTCTGGTCCACCTTCTGGTCCCGCGTTTCTGGTTATCATCTGACCTCCCCTCAATGGATCATTGGATAGGGAAAATGGACATGATTTACAGATTATAAGAAATAGCAGCATGGGAAAACCGCACATTTCCTAGATTCAGAACTAAGTGGAAAGCCTGGGAGGAATATAGAAATTTAAACGATAATAATGCTTTGACTCATGTTCCATTGACTGTCCAAACAATATACCCATTTGTTTACAAATGTAACATCTACTATATAATTGTTCCTGTACAGACTTTTGTTGTTTGTACTGTACAGCATGTATAACCTGTTTGTGTATTTCTTTGAGATTTCAATAAAGCCCTTTGTAGAAAACAAACAAAAAAAATGCCTATTTCCTGGCTGCTGAGAGCCATTATAGAGGTGCCTTGCAGTAACACAAATAGGGAGTCGGCTTTGTAGCTTTTCCAGGGCAAACTCTGCTAGTTGCGGCCACAAATCCAGTTTGGATGCCCAGTAGTCCAGCAGATCTTCAACGTGGGGTGGTAGGGTGCTGTGCAAGTATGCCACCACCTGCTGTTTCAGGTCCTGCTCCAGGTCTTGCTGCTGCTGCTGGTGAGTACATTCTTCACTATGCGGCTGAAGAAATCTGCTCAACAGCGACGCTAGATTCAAGTTGCTGCTGATGGAGCTGGAACTGCTCCTACCCCCCCACCCTGCCACAGCAGCCATGGCAGAGGAACGTGAGCGCAGAGGGCCCACCCGGTCAGACCTATAAGAGGATGGGCAATGGTGCAGATAGTCAGCGGCCAACTGACTACATAGGATGTCTCTATAGCAGTTCAGTTTGTCCTCCCTCTCAGAGGGTGTAAAAAAGGCCCCCATTTTGGACCGGTAGCGAGGGTCCAACAAGGTGGAGAGCAAGAAGTCATCCCTCTGCCGAATGGTGACAATTCCGCTGTCACTACGCAAGCAAGTGATCATGCATCGGGCTATTTGTGCAAGTTACTCGGAGGGACTCCTTACCTCCATCTCCACTGCATACTGCCACGATGTGTCTGGGTCCGCTGCCTCATCTTCCTCATCGCTCTGTAGCTCCTCTGGCTGCTCCTCCTGCTCCTCTCCTGTCACCTGTGTAGAAAAACACCCGTTTCGTTACACATTGCTTGTGCTCCAATGTCCTCCTCCTCCTCCAGTTCAGCACCCACAGGGCTCATGTGGCCCTGAGATCTAGGCGCCACGTCTACAGTCCCCTGACCAGCCAGATATACCAGCATCTGTTCCAGGAAATAAAGCAGTGGAATGACATCGTTCATCCCGTAGTCCTGGTGACTGACAAATAACGTGGCATCCTCAAAGGGCCTGAGCAAACGGCAGGTGTCATGCATGAGCTACCACTGGCTGACATCGAAGTTACACAGGGGAGTACTCCTGTCCACTTGGATCATTACGAAATCATTTATGGTCTTTCTCTCTTCGTATAGTCGGTTTAACATATGAAGGGTGGAATTCCAACGAGTGGGAACGTCGCATATCAGCCTATGTTGGGGGATGCCGTTCTGCCACTGCAGCTCAAGAAGGGTGTGCTTTGCGGCTGAAGTGCATGCAAAGTTTCCTGGCCATTTTTAGGATGTTTTGCAGATGGGTGGAAGACTTCAGGAACCGCTTGACAACCAAATTGAGCTCTCCTTGATGCAGCACCGACACAATGTTCTTTCTGTTGTCGGTCACCATTGTTCCAATTTTGAGTTGTCTCGGAGAAAACCAGGATTAGATTTCTTGACGAAGGACACGAAGCAAATCCTCCATGGGTGACTCCGTTTGCCCAGGGTAACGAGGTGCAGAACAGAGTGACACCACCGTGCCCTGCACATGTGGTATGCTGGAGGGCCCCTGTGAATTGTCCATGCAGTGGGGGCTGAGGACATGGTGGAGGAGGCAGAGGCAGACATTGTCGCAGGACGAAAGGCGTGGCAATGTGGAGGCGAAAGCGGCTTCACCTGGCCAAGTTGCTGGTGTGGCTGTGCAGGAACCACATTCACCCAGTGGGCAATAAAGGACAAGTATTGTCCCTGCCCATAGTTACAGCTTCACACGTCAGCGCTGCCATGCACTTTGGCAGACACCGACAGGCTCAAGGACTGGCCCACCTTTTGTGCTACATGTTTGTGCAGGGCTAGTACTGCCTTTTTGGCAAAGTAATGACGATTTGGGACTCTCCACCTCGGCTCGGTACAAGCCATCAGTTCTCTGAAAAATGCTGAGTCCACCACTTGAAAAGGTAGGGACTGCAGTACCAGCAACTTTGACAGGAGCACATTTAGCTTTTGCGCCGTTGGATGCGTGCACGCATACTGTTATTTCTTGGCAATCACTTTGGTGATTGATTGCTGACGAAATGACTTATGAGGAGTAGGAGGAGGAGCAGGAGCATCAGGACCAGCAGATGATGGGCAGGACAGACAGTTCCCTTCACCTGAGGTGGTGGAGCCTTGACTGCCTGAAAACTGGTGCGTTCCACTGGGTGATGCAGTGGTTACTGCAGCAGGCTGGACCACCACATCAGAGTCACGGTTCTCCCAGGCCACTTTAAGGTGAGGCTGCATATGTTGACGCAGGGCCGTGGACGCTTCATCTTCTACATATGGCCATGTTGACCTCCTCCGTCGGCTTTACAAAAAAACTGCCACACCGCCGAATACCTGATTTTCCCCCCAACACTACTCACTGGCTGACTGCTACCGCCGCTGCTTCCGTGAACCCATGCACCACTCCTTTCACTGCAGGTAGGCTGCTGCAAAGCGGGTGGTCTACAACGAGCATGGTGATGCTGCATATGTTGACGCAGGTCCATGGTGCCAACATTGGCATCCTGGCGACGCTTCACCTTCTGCCCACAAATTCGGCAAATGGCCATGTTCACCTCCTCCGGCGGCTTAACAAAAAACTGCCACACTGCTGAGTAGGTGATTTAACCCCAAACACTCTGCACTGACTGACTGCTACCGCCGCTGCCTCCGTGAACCCATACACCTCAACTTCCCAGGTAGGTAAGCTCCTGCAAAGCAGGTTGTCTACCCCAGGCACGTTTCACTCCCGACCTCCCACTGCTGCCACCCTGCTGACTCCCGGCCATGCTAGCGACTTGCTAGCTCCACCGCTGGCTCAACGGCAAGCTGCCACCCTCTTCTCCCGATGGTGATGAAGCCCCTTCGTCACCCAGCTCCCAAGTGCGATCAGCTATATCATCATCTTCATCAAGTACTGTCTGCACGTCACTGATGTCCTCCTCAACCGTCTCTGGGTCAAAGGACCTTAACGGTCTGTAAATCAGGAGCCTGACCGCTCGCAACACCAGCACCCACGCCTCTCTCCTCATCAGATCTTGGCTGGGCAGTAGCTGCTGACTGTCCTCTAGTAGCTCGTCCTCGCTGAAACATGGAGCCGAGCCTACAGCATATAATACTTCTCTGGCTGAGGGAAAAGAAAAGGACAGAGGCAGGTTGAGGACTGGTGAAGGCACAGGGCCTGCTTCCAGGCCATGCCAGATTCATGTCAGAGGAACCCACCGACTCCTGGCTGGGGTTGTCTGATGTCACTTGGGACGAAGTGGATGACCGAGTCAACCATTCAAGAACCGCTGGCTTGCTGGTCAAGACTCGACCGTTAGATGACACCGGGAGCTCAGGCTTCTCGCTGCGACCCCTGCAGCCATGCCCCTTTACTCTGCTGCAACCTTTATCTGCCCCAGAAACACTTAGGCCTCTGCCACTCCCCTGTGCAGGGCCTGGCACTTCTCTGTCTGACAAATATTTTTTCTTTCGCCACTAATACAGGGCAGACGGGGCTTTAGAATATATCACTGCACTGCTGAATGGCAATTAGGTCCTACTTTTTTCTACTCTTACACAACAGGCTTTTCAACAGAGAAGTAGAAAGCTGGACTGCGAATATATTTTTATTTCGCCACTAATACACTGCAAACAGGGCTTCAGCATTTATCACTGCACTGCAGAATGTCAATTAGGCCCAAATTTTGTTCTACTTTTCACAACAGGATTTTCAACAGATATATGCAGTGAATATATTTTTATTTCGCCACTAATACATGGCAAACTGGGCTCACAATATATCACTGCACCGCAGAACGTCAATTAGGCCCAAATTTTGTTCTACTTTTACACAACAGGCTTTTCAACAGAGAAGTACAATGTTGGATGGCGAATATATTTTTATTTCGCCACTAATACACTGCAAACAGGGCTTCAGAATATTTCACTGCATCGCAGAACATCAATTAGGCCCACATTTTTTTCTACTTTTACACAACAGGCTTTTCAACAGAGAAGTACAAAGCTGGAAGGCGAATATATTTATATTTTGCCACTAATACATGGCAAACTGGGCTTCACAATATATCACTGCACCGCAGATCATCAATTAGGCCCACATTTTGTTCTACTTTTCACAACAGGCTTTTCAACAAATATATGCAGTGCTGGACGGTGAATATATTTTTATTTTGCCACTAATACATGGCAAACTGGGCTTTCAATATATCACTGCACCACAGAATGTCAATTAGGCCCATATTTTGTTCTACTTTTACACAACAGGCTTTTCAACAGAGATGTACAACGCTGGATGGCGAATATATTTTAATTTCGTCACTAATACACTACAAACTGGGCTTCAGAATATATCACTGCACCGCAGAATGGCAATTAGGCCCTAATTTTTTTCTACTTTTACACAACAGGCTTTTCAACAGACAAGTGCAACATTGGACAGAAAACATATTTTTATTTCGCCACTAATACACGGCATACATGGCTTCCGAATATATCACTGCACCGCTGAGCAGCAAAGATATTTTTTCTTTTTCCACTAATACACGGAAAAAATGGCTTTAGAACAGATAACTGCACCGCTGGTCGGAAAATATTTTTTTCCTTTTTTCACTAATACACGCAAAAAAGGGTTTTAGAACAGATAACTGCACCGCTGAGCGGCAAATATTTTTTTTCTTTTTCCACTAATACACGGAAAAAAGGGCTTCAAAACGGATAACTGCACCGCTGTGCGGCAAATATTTTTTTTCTTTTTCCACTAATACATGCAAAAAAGGGCTTTAAAACAGATAACTGCACCACTGAGCAGCAAATATTTTTTTTCTTTTTCCACTAATACACAGATAAAAAGGGCTTTAAAACAGATAACTGCACCACTGAGCAGCAAATATTTTTTTTCTTTTTCCACTAATACACAGAAAAAAGGGCTTTAAAACAGATAACTGCACTGCTGAGCGGCAAATACATTTAACTTTTGCCACTAATACACGACAAAAAGGGCTGTAATTTCCGCCCTTCACCACACAATGGCAAATAAGCCCTTTTTTCCCACTAATACAAGCCAAAAAATGCTTTAGAACATACTGTACTGGCAAGGGCAAATAAACCGTAGAAATATTTCCTTGTAATAAACCCTGTTAAAGACTGTATCAAACAGCACTTGCACCCTAATAAGACAGGTTTGCTGGAATAACAAAGCTGTATAATGGTAATTTGAATCCCCTGTCAGTACAGCAAGATGTAATCGGATTGTTCCTATTACCCAGGCTTTCACCTCCCCCACTGAACCCTGTTCAACACAAATGCTGGTGGAATGATTCCTCCCTATCCTTTCCCTACACCTTGAGTAATCTTTCCCTGCACTTGTAAATATTTTTTTTTACCACAATCAAGTCCTATCACTGTCCCCAGCACCTGCAGAAACGTCTCTCCCTGCACTAAGCATGCTGGTGAATGGCAGAATCTAAGATGGCCACCGTATTTATAGGGCTGTGACATCACAGAACTGGCTGCTGATTGGCTGCATGCATGGCATTATGGGTGATCCCGCGTTCCCAGAGTTCCTTGCCCCATCTCCTCACACGTGTAGCAGACATTTTAGGAAAAAATGTTATTTGTTACCATAAAGCGCGAGGAAATTCGCATTCAGTGCAATTAGAATTTTTCCTGGAGTTCAGATCGAATTCCACTTCATCAACTTCGATTCACTCATCTCTAGTTATGGCTATAGGAGTTTAAAAAAAAAAAAAACACTGCGCCTGGAAAAGGTTTAAATGGTTGTCTAGCTTTTACAAAGTGATGGCCTATCCTCAGAATAGGTCATTCTTAGCGGATTGGCAAGGGTCCAAAAGCCTGCATCCTTATTCATTGGCTGTTTGGGTATAGCTCCACAGCTTGAAGTCACTGATGGAACTATACAGCACCATCAATCTTGTAGTGAAAAGAGCTTGCTACTACAGTGCTACTTCCATCATGTAAGTCATACAGGGTGAGTCACAGGACACCCTTCTATTAAAAAATTAAAGGGAAAATATCCCAGCAAGTAATCGGTGAGAGGGCCTATTTTTTAATGCTATATCTGGAATATGGCTGCCATCTTAAAGCCGCGATATTGGATCGAGGGCAAATTTTTCAAATGGGAAACGGGGTCATGTAGCATATCAAAGAAAACCATAAACGGATTGCTGCAATCAGCTTTGCAATATTTCTTGTGGTTTAAAAGTTATCAACACAGAAAGCAACAACAACCGGGAACGTTCCCTGTTATGCACAGCAATGTGTTGTCCCTGGTGCTGAACACAGAACTTTGAACTTTGAAGTTTAGAAATTTATGTTCTGATAACTGTCTGCATTTTTTGTTGTCCCATTAAAATGAATGAGTCCAGATCCAATTTGCAAAAAATATGGATCGAATGCGGACCAAAAATATGGTCGTGTGAATGGGGTTTGACCATGAAAGAGACCGTGTCACTGCAGATATCCCGACTAGATAGTGGTGAGTCCGTGTGACCTCTGCCTTGCTGACTGTCAAATCTGTGAGCTTTTGGTATTTTGGATTTTTTCCTTACCTTGATGTGAACTGGGATTGATTGGACCAATCTTTTTTTCTCATATAGCACCATTTCGAATATTACAGATTGTTGCCCGACATCATTTATTTATATAAGATAAAGAGACCAGCAGGTGACTTGGAAGTGTCAGAACTGGGGTTATAATATTCTTATACTTTATAACATTAAATTTTTTTTTGTATCTTAATTTCATGGCCGAAAACCTCTTTTTAATTGCTTCTGTCATCACATACGTCCCAATAAAACCTTCTTCCCTGCAACATGTGCACTTGACAGTTGAACATCATGGTAATTTTTGAGACATTTGATGCTTTATAATATGCAAATGAACTCCTAGGAGCAACAAGGGTGGTGCGGTTCTTGCTTCACTGCCATCACTGACTGACAGGGCCAGGCAGTGAAAACATACTCACACCTGGCCTTGAAGTCTCTTGGGAGCTTGTTTGGCATACATTATGAACAGGGATGGAGGAACATATAGAGATACCAATAAATTTAATTGTTGTGTACTCTGCCTGTGACTGCTGATTATTTGTATAGTCTGCAGAGCTGGTATTTGATGCATAAATGGTCAATGAAGAGTAGCATTATTGGTTATATTGGTATTATACTTTTATATAGTACTAGTGTATACTTATCCCCATACGATACGTATGCAAATGTCTGCAGCACAAAAGTCTCTCTAAAAAAATTGCACTTTATTATGGTACTTTAACAGGTAAAAGATAGTGATGAGTGAGCATCAAAGTGCTCGTGTGCTCTGATCGAAAACACATTGCAATGCTCGTGTGTTCTACCTAGCACCCGAGCACAATGTAAGTCAATGGGAGAACCCCAGGCACCCCCTGCTCGGAAGAGGAGAGAGTGTCTGGTTCCCAAAAAAACAGCCAGCTTTTTCAGATCTGAGTTTTCACGATCGTGAAAACTGAGATCCGATGGTATATTCTAACACAGAGGCATTCCCATGGTGATGGGGATGCTTAAAGTTAAAATATACCATCGCATCGGAGTTTTCTCCAATCCGACGGTATATTCTAACACTGAGGGGTTAATTGCGTGGATCACAGCGCCCTGTCAGAGGTTGGGTGCCGCCGGGTAGCAGGGCGGTGGTATGTATGCGCCTGTTGGTATATTCTAACTTTAAGCGTCCCCGTCACCATGGGAACGCCTCGGTCTTAGAATATACCGTCGGATTGGAGAAAACTCAGATGCGATGGTATATTTTAACTTCAAGCGTCCCCATCACCATAGGAATGCCTCTGTGTTAGAATATACCATCGGGAATGAGTTTTCCGATAGTGAAAACTCAGATCCGAAAAAGCTGTATGTTTTTTTGGGAACCAGAAACCCTCTCCTCTTCCGAGCAGAGGGTGCCTGGGGTTCTCCTATTGACTTAAATTGTGCTCAATGGCACACGAGCACATGCAGTGTTCGGCCGAATACTAGGCTAAACACGAGCATGGCAATGCTCGAGCCGAACACCAGTTCGGCCAAGCATGCTCGCTCATCACTAGTAAAAGACAGAAATGACACAATGAATGATAGTGAAATCACAAATAAAATGGAGAACTGGCATATAATTTATATAAATACATAAAGCTGATCTAGTGCTATTAACTCCTAAATGCACTCATAGTGAGGTCCTAACTTGCGGACTATAAGGAGTCAAGTGCAGCACATCAGAAAAGAAAGAAATTATCTGAAGCTTACTGCTTGTTTGCCAGAACCCCACACCTTAACACACATTTCGCTCAGCATCTTCAGGAGGCGCTGGTGGCAGGACACCAAACACGGTAGTTTAAAATATTAATGTACCAATTACAAGCTACTAAAAAAGTAACATGTACTAGAGATCAAGTGGACACGTAAAATGTCAAGAGCATGTGCCTGCTATAAGCAATATACGTATTATTTAACAAATGCCTGAACAGACACAAAAAATTCATTTTAAAATTAGTATTACCATATAAAAAAACATATATGTATGGTTGGTGAAAAGATTTTACACTGAGGCCCTATAATCCACCAATACAGAGGTATATATAACCACAGCAGTTATGGCATTAGTATGTCGCTAAACACCGGGGTAAATTCCCCTTAAATCTAATAAAATCCTACTAGCAGTGAGATTTCAACAATAAAGTGACAGTGCATATTTCATCAAATCCCTTATCCTACTAGCATCACAGGAATAAATAGAATCGCATACCTAGCACAATACACTGCAATCTCGGCACCTTCTGTATCCTCCCGACGTACGTTTCGCCTATATCCGGCTTTCTCAAGGGGTGTTTTTTTTTTACATGGTAATACTAATTTTAAAATGAATTCAATAAAGTGATATTTTTTATTCCCGGATTTGTTGGCTTTTTTGTGTATGTATTTTGGGACCATTCCGGGAATTGTGGCGTAGGTTCCCGCCAATTGTTGGTGTTTAAATGCCTGAAGAGGCGGTGAAACCTATCTTGACCCAGATTAAACTAAAACTTCACTTTTATTATTCCATAAACTAAAAAATCAGTGTGAATAGGTGCAATTTTAATGAAAAAAAGGACGTATCAACCAGATAAGTATCAACCTGGTGGCTTATTCAACCACGAGAGTTCAATATGGAGAATAGAACGTGGGAATATTTCAAAAAGTTAAAACATAACCTTTACTCTATAATCAATTTAAAACATGATCCCTTTACAATAACAAAGACATGAACATAGCAAAAAAAGTATTATTCAGGACGATAATCAAATACCTGCTTGTTCGAGTGAAAAGAAGTGCTCGGCGGCACTAAACAAAACAAAACCGTTAATCCTACCTTTATAATGACACATATGGTGGTAGGAAAACGTAGAGCGGTACAGGGCCGGACGAGGTGGGCGGGAAGCAGCAGGGGAAAGAGACGGGTGCAGTTAGATATATGTACACCTAGACGTCCCTACAATATGGGACTGCCCTTTCCCTATAAGCCTAACCACAGGGTAACCGCCCTGAAAAGAACGACCCCGTCCGGAACCTGACCCTCAGCGGTTATAGACCCTGTATACCCTAGTGCAGGTCTTGCCGGTACACTATGTAAGTATAAAAGTTCACTCACAGTGCTGACCGAGGCAGGACATCATCTGCCTCCTTACTAGCGGCCCTGAAACTGACCGGACGGCTCGGTGTTCATCATACACTGTGGCCTCTCTGGTCTCTTACAAGCCTGTATCTCTAGGCTATTTTATTGTATGCCTGCACTCTTGGGCATCTTCTAATTGACCCCAAGTACCTGTATGATGGTCAGAATGTATATCTCTATGTGACCAATGTCTTATTATAACTAACTTCGTGTTTAGCTTTGGTTTGCATGATACTGCTGACTGACTCTATGCTGCCTTTATTTTGTCTATCTCCCTGTGCACTTTTGTCCCCCTGATGATTCTTGATTGATGAAACATGCATGTAGGGTCTAGCTGCACTAGGGTATACAGGGTCTATAACCGCTGAGGGTCAGGTTCCGGACGGGGTCGTTCTTTTCAGGGCGGTTAGCCTGTGGTTAGGCTCATAGGGAAAGGGCAGTCCCATATTGTAGGGACGTCTAGGTGTACATATATCTAACTGCACCCGTCTCTTTCCCCTACTGCTTCCCGCCCACCTCGTCCGGCCCTGTACCGCTCTACGTTTTCCTACCACCATATGTGTCATCATAAAGGTAGGATTAACGGTTTTGTTTTGTTTAGTGCCGCCGAGCACTTCTTTTCACTCGAACAAGCAGGTATTTGATTATTGTCCTGAATAATACTTTTTTTGCTATGTTCATGTCGTTGTTATTGTAAAGGGATCATGTTTTAAATTGATTATAGAGTAAAGGTTATGTTTTAACTTTTTGAAATATTCCCACGTTCTATTCTCCGCAATTTTAATGAACCAAAAAAAAGGGGGTTTAAAAATATAGTCGTCACTCCATTAATGAATGAAGATTTTATTCAGTGAGAGTAGTTGGGAGGTGTGCACTATCTCCCACTCTCTCACTTTAAATACAAAGTGCTACTGTGTTGGACGGGACTACACCCAGTCTCAGTGTATAGTGGGAACTAGTGTATGTTCAACCACTAACAAGTTAGCACAACTAGCAGTTGCTTATGCAGTCAAACTATTATTAAGCCTAATGGCATTTGGCCCTACAAACAGGGATAGCCACAGCTTGATACTGCGGCTACCCAAGGTACACTGTAGATCGGAGTATTAGATAGAGTCCAGCCGGACTTCTAATGATTGATTCGTAGTGGAGTAAAGGGCTGCGTTTAAAAGCTAACACTGCCCCCCGACATGTTTCACCAGACTTCTGGCTTCTTCAGGGTGCCCATATACCCCTGAAGAAGCCAGAAGTCTGGTGAAACATGTCAATAAAGCAACAAATATTAAAAGTGAACAATGGAACACATATCACAGAGGGGGAAAAGCAATATACCCACATTGAGCTTCCTGGAATATCTCTGGTGCATGTGCCACCAGAATGAACTCACATAAAGGCAGTCCACAGGCAGGGGCGGATTAAGTGCATGATAGGCCCGGGGCTGTCTACCCAACTTGGGCCCCCCCCCCCCACACTCCATTTTAGGTTTCAGTTTTTTTTTCTGTATAAAGAGGCTGCAGTGCTTTGTAAGCGTCACAGTCTCTTCCTAGGCCATATGACATCACATTCATCGTTCACATGGCCTATCTGCAGCTCTGTCCCATCTGAGTGATTAGGGCCGAGCTGCAGTACCAGGCGCAGTGCTATCACATGGACAGCGCCGTGCTTGGTAAGGAGCAAAGAGGCTGCGGCGCTCACTGGAACATCGCGGTCTCCTCTAACAGCTGATTGGCGGGGCTGCCAGGAGTCAGACCCCGACCATCTCATAACTCTCTGAGTACAGATGTCATAGATGTTTCCTGCAGTCCTATGTAACACCCCACATAACACAGTGATTTATTCTGTTATGTGGGGTGTTACCTAGGACTGCAGGGAACATGTACATTATCTGCACACAGAAAGTTATCACTGTTATCTGGGCTGTTACATAGGACTGCAGGTGAAACATTTAAATTTGAGGTGCCAAATTTAAAATACATATGATTATGATAAAGACTTGGAGGAGAAGATGAGACGCAGGTCACAGTAGTGAGCCAGCTCTACATATAGGGGAATACAGCACCACATACCTCTTACATCCAGGCACTTCTCCTGTCATGTAGCTCTTCTCTTTCCTCTTCTCCTCCGTTTGACCCAGACCGCCATGACTAATTCCTCCCGCCGCATCTCGTCCCTACAGAGTTTGTTACATAGACACGTTAGATTTCTCATAATTGGGGTCATTTATCAAACTGGTGTAAATTAGAACTGGCTTAGTTGCCCATAGCAACCAATCAGATTCCACCTTTCATTTTCCAGAGGAGCTGTCAAAAATGAAAGGTGGAATCTGTTGCTATGGACAACTAAGCCAGTTCTACTACAACAGTTTGATAAATGACCCCAAAGATCCCTATAGTGTCTACAGCAGTTATAATGTCCCCTAGAGTGCCCCCAGTAATAACAACAACACCCTATATTGTGCTCCAGGTAATAATCCCTGTATAGTGTCCCCCAATACCCCACACTACCCCCATATGGTATTTTCCCTTCACACTGCCCCCATACAATAATTTCCCCCACACTGTCCCCATACAGTAATTTCCCCCACACTGTCCCCATATAGTAATTTCCCCCAGACTGCCATCTATTAATTAATTTGCCCCCACACTGTCATCTATTAATTAATTTGCCCCCACACTGTCATCCATTAATTTGCCCCCACACTGTCATCCATTAATTTGCCCCCACACTGTCATCCATTAATTTGCCCCCACACTGTCATCCATTAATTTGCCCCCACACGGTCATCCATTAATTTGCCCCCACACGGTCATCCATTAATTTGCCCCCACACTGCCATCCATTAATTAATTTGCCCCCACACTGCCATCCATTAATTAACTTGCCCCCACACTGCCATCCATTAATTAATTTCCCCCCACACTGCCATCCATTAATTAATTTTCCCCCACAACTGCCATCCATTAATTTGCCCCCACACTGCCATCCATTAATTAATTTGCCCCCACAACTGCCATTCATTAATTTACCCCCATAACTGCCATTCATTAATTTGCCCCCACAACTGCCATTCATTAATTTGCCCCCACAACTGCCATTCATTAATTTGCCCCCACAACTGCCATCCATTAATTTTCCCCCACATTGCCATCCATTAATTAGTTTGCCCCCACAACTGCCATTCATTAATTTTCCCCCACAACTGCCATCCATTAATTTGCCCCCACACTGCCATCCATTAATTAATTTGCCTCCACACGGTCATCCATTAGTTTGCCCCCACAACTGCCATTCATTAATTTGCCCCCACACTGCCATCCATTATTTTTCCCCCACACTGCCATTCATTAATTAGTTTGCCCCCACAACTGCCATTCATTAATTTGCCCCCACACTGCCATCCATTAATTTTCCCCCATAACTGCCATCCATTAATTAGTTTGCCCCCACAACTGCCATTCATTAATTTGCCCCCACAACTGCCATCCATTAATTTTCCCCCACACTGCCATCCATTAATTAGTTTGCCCCCACAACTGCCATTCATTAATTTGCCCCCACAACTGCCATCCATTAATTTTCCCCCACACAGCCATCCATTAATTAGTTTGCCCCCACAACTGCCATTCATTAATTTGCCCCCACAACTGCCATCCATTAACTAATTTGCCCCCATGGAAACATGCCCCACTGTCCCTTAATATCCCCCCCAAGTTAGCACACACACAAAAAAATAAAGAGCTAATACTTACCTGTATGCTGAATGGTGTGGCAGGCACGCGCGTACATCAGAGCGTGCGCGCGCCACTATACAGGCGCACAATGACGTCATCACGCGCACCGCGCGATGATGTCATCGCGCACGCCGGGCTTATACCACCACATAGGCCTCAGGCCTACTAGGCCTGAAGCCTATGGCGGTGATAGGCGGCGGGGCAGGGAACTATACGCTCCCGTGCCCCGCCGCAGTATGTGGGCGCTCGGGTCGGCATTGGGCCCCCCAGTGATGCCGGGCCCGGGGCTGCCGACCCGAACGCCCCTATGTTAATCTGCCACTGTCCACAGGCACCATGGAGAAGTGTCTCACTAGTTGCGACAGTCATGGAAACCCTGACTGTGGAGTCTGACTGTATAACTGTGAAAAGGAAAAAACAGCAATCCACAAAATAAAGGGAAGTAACATAATTTATTAAGCAAATTTAAAATACGTGTCGGCTACTAATGGAAAAGCTAAAATGTTTTGTGAACATGGCTGAATTAATTCTGTGACTTAACTTTAATTTCTAGATTGCTACTGATTAATTATTTTACATTAGTTGTGTTGGAGGGTCCTGAGTCAGTTCTGATGAAGCATATTGTATCTATATTTGTTATTGAGTTTGAAACTACCATGCTCCTCACATTTGTAGTGACTGTGATTAGGTGTTTCTGTGTCCCACTTTCATATTTGTCTGAATTGACTGCGTGTGACGGTTTGTACAGTACTACAGAATTTGAGGCCCCCCTTTAAATTTTGCCCAGGGCCACATTTTGTCTAAAACAGGCCCTGCATATAGTATGGAACATAATGGTAGGCAGAAAGACAGTGGCAGAGGCATGATGGGGCACCATCTGCATAGGCATCAGCTGGAGGTGTGTGAAAATCCTCATGGATCCATGCCTCATCCATTTTGACAAAAGTGATGTTTTGTACACTGATGGAGGACAACTTAATAATTTTGGGTGTCACAATGCTCCGTGCTGCACTGTAAACCCTCTCTGAGATGACACTGAAGGCTGGGCAAGAGAGAACAGTGAGAGCGTACTGGGCCAGTCTGGGCCACTTTTCCAGTCTACCCAACCATAAGTCCACTTTCCCAGTCTGCCCAACCAGAAGTCCATAGGGTTAGGGAATGCAGTATGTACTGGGGAAAGGACAGAGTCCAGGTAGGAATGAACCTGTGTTGAGGCAGTAGGTCTCTGTTTTCCTCATCCTGGTGTAACACATGAAAAAATTGCTCAGTATTGTTGATGACACAGAACTGGCTGCTGAGATGTTCTAGTGCAGGACAGAATCATTCTTAGCTTTATGCTGCTTGTACAAAGGGTCTAGAATCTGTAAGGTGGAATTCCAGACAGTTGGCTTTGGCAAGCTGCGTATACAGTGTTTCCTGGTAATATTGTAATTTGGTGTCCCTTTCGGCAACAGGAAAACATTCCCTCTTCAGTATATGACAGTCTCTGATGAGCTGCCACTGCTTAACCTCAAAATAACACATGCTACCTGCTGAGATGTTCTGGTGAATAACAGAATCATTCTCAGCTTTATGCTGCTTTTACAGAAGCTCTAGCTTCTGTAAGGTGGAATTCCAGCCATTTGGAATGTCGCAAATAAAGCAATGTAATGGCAGAAAGTTCTGTCACTGCAAGTCCAGCAGAGCTTTTCTTGTCAAAAAAGAATTCCTGAAATGCAAGGACAGTTTCCTAGCTAGAGCTAGCACCCAATGCAAGCTAGTATACTTTACACAAGGAGATGCTGTATGCGAGAGTGATGCAGAGGAAGCCTTTTCTCCGCCAATAGCACAAAAAGTGCCGCTTGAGGTGGGCTAAAGCACATTTAGACAAGCCAGCTTCATTTTGGAATAAGATGCTGTGGACTGATGAAACTAAAATCGAGTTAGTTATTTGGGCATAACAAGGGGAGGAAAAATAACACAGCATTCCAAGAAAAACACCTGCTATCTACAGTAAAATAAGTTGGTGGTTCCATTATGCTGTGGGGCTGTGCAGGGACTGGGAATCTTGTCAAAGTTGAGGAACGCATGGATTCCACTCAGTATCAGCAGATTCTGGAGACCAATGTCCAGGAATCAGTGACAAAGCTGAAGCTGCGCCAGGGCTGGATCTTTCAACAAGACAACGACCCTAAACACTGCTCAAAATCCACTAAGGCATTTATGCAGAGGAACAAGTATAACGTTCTGGAATGGCCATCTCAGTCCCCAGACCTGAATATAATTGAAAATCTGTGGTGTGACTTAAATAGAGCTGTCCATGCTCGGAAGCCATCAAACCTGAATGAACTAAAGATGTTTTGTAAAGAGGAATGGTCCAAAATACCTTCAGCCAGAATCCAGACTCTCATTGGAACCTACAGGAAGTGTTTAGAGGCTGTAATTTTTGCAAAAGGAGGATCTACTAAATATTGATTTCATTTCTTTTTTGTGGTGCCCAAATTTATGCACCTGCCTAATTTTGTTTAAACAATTATAGCACACTTTCTGTAAATCCAATAAACTTCATTTCACTTCTCAAATATTACTGTGTGTGTCTCCTATGTGATATATTTAACTGACATTTTTTTATCATAACAACCAACGATTTATACAGGAAAATCATGACGAATAACAAGGTTGCCCAAACTTTCGCATCCCACTGTATGATGCTATTAATACTGAAGCTGGAGGTGCTGGTAATAAACCTGTAAAACACTTGTGAACTGTAGAAACTTGAGATGTTTACAAAAAAAGCTGATTGGCTGTTCATTTACAGAAAAAAAATTGGTTGTTGCAGGATTTTGGCTGCAAATCCTGCAGTGTAACCTCCAAATTGCCAGCAGCTGTATGAAAACGGTATGCTCCCTTCCTATTCTTTCCCTGATATACCTCATTAACTCCTTTGGGCCATTTTCTGTTTTTTAATTTTTATTTTTTACTCCCAGCCTTCCCAAAGCCATAACTTTTTAATTTTTTGGTAACATAGCTGTATGGGACTTATGGGATAAGTTGTACTTTCTAAAGGCACCATTTGTGGTTCCATACAAAGTAGTGGGAATCAGGAAAAAAATTACAATGGGGTAGAATTATAAAAAACACACAATTTACTTTGCTGTAAAACTATTAACTTCATTTTTGGGGTCAGTACAATTAAAATGATACCACATTTATATAGTTTTTCTTGAGTCTTAATACTGAAAAATAAAAACTTTGGGAAAAAAATACTTTTTTCATTGCATTGTCATATTAAAACACCCATAACTTTTTTTTATTTTTAAGTCTACAGAGCTGTAGGGGGGCTCATTTTTTGAGGAGCAATGCATAGTTTTAATTGATACATTTGGAGTGTATAGGACTGAGGCTTCTGCATACCTACTAGGGGAAGCCATTGCATGACTGGGAGCACATGCACCCGGTTTTTGAGCTCCCAGATGCTGCGGTCACATTTGACCACAGCATCTGAGGGTTTAAATGTGTGCAATCGATGTTATGCTCTCTGATTGTGCTCATAATGGTGTCTGTCCATCTTTAAGTAAATCAGGGCAAGCCCCCCACCCTCCCTTCTATCTTCATCCTTCCTGTCATTTTATCATTTTACCTGCCAATTGCAAAAGTAAAATTGGGCCGGTGCCATTTTGCATTATTTTTCTGAAGCGATTTGCCAAAACTTAAGATTTATTTGGCAGTAGAATTTTTGTGAAATTCATAATGAATTAATAAATCCAATTTGTTTGAAATAGATTTACCGGTATATATATATAGTTTTTATTTATTTTTTTGTAGTTGTTTTTCATGGCAATTTTTATGCAGTTTTTGTGCCTAAGCCAGAAGCGGATTCTAAGTTAATGAGAAACATAAAGGAAGGATTTCTTCTTCTTCTTCATGCTGGATCCACTTTTGCTTTTGGCTCAGAAACTGCCACAAAAAGCTGTGTGTAGCACAACTCTGAAACATGTGGCACTATTTCATATAATGCAGAAAAATAGATAAGGCATACTTATACTGTATATTGTAGTTTAAAGCACAAATATAACTTTTCTTTTTATATTTTTTGTATTGTTAAGCACCCAAAAGCAATTACAGATCTGATTAGAAGGGTGATATTGATGTTTGTTTTTTTTATCTTGTATATCTTCAACAAAACCAAGGACAGTAAAAATTATGGTTGGCTGATCTGTGGTTGCACAAACGGTTTGAGTCTACGGTTAAGGCATGGTACTAGTTTTCTTTCCTATGCTTTGTGTGACCTCATTTCTCTCTACAAATTATTAGACATAGTATATTGATTTCTTGTCCTGCCATGTTCGCCTGATTTATGGCAATGATTACTTTGCTTTATGATGGTTCATGAAAATTCTGCACCACAAAAGAATTGTCATCAGTCTCATTTCTCATCATTCTTGCAACTGTGGCTTATATTAAATATACTACCAACAAAAATAAAAATGTAAAAAGTAGATGACATGAGTCATTGGGTAGATTCAGATTCATGAGACCATTGGATAGTTGATAAATTATAGATGCCTTTTAAATCCCAAATATTAAAAACTAAATAAACTAATACAAAAAAGACTCCTCTACAATGTTTCAAAGTCTGTAGTCTGCTGAGGGAAATGCTGGACAATAATTACATTATCAAATGCTGCTTTTATAAAGGGAGACTTTCAACCTGGAAGAGCATATAGTGCTGTCGAGCAGGCTGGTTGTAGACTGATTGCAGATATGTCTTATTAAAGTATAAAAGGTAATCTGAAAAAAAATAAAAATCGTGCATCATGCCAGCCGTCAGGCAGGAGTCCAATGTACAGTATTCATGATAGGCTCCCACCAAATCCCAGTTTGCCAGTATTTTCTAATTAGTAAAAATAAAAAGCATGACAGCAACATTTAGGGTTGAGTGGTTGAGATTTGGTTTAGTGTCATGTCCTATAAAGTCCCTTATGGTAGATTCTGGTGAACATTAGAGTTGAGCGAACACCCGGAAGTTTGGGTTTGCCGGGTCCGGCCGAACTTCACCGCAAAGTTCGTGTTCGGGACCTGAACTTGTCCCCGAACCCGAACCCCATTGAAGTCAATAGGGACCCGAACTTTGGGGCACTAAAATGGCTCTAAAAGAGTCATGGAAAGGGCTACAGTGATGCAAAAGGCAGCAAAATGTGGGTAAGAGCATGACAAGTGCCCTGCAAAGTGCCCTACAAGAATACATGGTTGATGGGGAGGCAGTTATAAATGTTTATTCTGCACAAGGGAGGCACAGGTCCTGTGGGATCCATGCCTGGTTCATTTTTATGAACGTCAGCTTGTCCACGTTGGCTGTGGACAGGCGGCTGCGTTTGTCAGTAATGACGCCCCCTGCCGTGCTGAATACACGTTCAGACAAAACGCTGGCCGCCGGGCAGGCCAGCACCTCCAAGGCATAAAAAGCTAACTCTGACCACGTGGACAATTTGGAGACCCAGAAGTTGAATGGGGCCGACCCATCAGTCAGTACGTGGAGGGGTGTGCAGACGTACTGTTCAACCATGTTAGTGAAATGCTGCCTCCTGCTAACACGTTCCGTATCAGGTGGTTGTGCAGTTAACTGTGGCGTGGAGACAAAACTTTTCCACATTTCTGCCATGCTAACCCTGCCCTCAGAAGAGCTGGCCGTGACACTGCTGCGTTGGCGACCTCTTGCTCCTCCTCTGCCTTCGCCTTGGGCTTCCACCTGTTCCCCTGTGACATTTGGGAATGCTCTCAGGAGCGCGTCTACCAGCTTGCGCTTGAACTCGCGCATCTTCCTATCACGCTCCAGTGCAGGAAGTAAGGTGGGCACATTGTCTTTGTACCGGGGATCCAGCAGGGTGGCAACCCAGTAGTCCGCACACGTTAAAATGTGCGCAACTCTGCTGTCGTTCCGCAGGCACTGCAGCATGTAGTCGCTCATGTGTGCCAGGCTCCCCAGAGGTAAGGACAAGCTGTCCTCTGTGGGAGGCGTATCATCATCGTCCTCCGTATCCCCCAGCCACGCACCAGTGATGGGCCTGAGCTGTGTCGGGTGCCACCCCGCTGTGAACCTGCTTCATCCTCATCCTCCTCCACCTCCTCCTCATCCTCCTCGTCCTCCAGTAGTGGGCCCTGGCTGGCCACATTTGTACCTGGCCTCTGCTGTTGCAAAAACCTCCCTCTGAGCCACTTCTAACAGACTGGCCTGAAAGTGCTAAAAATGACCCCTCATCCTCCTCCTCCTCCTGGGCCACCTCCTCTTCCATCATCGCCCTAAGCGTTTTCTCAAGGAGACATAGAAGTGGTATTGTAACGCTGAAAACGGTGTCATCGCCACTGGCAATGTTGGTGGAGTACTCGAAACAGCGCAACAGGGCACACAGGTCTCGCATGGAGGCCCAATCATTGGTGGTGAAGTGGTGCTGTTCCGCAGTGCGACTGACACGTGCGTGCTGCAGCTGAAACTCCACTATGGCCTGCTGCTGCTCGCACAGTCTCTCCAGCATGTGCAAGGTGGAGTTCCACCTGGTGGGCACGTCGCATATGAGGCGGTGAGCGGGAAGGCCGAAGTTACGCTGTAGCGCAGACAGGCGAGCATTGGCTGGATGTGAACGCCGGAAGCACGCACAGGCGGCCCTCACTTTATGCAGCAGCTCTGACATGTTGGGGTAGTTGTGAATGAACTTCTGCACCACCAAATTCAGCACATGCGCCAGGCAAGGGATGTGCGTCAAACCGGCTAGTCCCAGAGCTGCGACGAGATTTCGCCCATTATCGCACACCACCAGGCCGGGCTTGAGGCCCACCGGCAGCAACCACTGGTCGGTCTGTTGTTCAATACCCTGCCACAACTCCTGCGCGGTGTGGGGCCTGTCCCCCAAACATATGAGTTTCAGAATGGCCTGCTGACGTTTACCCCGGGCTGTGCTGAACTTGGTGGTGAAGGTGTGTGGCTGACTGGATGAGCTGGTGGAAGCAGAGGAGGAGGAAGCCGAGTAGGAGGAGGAGGCTACAGGAGGCAAAGAATGATGCCCTGTGATCCTTGGCGGCGGAAGGACATGCGCCAAGGAACTCTCCGCCTGGGGCTCAGCCGCCACTACATTTACCCAGTGTGCAGTTAGGGAGATATAGCGTCCCTGGCCGTGCTTACTGGTCCATGTATCTGTGGTTAGGTGGACCTTGCCACAGATGGCGTTGCGCAGTGCACACTTGATTTTATCGGATACTTGGTTGTGCAGGGAAGGCACGGCTGTCTTGGAGAAGTAGTGGCGGCTGGGGACAACATACTGTGGGACAGCCATGGACATCAGCTGTTTGAAGCTGTCTGTGTCCACCAGCCTGAATGACAGCATTTCAAAGGCCAGTAGTTTAGAAATGCTGGCATTCAGGCCCAGGGCTCGAGGGTGGCTAGGTGGGAATTTACGCTTTCTCTCCAAGGTTTGTGAGATGGAGAGCTGAACGCTGCTGTGTGACATGGTGGAGATGCTTGGTGACGCAGGTGGTGGTGTCGGTGGCACATCCTCTGTTTGGTGGGCGGCAGGTGCCAACATTCCTCCCAAGGCGGAGGAAGAGGCCGAGGCAGCAGCAGAAGAGGGAGCAGGGGGATCCTGAGTGAGTTCCTTGCTTTTAAGGTGTTTACTCCACTGCAGTTCATGCTTTGCATGTAGATGCCTGGTCATGCAGGTTGTGCTAAGGTTCAGAACGTTAATGCCTCGCTTCAGGATCTGATGGCACAGCGTGCAAACCACTCGGGTCTTGTCGTCAGCACATTGTTTAAAGAAGTGCCATGCCAGGGAACTCCTTAAAGCTGTCTTTGGGGTGCTCGGTCCCTGGTGGCGGTGGCCAGTATCAGGCGAACTCTCTTGGCGGCGGCTGTTCTGCTTTTGCCCCCTGCTCCCTCTTTTGCTACGCTGTTGGCTCGGTCTCACCACTGCCTCTTCCTCTGAACTATGAAAGTCAGTGGCACGACCTTCATTCCATGTGGGGTCTAGGACCTCATCGTCCCCTGCATCATCTTCCACTCAGTCTTCCTCCCTGACCTCCTGTTCGGTCTGCACACTGCAGAAAGACGCAGCAGTTGGCACCTGTGTTTCATCATCATCAGAGACGTGCGGACTCCGATGAGGTGGTATTCCCATGTCCTCATCATCAGGAAACATCAGTGGTTGTGCATCAGTGCACTCTATGTCTTCCACCACTGGGGAAGGGCTAGGTGGATTTCCTTGGGAAACCATGCCAGCAGAGTCTTCAAACAGCATAAGAGACTGCTGCATAACTTGAGGCTATGACAGTTTCCCTGATATGCATGGGAAAAAATGACAGACTGATGGAGCTTGCAGTTTCAGCATGCCACCTAATACGCAGGTCAGCAGAAGACTATGGTGAAATACACATTGCAAACATGCTGAAACACTATAGGTCGCCCAATGGTCAGCACTGTATCTGCTCAGGCCTTACCATCCTAGAACGGCATTGGGCCCACCAAATATCGCTGTAAATTCTGGCGGGTACTGGAACCTGAGGTAATTGGTTCACTAGGACGTGCGGCTGTGCAGAATGGCCATGTCCTCACCAGCACCACGGGTGCACTAACACCACCACGACTGCGTCCGCTACCTTACTAGATGTTTTCCTCATTGTTACAGTTCACCAAGCACCACAATAAGGAATAAAATATTTGGCCAATGTATTGATTGCAAATGTAGGCCTTTTTACAGGCACTTAACACTATCTGCCTATTTGTTTATGTAGCGTATTACACTAATCCAGGCACAGCAGTAACCACTGATTTAGGGAATATCTCTGCTAGGGCTAGTATTTAGGCCCTGGATGAAAGGTATCCTTTATGGACAGATTTACACTGGCCTGCAACAGCTCGAACACCAGATACAGGGTATTGCTATATTGGCAGGTTAATTTCACCCCAGACAAATATATGTGTAAGCGGACACTATGAAATCTGGCCTGAAACTGTTTGGACACCAGATCCAGGGTATGCTATATTGGCAGGTTAATTTAACCCAGAACAAAAATATATGTGCAACGGACACTATGAAATCTGGCCAGAAACTGTTTGGACACTAGATGCAGGGTATTGCTATATTGGCAGGTTAATTTCACACAACGTAAAACAAGGTGCAATGGCACACTGCAGCTAGAGCTCCGTCCTGCCACTATGCTGGATGTTAGATGAGGCATTAGTTTATATTTTGGCCATTATGTAAGCCACCCACCACTTCACGGTTGCCTCTCGAGTGGTCCCTAACATTAATTCTTACTTTTTATGGGCCATATCAGCCACACAAAACCCAGGGAGTGCAGGTGCAGCATGCATGCCAGATACACTCTGCTTGTAACCCCGTCTGGTGCCATACAGCGTTCATCAGATCAAGGGATGCAAATACCAACATGCATGCTGAGCCCACTAGTACTTCTCCTGGAACCAAATGGCTTCTGGTAAGTTCAATAAAGCAGACTCAGTTTTATACTGACTTTAAAACCAGCCTACAGGGCGGATTCACTAGTCAGGTGTGCATGACTGCACGGAGGTCACCACGCCTCCCATATATGCTACAGAGGAAAAAAAAATGGAGATTGCAGTCAGCACAACCCAATACGCAGGTGCACGTTGCTATGATGAAATACACATACAAACGTAAAAACAATGGTGCAATGGCACACTGCAGCTAGAGCTCCGCCCTGCCACTATGCTGGATGTTAGATGAGGCATTAGTTTATATTTTGGCCAAATTATGTAAGCCACCCACCACTTCACGGTTGCCTCTCGAGTGGTCCCTAACATTAATTCTTACTTTTTATGGGCCATATCAGCCACACAAAACCCAGGGAGTGCAGGTGCAGCATGCATGCCAGATACACTCTGCTTGTAATCCCGTCTGGTGCCATACAGCGTTCATCAGATCAAGGGATGCAAATACCAACATGCATGCTGAGCCCACTAGTACTTCTCCTGGAACCAAATGGCTTCTGGTAAGTTCAATAAAGCAGACTCAGTTTTATACTGACTTTAAAACCAGCCTACAGGGCGGATTCACTAGTCAGGTGTGCATGACTGCATGGAGTCACACGCCTCCCATATATGCTACAAAGGAAAAAAATATGGAGATTGTTTTTTTTTTCCTTTGTAGCATATATGGGAGGCGTGTGACCTCCATGCAGTCATGCACACCTGACTAGTGAATCCGCCCTGTAGGCTGGTTTTAAAGTCAGTATAAAACTGAGTCTGCTTTATTGAACTTACCAGAAGCCATTTGGTTCCAGGAGAAGTACTAGTGGGCTCAGCATGCATGTTGGTATTTGCATCCCTTGATCTGATGAACGCTGTATGGCACCAGACGGGGTTACAAGCAGAGTGTATCTGGCATGCATGCTGCACCTGCACTCCCTGGGTTTTGTGTGGCTGATATGGCCCATAAAAAGTAAGAATTAATGTTAGGGACCACTCGAGAGGCAACCGTGAAGTGGTGGGTGGCTTACATAATTTGGCCAAAATATAAACTAATGCCTCATCTAACATCCAGCATAGTGGCAGGACGGAGCTCTAGCTGCAGTTTCCCTGATATGCATGGGGGTGATGTGACAGACTGATGGGCTTGGTTTTCAGATGCCACCTGTGCGCTTTCAGCAGACGACTGGGTGGGAGATAATGTTGTAAACATGCTGGATCCACTGTCGGCCACCCAATTGTCTAGCGCCTGTATCTGCTCAGGCCTTACCATCCTTAGAACAGGCATTGGGCCCCACCAAATATCGCTGTAAATTCTGGCGGGTACTGGAACCTGAGGTAGTTGGTTCACTAGTGTGGCTGTGGCAGAATGGCCATGTCCTCTCCCAGCACCAGAGGGTACACTAACACCACCACGACTGCGTCCGCGTCCCTTACTAGATGTTTTCCTCATTGTTACAGTTCACCAAGCACCACAATAAGGAATAAAATATTTGGCCCAATGTATTGATTTCAAATTTAGGCCTTTTTTTACAGGCACTTAACACTATCTGCCTATTTGTTTATGTAGCGTATTACACTAATCCAGGCACAGCAGTAACCACTGATTTAGGGGAATATCTCTGTTAGGGCTAGTATTTAGGCCCTGGATGAAAGGTATCCTTTTATGGACAGATTTACACTTGGCCTGCAACAGCTCGAACACCAGATACAGGGTATTGCTATATTGGCAGGTTAATTTCACCCCAGAAAAAAATATATGTGTAAGCGGACACTATGAAATCTGGCCTGAAACTGTTTGGACACCAAATCCAGGGTATTGCTATATTGGCAGTTTAATTTAACCCCAGAAAAAAATATATGTGTAAGTGGACACAATGAAATCTGGCCTGAAACTGTTTGGACACCAGATCCAGGGTATTGCTATATTGGCAGGTTAATTTAACCCCAGAACAAAATATATGTGTAAGCAGACACTATAAAATCTGGCCTGAAACTGTTTGGACACCAGATCCAGGGTATTGCTATATTGGCAGGTTAATTTAACCCCAGAACAAAATATATGTGTAAGCGGACACTATGAAATCTGGCCTGAAACTGTTTGGACACCAGATCCAGGGTATTGCTATATTGGCAGGTTAATTTCACCCCAGAAAAAATATATGTGTAAGCGGACACTATGAAATCTGGCCTGAAACTGTTTGGACACCAGATCCAGGGTATTGCTATATTGGCAGGTTAATTTCACCCCAGAAAAAAATATATGTGTAAGCGGACACTATAAAATCTGGCCTGAAACTGTTTGGACACCAGATCCAGGGTATTGCTATATTGGCAGGTTAATTTAACCCCAGAACAAAATATATGTGTAAGCGGACACTATAAAATCTGGCCTGAAACTGTTTGGACACCAGATCCAGGGTATTGCTATATTGGCAGGTTAATTTAACCCCAGAACAAAATATATGTGTAAGCGGACACTATGAAATCTGGCCAGAAACTGTTTGGACACCAGATCCAGGGTATTGCTATATTGGCAGGTTAATTTCACCCCAGAAAAAATATATGTGTAAGCGGACACTATGAAATCTGGCCTGAAACTGTTTGGACACCAGATCCAGGGTATTGCTATATTGGCAGGTTAATTTCACCCCAGAAAAAATATATGTGTAAGCGGACACTATGAAATCTGGCCTGAAACTGTTTGGACACCAGATCCAGGGTATTGCTATATTGGCAGGTTAATTTAACCCCAGAACAAAACATATGTGTAAGCGGACACTATGAAATCTGGCCTGAAACTGTTTGGACACCAGATCCAGGGTATTGCTATATTGGCAGGTTAATTTCACCCCAGAAAAAAATATATAAGTGTAAGCGGACACTATGAAATCTGGCCTGAAACTGTTTGGACACCAGATCCAGGGTATTGCTATATTGGCAGGTTAATTTAACCCCAGAACAAAATATATGTGTAAGCGGACACAATGAAATCTGGCCTGAAACTGTTTGGACACCAGATCCAGGGTATTGCTATATTGGCAGGTTAATTTAACCCCAGAAAATAATCTATCCTTTGCCAGACAGCAGACAGTATTATACTTGTCTAGCCAAAGCTGGAACACCAGATTTAGGGGATTGGTATTTGGGCAATTGTATTTAACCCCTTAATAAAATATAGAAATTGCTGTCCTGAGTTTCTAGGGGTGACAATTAGCACAGCCAAGCCCCTGATGTAGGATATAGCAAAAAAAAACTAGTATTGATGGATTGATGGACTTGGTGGCAGCTTCTTCTGGTGCACCACAAGTCACAAAATGGCCGCCGATCAACCCAGAAAATAAGTGACAGAATAACGCTCTGTGCAGCCTAAAACCAGTGAGCAAGTAACTAGCAGAAGTTCAATGATTCTAAGCTGTAGATCGATCCGTTCATCAGGTGCTTTTGTAGCCTTTTCCCTTCCTAATCTCGCCCTAACACAGCAGCTGCATCCTCTCCCTACACTAGTCAGAGCAGTGTGACGTGCGGCGCTACATGACTCCAGCTTAAATAGAGGCGGGGTCACATGCTGCACTTGGCCAATCACAGCCATGCCATTAGTAGGCATGGCTGTGATGGGCTCTTAGAGCAAGAAGTAAACGCTAGCTGATTGGCTGCTGTGCAGCCCTTCAGAAAGCGGGAAGTAATCGACGAACACCGAACCCGAACTTTTTTGAAAATGTCCGGGTTCGGGTCCGGGTCCCGGACACCCCAAAATTCGGTACGAACCCGAACGATGCTCGAACTGTTCGCTAAACACTAGCTACGAGATGTCGCCCGTTATCGTACACCACCAGGTGGGCTTGAGGCTATGTGGCACCAACCACTCATCAGTCTGTTGTTCCATGCCCGTCCACAGCTCCTGCGCGGTTTGGGGTTTGTCCCCCAAACAGATGAGTTTCAAAACTGCCTGCTGTCCTTTTCCCCTGGCTGTGCTGAAGTTGGTGGTGAAGGTGTTACGCTGACTGGTTGAGGAGGTGTTAGAGGAGGAAGAGGAGTAGGAGGAGGAGGCAACAGGAGGCAAAGAGAAATGCCCTGAAATCCTCGGTGGTGGAAGGATATGCGCCAAACAGCTATCCACCTCAGGCCCAGCCGCCACTGCATTTACCCAGTGTGCTGTTAGGGAGATATGACGTCCCTGCCCGTACTTACTGGTCCACGTCTCGGTAGTTATGTGGACTTTGCTACAGATGGCGTTGCGCAGTGCACAACTGATTTTGTTCTCCACTTGTTTGTGCAGGTAAGGGATGGCTCGCCTGGAAAAGTAGTGGCAGCTGGGAATAACGTGGGAAAGCCAACACCATAAGGTTTTTAAAACTCTCCGTCTCCACCAGACAGAATGACAGCATTTCAAAGGCCAGGAATTTTGAAATGCTGGCATTCAGGGCCAGGGATCGCAGTTTGATAAGGATGTACTTCCTCTTTCGTTCAATTGTTTGGAAGATGGACAGCTGAACGCTGCCATGGGACATTGTAGTGGTGCTTGTTGAAGGTGACGGATGTGATGGTGTTGCTCAGACATCCTCTGTTTGGTGCTATTGTCACCCCAGAGGTGGAGGAAGAGGCCGAGACTGCAGCAGAAGAGGGAGCAGGAGGAGCCTGAGACCTCTCTTGGTTCTGGAGGTGTTTACTCCACTGCAGCTCGTGCTTTAGACTTAGATGCCTGGTCATGCAGGCTGTGCTCTGGTTTAGAATGTTTCTGCCTCGCTTCAGGCTTTGATTGCACAGCGTGCAAAACACTTGTGTCTTGTCGTCTGCACATTGTCTGAAGAACTGCCACGCCAGGGAACTCCTTGGAGCTGACTTTGTTGTGCTCGGTCCCTGGGTGCAGTGGGCAGTAGCAGGCGTACTGTCTAGGGGATGATCACTCTGCTTTTGCACTCTGCTCCCTCTTTTGCTGTGCTAGTGGCTCTGTGCAACCACCACCTCTCCCTCCGAACTGCACAGGTCACTCGCATGACCTTGATTCAATGTGGGGTCTAGGACTTCATCGTCCTCCACATCATCTTCCACCCAGTCTTCACCCCTGCCCTCCTTGTCTGTTTGCACACTGCAGAAAGCCGCAGAAGTTGGCACCCGTGTTTCGTCATCATCAGAGACGTGCTGCGCTGGTCTTCCCATGTCCTTATCCTCAAACATAAGTGGTTGGGCATCGGTGCACTCAATCTCTTGCACTTCTGGGGCAGGACTAGGTGGATGGCCCTGGGAAACCCTGTCAGCAGACTCATTAAAAAGCATAAGAGACTGCTGCATGACTTGGGGCTCAAACTGCTTGGTTGATTTGCAAGGGGGTGAGGTGCTAGATAGATGCCCATGGCCTGCAGGTGCCAGCTCTGAGCTTTCAGCAGTGGACCGGGTGGGAGACAATGTGAAGATACTGAAGGCACTGTCAGCCACCCAATATACTAGCGACTGTACTTGTTCTGGCCTCACCATTCGTAGATCTGCATTCGGGCCTACTAAATAACGCTGAAGGCTCTGTCATCTACGCGCACCTGAGGAAGGTGTTTCATTTGGGTGTGTAGCTGGCACAGATCGACCACGTCCTCTCCCTGCAACAGGAGCTCCTCCAACACCAGCTGCTCCACGACCAGCGCCACGTATTTGACGTTCTCCTCATTATTTGCGTTCACCCACCAAACTAACAGATGGTTTATCTCAGGTGACAATTTAATTGCCAATAGACAACAATTAAGTTCACTAACAGTAAGGCAGTGCCGGTGTCATAAATATAATACATTTCTTTATGTCACATAAATTTAATACAATTACTTCACTATCACAAAAAAGTTAACGGTTTAATTGGACTGTCAGAAATGCAGCGTAGGATCCAAATGTGCTATCTTGCTCAAAAAAAATTTTTTTTTGCAAACAACTATGTAAATGCGTTATGTTACGGTTTTATTAGAATATCAGAAATGCAGCGTAGGCCGCTAATGTGCTATCTAGCGCAAAAACAGTTTTTTTTTGCAAACAACTATGTAAATGCAGTATGTTACGGCTTTATGGGAATATCAGAAATGCAGCTCAGGATACTAATGTGCTATCTAGCACAAAAACAGTGTTTTTTGCAAACAACAATAAAAATGCATTATGTTACGGTTTTATTGGAATATCAAAAATGCAGCGTAGGATCCTAATGTGCTATCTAGCACAAAAACTGTGTTTTTTTTCCAAACAACTATGTAAATGCAGTATGTTACGGTTTTATTGGAATATCAGAAATGCAGTGTAAACCGCTAATGTGCTATCCAGCACAAAAACTGTGTTTTTTGCAAACAGCAATAAAAATGCAGTATGTTACGGTTTTATTGGAATATCAGAAATGCAGCGTAGCATCCTAATGTGCTATCTAGCACAAAAATAGTGTTTTTTTCAAACAACTATGTAAATGCAGTATGTTACGGTTTTATTGGAATATCAGAAATGCAGCATAGGATCCTAATGTGCTATCTAGCACAAAAACTGTGTTTTTTCTAAACAACTATGTAAATGCAGTATGTTACAGCTTTATTGGAATATCAGAAATGCAGCGTAGGCCACTAATGTGCTATCTAGCACAAAAACTGTGTTTTTTGCAAACAGCAATAAAAATGCAGTATGTTACGGTTTTATTGGAATATCAGAAATGCAGCATAGGATCCTAATGTGCTATCTTGTACAAAAACTGTGTTTTTTGCAAACAGCAATAAAAATGCAGTTTGTTACGGTTTTATTGGAATATCAGAAATGCAATGTAGGCTGCTATTTTTCTATCTAGAACAAAAACTGGGTTTTTTGCAAACAACGATGTAAATGCAGCATGTTATGTTTTTTTTGGAATATCAGAAATGCAGCGTAGGCCGCTAATGTGCTATCTAGCACAAAACCATTTTTTGCAAACAACGATAAAAATGCAGTATGTTACGGTTTTATTGGTATATCAGAAATGCAGCATATGCTGCTAATGTGCTATCTAACACAAAAACTGTTTTTTTTATAGCAGCGATGTAACTGAAGTATGTAACGGTTTAATTGGACTTGGTCAGAAATGCAGCATAGCCCGTAAATTTACTATCTAGTAAGAAAAAAAGGTGTCCTTTTTTATAGCAGCAAGGTAACTGCAGTATTTATCGGTATTATTGGACAGTGCCTGTGGCAGACAGATAAAAAATCGATTTAAGTCACAAAAATATGTGAAAGACTAATGTAATTGAATCATTTTTACTGCAAGGTATGCACTGCAGGTTGCAGGGGTACTTGCCAAAAAAGTGCCACCGATGCCCACTGAACTAGGAGATGGATTAAAAGTCATTTTTTAGTGTCACTGGGCTCAGGGCTGGGTACAAAAATGAAGCATAGCACCCTCAATAATCACTGTAGTTTGAAGATTGAACAACACCAAATACACCAGAATTCTTCCCTTATCCCTCCCTCACAGCAGAAGCAGCAGCATTCTATCCCTACACTGAGAAGAGCAGAGTGACGTGCGGCCATACGTGACTCCAGCCTATATAGAAGCTGGGTCACATGCTGCACTTGGCCAATCACAGTATTAGTTGGCAAAAAATATATATTTGCCATTCAGTGATGCAGTTATATGTTCTAAAGCCCTTTTTTGGCATGTAATAGTGGCACAAAAAAAAGTATTTGCCGTTGTGTGATGGGGTGAGAAAATAACAGCCCTTTTTGGCGTATATTAGTTGCACAAAATATATATATATTTGTCGTTCAGCGGTGCAGTTAAATGTACTTGCCTTTTGTGGCGTGTATAAGTGGAAAAAAATAAGGGTCTATTTGCCGTTCAGTGGTGCAGTTATATGTTCTAAAGCGAAAAAAAAAAGGGGGCTTATTAGACGTTGTGTGGAGCAGTGAGAAAATTACAGACTTTTTTGGGGTGTTTTAATTTCCTTTTTATTTATTTATTTGATCTAACAGTATGTCAGACAGAGAAGTGCCAGGCCCTGCACAGGGGAGTGGCAGAGGCTGAAATGTTTCTGGCGCAGGCACAGGTCGCAGCAAAGTAAGGGGCGTGGCAGCAGGAGTTGCAGTGAGAGGCCTGAGCTCTCTGTGTCATCTAGTAGTCGTGTCTTGACCAGCAACCCAGTGGTTCTTAAATGGTTGACTATGTCATCCACTTCATCCCAAGTGACATCAGACACCCCCAGCCAAGAGTGGGTGGGTTCGTCAGACACAAGCCTTAGTTGGCATGGCCCGAGAGCAGGCCATTTGCCCTCACCTGTCCTCAACCTGCCTCTGTCCTTTTCTGTTTCCTTAGCCATAGAAGTATTATATGCTGTGGGCTCAGCTCCACTATACAGCGAGGACGAGCTACTAGAAAACAGTCAGCAGCTACTGCCCAGCCAAGATATGGAGGATACATCTGCCGCTTCAGGTAGGTGGGCAAGTAGTGATGCGGAGAGTGGCATGGGAGCTGGAGTTGCGGGCGGTCAGGCTCCTGATTCACAGGCCGTTAAGGAGGACATCAGTGACGTGCAGACAGTACTCGATTATGATGTAGCTGATCGCACTTGGGAGCCAGGTAACGAAGGGGCTTCATCATCATCGGGAGAACAGGGTGTCAGCTTGCCCGTGAGGCAGCATGAATGTACTGAATGCACTCCTAGCCATGTTGCTGGTGCTGCAGTCCCTTCATTTCCAAGTGGTGAACTCTGCACCTTTCAGAGAACTGATGGCTTGTGCTGAGCCGAGGTGAAGATTCCAAAGCTGTAATTTCTTTACCAAAGAGGCAGTACCAGCCCTGCACATGTAATGAGAACAGAAGGTGGGCTAGTCCTTGAGCCTGTCGGTGCCTGCCAAAGTGCACGGTAGCGCCGACGTGTGAGGCTGCAACTACGGTCAAGGAAAATACATGTCCTTTACTCGGTGAATTGGTTCCTGCACAGCCTCACCAGCAACTTGGCCAGGTGATGCCACTTCCACCTCCACGTTCTAATGTCGTTGGTCCTGCTACAATGTCCGCCTCTGACTCCTCAGCCTCCACCGCAGGGACATTTCACAGTGTTCCTCCAGCATACCATTTGTGCAGGGCACAGCGGTGTCCCGCTGTTTTGCACCCCATTTGCCATCATGAAATTGATTCCTGTCTTTCTCTACGACAACACGTGTTCAATCTGGTTGTCAAGCGGTTCCTGAAGTCCACCCTCCATATGATGGACCAACTATATGAACAGAGAATGGCCATAAATGATTTCTTGATGATCCAACCGGACAGGAGTACTCCCCTGTGTAACTTCAATGTCAGCCAGTGGCAGCTCATGCGTGACACCTGCCGTTTGCACAAGCCCTTTGAGGAGGCCACGTTATTTGTCAGTTGCCAGGACTACGGAGTGAACAACGTCATTCCACTGCTTCATGTCCTGGAACAAATGCTGGTAAATTTGGCTGGTCAGGGGACTGGAGACGTGGCAATTAGATCTCAGGGCCACATGAGCCCTGTGGGGACTTAACTGGATGAGGAGGGGGACATTAAAGCACAAGCAATGTGTAACGAAATGGGTGGTTTCTTTACACAGGTGACAGGAGAGGAGGAGCAGGAGGAGCCAGAGGAGCTACAGGGTGATAAAGAAGATGAGACAGAGGACCCAGACACAGCGTAGCAGTATGCAGTGGAGATGGAGGTAGGAAGTCCCTCCGAGTCACTTGCACAAATGGCCCGATGCATGCTCACTTGCTTGCGTAGTGACAGCGGAATTGTCACCATTCGGCAGAAGGATAACTTCTGGCTCTCCACCTTGTTGGACCCTCGCTTCCGGTCTAAAAGGGGGGCCTTTTTTTACACCCGCTGAGAGGGAGGATGAACTGAACTACTATAGATACATCCTATGTAGTTAGTTGGCTGCTGACTATCTGCACCATTGCCCATCCTCTCATAGGTCTGACTGGGGGGTCCCTCTGCGCTCAAGTTCCTCTGTAATGGCTGCCGTGGCATCAGCAGCAACTTGAATCTAGAGTCACCGATGAGCAGCTCTCTTCACCTGACTAGTGAAGAAACTACTCACCAGCAGAAGCAACAGCTAGACCTGGAGCAGGACCTGAACTAGCAGGTGGTTGCATACTTGGAAAGCACCCTGCCACCCCACATTGAAGATCCACTGGACTACCGGGAAGCCAAACTGGATTTGTGACCACAACTGTCCGAGTTTGCCCTGGAAAAGCTGTCCTGCAGGTGTTTAGTGCAGCAGGGGCAATATTTACCCCAAGAAGAACTCGCCTGTCCACCCAAAATGTGGATAAACTGACCTTTGTCAAGATGAATCAGGCATGGATCTGCCAGCATTTCCATACACCAATGCCTGATGCGTCAGACTAGATCATCCATGGTGCCACACTAACACTTTGACAAAAGAGACCGTTTTCTTCTGGCTACCTACCTGCCTCAGCTACTATTCTGATACTGCCACCCACGTGATGCCACACAAGTGCTCCTTCTTTCACCCACCATCTTCAGCTGTACTGGTATTGCCACCCACCTCCCCACTCTGTCACCGGGTCACTCTGTGGTCTCCTGATGCTGCTGCCACCTCCACACTGTCAACTTGCCACTCTATGTTCTCCTGAGGCTGCTGCCAACTCCACACTGCCACCTTGCCACTCTGTGGCCTCCTGATGCTGCTGCCACCTCCACACTTTCACCTTGCCACTCTGTGGCCTCCTGATGCTGCTGCCACCTCCACACTCTGTCATTGTGCCATGCTGTGATCTCCTCATGATGCTGCTTCTGCCAACTCCCCACTGTCATGTTGCCACCCTGTAGCCTCCTCCTGATGCTGCTCTTGCCACCACCTCCACACTCTGTCATTGTGCCACTCTGTGGCCTCCTGATGCTGCCGCCACCTCCACACACTGTCATTGTGCTACTCTTAGGTCTCCTTCTTGCAACGAGCCCACTACGCATGCCTGGGGGATCCCTTACCCCTCTAGAGGTATTTACGATTATATGTCCCTCTGTTAGAGTAAGTAGTTGTGACGCCAGCTGCCGTTAAGCAGCGGAAACACAGGGCTCCCTTTAGATGATGAAATGTACCCAAAAGTAGGAAGGCCAGAGTGTTGTTAAATAGGTCCCTGAAAATGTTGTGTAGCACGTGTCAAGGTGCTCCTACCTTTGGTTATGGTTGGAATCCCAGACACGGTGGTCTGAAGCAGTACAAAGGGGGTTGGTAACTTGGGTGATAAAAGAATGAAGTTAAAGGGAACCTGTCATCAGGAAATTCACTGATAAACCAGGCAGGCTGCAGGGCTCACTCTGCTGAATATAATGATACCTTTTATTTGGTGATCTGTTGCTTTATTGTGGAGACAAAGTAATTTTAATTCATATGCTAATGAGCTGATTTGAATCCAGTAGTTGATATGAGTCCAGCATTTTTCTATTCAGAGCTGTAGCCACTCCCCTATTCACTTTTTCAGATGGAGGAATATACTATTGAAGTTAGTAATTATAATAAGGGCTACTTTGTTCATGTGGTGACAAACACATGTTTGATAAACAATTATTAAAATGAATGAATGATATAATAAACCACGCCCCTTTTACATCAGAAGGCTACAGCTCTGAATGGAAAAAATGCTGGACTCATATCAACTGCTGGACTCAAATCAGCTCATTAGCATATGGATTAAAAGTACTTTTTCTCCACAATAAAGCAACTGATCACCAAGTGAAAGGTACCATTATATTCAGCAGATTGAGCCCTACAAGGCAGCATGCCTGGTTTATCAGTGAATTTCCTGGTGACAAGTTCCCTTTAAGTCCAGGCTTAGTTAAACTTTGAACAGTTGCTTTACTTGTAATAAACGGCAATCCATACAGTTTCCAAACTTTATCCTGGAAACTACAAATACTTTCTGTGCACACAGACTCCTCTCTGCTGTATCCTCTCTGTAGCTCTCTTAGCTCAGCTATGTTAGTAGTCGGTTTCTCACTGTAGATAATCCTAGGAAACTTTGTCCTGGCTGTGATTACCTCAAGCTCTAGCTTTATCTTGGATTTTAGACAATGCAAGCCGAGGAGGAGACATGCAACCAATATGCCCAACATCAAGTGGTAAGGTTGGCTAGGACAAACAGAACCTGTCCACCCCTCTTAAGGTTCCCCTAACAGGGGTGAGACTGCACTAACTCTTGCTAGCTAACTCCTCCTCTCCTTCGACCCTCTCAGGTATAACCAGAGAACCAAACATTGTGCACAAAGCGCTCATCACTGACTAACTTTTAGGTTTCACGGCTGTTAATACCAAAGAGAGAGCGGGGGTTTCTTTACTCTGTTATCCCACAGCTGTGTAATGAAAACACGTGCAAATAGGAAGGTGGCATTATCCTGTATTCCTTCCTCTCAACAAGGTCTTATCATGCTTTACGCTTTGTCACCTTGATCATTAGAACAGGTAGTTAAATATTTTTTCCTAAACCTGGTGCACTAGGCCTTAGGACATGGATGATTAGTCATACTCAACTTAACCCCTTCCCGACCTATGACGTGTATAGTCGTCATGGAGCACTGCTACTTGCCACTCCATGACGATTAATACATGTCATGGCATTAAACTGTCACCATGTCTGCAGACATGGTGACAACGCTGAGACCCCGGCTGTTACACACATCCAGGGATCTCAGCTAACCAGCCCGAGACCAATCAGGGTGGTCTCGGGCCAGTGATCACTCTGATTGGCTAGTCTGTACATACCAGCCAATCAGAGGCTTTTAATTTCGGCTGAAAGGTTTTGATCCTCACAGTCCGTTACTGTGAGGATCAAAACCTTCTAAAATATATATAGAATGTCGCCCCCCCCCCCCTGCAGCCCTTAATGTGCCCCTTTGCGATGGCCCCACTGAGCGGGCATGCGTGCAAACCCCAGCCCGAGCTCCCCCGCCCCCCCCCCCTCATTTTCAGGATGGCTGAGCGTTAGCAGAGTGTCAGCACACAGCTGACACCCTGCTTGAAACGGCGGACATGCCGCTGTCCTTAGGGAATGGTATATGGAAGGGGTTAACAGGGAGGAAGCTTCCGCCGTCTACCATCAGGGGGCTGCTGTGCCGTCGCAGCCACCTGATACTTGACCCAGATGGAGAGGGCAGCGGCTGATGGTTAACATAGCAACCGGACACCTTCACAGGCTTCCGGCTTGCCATGGTAAGGCTAAGATCAGGCATCTGCTGATCTTAGACTTACCATGGCTAAAGGCAGCAGCAGCCTGATCAATCGTGTGTAAAGTCCCCATACACTACAGTACACTATATAGTGTACTGTAGTGCATTATATAGGCATCAGACCCACTGGATCTTCAAGAACCAAGTTGGTCTGTGTCCAAAAAAAATTAAAAAAAATATGAAAAAAGGAAAAAAATTTTTTTCTTATACCACATATTTATTACTGATTACACATGTTTGATATCAGCATGTCCATAATGACCTGATCTATAAAATGGTCATGTTACTTTCCCCGCATGGTGAACGCCATAAAAAAAAAAAAAAAAAAACTATGATGACAGTTAAATTTTGCCCACCTCACTTCCCAAAAAAGGTAATAAAAGTAATCAAAAAAGTCGTATGTACGCCAAAATGGTACCAATCAAACCGTCACCTCATCCTGCAAAAAGTGAACCCCTACATGAGACAATCGCCCAAAAAATAAAAATAAATATGTCTCTCAGACTATGGAGACACTAAAACATTTTTTTTCTTAAAATATTTTTGTTAAAGTAAAATAAATAAAAAAGGACACATATTATGTATCGCCACGTAAGAACCTGCTCTATAAAAATATCACATGACCTAACCCCTCAGGTGAACACCATACAAAATAAAAACTGTGCCAAAAAAGCAATTTTTTTCACCTGACATCACAAAAAGTGTGATACCAAAAAGTCATATGCACCCTAAAATAGTACCAATCAAACCATCCTCTCATACCAAAAAAATAAGCCCGTACATAAGACAGTCACCCTTAAAAAAAAATTATGGCTTTCAGAATAGGGAGAGACAAAAAAATCATAAAAAAAAAAATGCTTTATCATGTAAAAATGAAAGAAACAACCCAAAAAATGTTGGTATTGTCGCGTCCGTAACAACCTTCTCTATAAAAATACCATATGATCTAACCTGTCAGATGAACATTGTAAATAACAACAAAAAAAAAACGGTGCCAAAATAGCTATTTTTTGTTGCCTTGCCTCACAAAAAGTGTAATATAGAACAACCAAAAAAAATAGTACCAACAAAACTGCCACCTTATCCCGTAGTTTCCAAAATGGGGTCACTTTTTTGGAGTTTCTACTCTAGGGGTGCATCAGGTGGTCTTCAATTGTGACATGGCAACTTAAAATGATCCCAGTGAAATCTGCCCTCCAAAAACCATACGGCGTTCATTACCTTCTGAGACCTGCCGTTTGCCCGTACAGCAGTTTATGACCACATAAAGGGTGTTTCTGTAAGCTACAGAATCAAGGCAATAAATATTGAGTTTTGTTTGGCTGTTAACCCTTGTTTTGTTACTGAAAAAAATTGATTAAAATGGAAAATCTGCCAAAAAAGTGAAATTCAGAAATTTCATCTCCATTTTCCATTAATTCTTGTGGAACACCTAAAAGGTTAACACAGTTTATAAAATCAGTTTTGAATACCTTGAAGGGTGTAGTTTTCAAAATGGGGTCAATTTTGGGTGTTTTTTATTATATAAGCCTCACAAAGTGACTTCAGACTTGAACTGGTCCTTAAAAACTGGGTTTTGGAAATTTTCTGAAAAATTTCAAGATTTGCTTCTAAACTTCTAAGCCTTCTAACATCCCCTCCCCCCAAAAAATGGCTTTCATAAAATGATCCAAATATGAAGTAGACATATGGGGAATGTAAAGTAATAACTATTTTGGATTATATAGTAACTATTTTTAGATTATTGTCTATTATAAAAGTAGAGAAATAGAAATTTGCCAATTTGCAAATTTTTCAAAATTTTTAGTAAATGTGGTATTTTCTATAAATAAAAATTTAATTTTTGGACTTGAATTTTATCGCTGTCATGAAGTACAATGTATGATGAGAAAATATTCTCAGAATGGCCTGGATAAGTAAAAGCGTTTTAAAGTTATTACCACATAAAGTGATACATGTAATATTTGCTAAAAATGGCCTGGTCCTTAAGGTGAAAAATGGCCCGGTCCTGAAGGGGTTAAAGGGTTTCTGTCATCATAATTAACCTTATTAAACTAGCTGACATCAGCAATGTGCAATGTAATATCAGCTGAACCTAACTAGTCTATTCCTACTTGTATCTATGCCCCCGTTACTTCAGAAATCTAACTTTTATAATATGCTAATTAGCCTCTAGGAGCATTGGGGCGTTGCCCCTGCTCCCAGAGGCTCTGGGAGCCCCACTTCACTTGATTGACAGGGCCAGGCAACCTTGTTCTCCTACTGCTGGCCCTGTCTGCCATGTATCTCGCGCCTGCACCGTCTCGTTCAGTATTAGGCACAGGTGCAGTGAGTGAAGGACGAGTGGACTAACGGGGGCATAGATACAAGTAGGAATAGGCTAGTTAGGTTCAGCTGACATTATCATATTGCTAATGTCAGCTAGTTTAATAGGGTTAATTCTGATGACAGAAACCCTTTAAAACACTTCAATACTTTTGGAGGAGGAATCTTTTCTCCTACAACTCCAACCATAAACAATAGCAACTGGTCACTCTTAATTGTGTTAGATTTGCTTGGAACATAACCACTTGGTCTAGAAGCATTAGTTTCACATGTACTCAGCTTAAGCACATAAACACTTGGTTTAGATCCATTAGTTCAAATTGTACTCAGAGGCAAACAATAATGAGCAATACAAGATAGGACGTGCTTGGAACGTACCAGCCACACTCAAAGGTAGTCCGTTATAAGCAACAAAGTAAGGTGCTGACCACATAGCTAAGAGAATAAAATGTATAAATCAGACAAAATGTGCAGAAAATAAGACATAGTGCGGCACCTGTAAAAGAATGCATGCAATAGGTACATTTCTTGAACATTGCTGAAAAAGATAAAACAGTTAGTGCAAATATATTTAGGGCACATTTTACTAATGCAAGAAGGAAATAGAGTCACTTTTGAGTATCTTTCTTCTGTTCTTGAGGTAAAGCGCATTACACTGTCACTTTAAGTACAATAAAAGTTTTTTGTAGTCCATGGGAACAGTAATGTCACTATTTGTAATCCAAATGAGGTATTAATTGTAATCCACATACATAAGGCACAAAGTCATTTAAAATATAGATGGGTATAAAAGTAGCAGCACAGGTCATGAGAACCATTAGCAATCGGCTCCCAAATAACCTGAAATGGGGGGAAAAACGGAAAAGCTTTTGTGGTATTAAACCGCAACCAAAAAGGACATGAATGCTGATGATGGGGTGAGTCATTACACTCATGGCAATCCGGGTGAGGACAAAAAAGGGCAACATGCAACAATAAAAACACATAAACATGCCAACATGCCCTCACTAGTGTTGATCGAGCATGCTCGGCCAAACACCAATCGGGCTCGAGCATCTTGATGCTCGGCACATGGCTGTACTCGGCCGATTACTGCATGTGCTAGAGCGCAATGCTTGAGTCTCCACCCCGCTCGTTTTCGTGCAGGGGAGGTACTGGCAAGCACTGTAACGCCGTAGCCATGTTGGCTACTGGAATGACAGTGATTGGCTGTCTGTAACGCGTCATCGGGTGCTATATACTGTAAATATATCAGTGACATCCAGTGTACTTTTTCCGTAGACGGTGTCCGCTAATGACAGTTAAATTATCCGCACCATATCTCCTGTGTAAAGTGTGAGCATCCCAAAAATATCAGTGACTTCCAGTGTACTTTTTCAATAGATGGTGTCCGCTTCTTACAGTAACATTACCAGAGGGACATCTCCAGTGTAACGTGAGCGCATCTGTGACATACAGTGTACTGTTTCAATAGCCGATGTCCGCTTCTGAGAGTGAAATTGCCAGAGCCACATCTAAAGTGTAACGTGTGTGTTTTTAAAATTTATCTGTGACATACAGTTTACTTTTTTCGTTGCGGACAGTGGCATTACCGGTGGTACCTGTCCTGTATACCGTTTTCTCATCCTAAATACCTGTGACATTCCCTGTCATTTTTTACAGCATTGACAATATCTGTGGAATATCTCCTGTGTGACGTTTCCACATCCCAAATACCTTTCTAAATTTTTTTGTGCATACACTTCCAAATCCTACACTACTGTACGTGTGACATACCTTCAAGCATATATAACATTTAAAATGAAGAAGGAGAGCAGTAAGGTACGGGGAAGTGCTGATGGTGCACGCAGAGGCCATGACCCCGGGCACGTTGAAACTGTGCCTGCTGCCAGAGCACAAGAAAAACAATCATCCACGATACCTAGCTTCATGTCACAGTTTTCAGGGCGGCGCAGAACACCACTCTTGATCAGTTAGATCAGTGCGACCAGGTGGTCGGTTGGATTGCAGCAGATAATCCTTCCAGTCAGTTAAGCACCACCCTGTCTTCCACCAAGTCCAGTCTCAGTAGTCAGGAGTCTGGTCAACACAATCCTCACCCTGATCCTCCTTCCTCCCACCATGGAGAGTCTGGCCAAACAAGTGATCCCACACTAAGATATTCTGAGGACCTCTTTTCATCGCCATTCCTTCATTTGGCCCTCTAGCCAAGCACGCTTGAAGAGGGACAGATCTTGTGCCCTGATTCCTAACCACTTGAACATCCACAGTCACAAGAAGATGACGGTGGGGAATGGCAATTACTGTTTAATGAGGTGTATGATGATGAGACACAGTTGCCAATAAGTCAGCGGCAATTACTGTCTCAAGAGGTTGAGGAAGAGGGTGAGACACAGTTGTCAATCACTGAGGTTGTGGTTAGGTCAACAAGTCAGGAGGATGAGCAGAGTGAGGAAGTTAAGGAGGAGGTGGTGGACGATGAAGTCACTGACCCAACCTGGGAATGTGGAAAGCCGAGCGAGCACAGCAGATCAGAGGGGAGGGATCTGCAGCACCACAACAGGCTGGAAGAGGCAGTGGGGTGGAAAAAGGGAGAAATCGGGCCCCACCAAACAGGCCCGCAAATGTTCCACAGAGCACCCCCTTGCGGAAATCTCCCTTGCCAAGGGGTAGGTGTTCCGCAGTATGACGCTTTTTTGAGGAAAGTGCGGACGTCAAAAGAATAGTAGTTTGCAAACTGTGCAGTAGCAAAATGAGCCGGGACGTGAACACTAGTAACCTCACCACCACTAGCATGATCCTCCACATTGCAACAAAGCACCCTAATAAGCGGGACGAACACCTGCATCCACAAACTGTGTCTGCAGGTCACACCACTGCCTCCTCTTCCCCTATGTTACGTGCTGGCCAATCCCCTGTCGAAGGTACAGGCCCGGATGCCTCCCTCCTTGACCCTGGACCTTCGCAAGCCCCATCAGCGACCACATTCACTTCCGTGTCCCAATAAGGCCTACTGCAGCCTGATGTCGGCGGCCGTCCCCCGTTACGCAGTCCCCAGCCGCCACTATTTTTCAAGGTGTGCCATGCCCGCCTTACATCAACATGTATCCCGTAACATCATACGTGCCATGAACAATGCAGTTACTGGGATGGTCCACTTAACAACAGACACATGGACAAGTGCTTACGGCCAGGGATGCTACATTTCCCTGACAGCACACTGGGTGAACGTTGTGGAGGCCGGGAACGAGTCGCACCCTGGGATGGCACAGGTGCTACCGTCACCAAGGATTGCCAGCACCTACGTTAGTGGCTCCAACCCCCACTTCTCCTCCTCCGCCTCCTCCTCCACTTCCACCTTCGAATTATCCACGTGCCGTAGCAGTCAGCCATCAGTCTGTAGCTGGAAGCAGTGTAGCACTGCAGTGGGGAAGCGGCAACAGACCGTGCTGAAGCTGATATGCTTAGGGGACAAACAGCACACCACCTCAGAGCTGTGGCAGGGGATAAGAGACCAAACTGAGCTGAGGCTCTCGCCACTCAACTTACAACCAGGCATGGTTGTGTCTGATAATGACCGTAACTTGGTGGCGGCTTTGGAGCTCGGCAAGCTCACACACATCCCATGCCTAGCCCAAGTCTTAAACTTAGTGGTTCAGCGGTTTCTCAAAACCTACTCAAATTTACCTGAGCTACTGGTGAAGGTGCGCCGCAGGTGTGCAAATTTCCGCAAGTCATCGACAGCTTCAGCCGGTCTGTCAACGCTGCAGCAGCGTCTACAAATGCCAGCTCACCGGCTGTTGTGCGATGTGATCACACACTGGAACTCCACGTTCCACATTTGGCCAGACATTTAGGGCAGAAGAAGGCAGTAGTGGAATACCAGCTGCAATATGGTCATCGCCTTTCCAGTCAGCTTCCGCTATTCACAAGCGAGGAGTTGGCATGGATGTCTGACCTCTGTGAGGTTTTACGAAACTTTGAGGAATCAACACAGATGGTGAGCTGCGATAAAGCTATTATCAGCTTAACCATCCCACTTCTCTGTCTACTCAAACGCTTGCTGCTCACAATTAAAGACGACGTTTTGCATGTGGAAGAGGTAGAAATTGGGGAAGACATTACAAAGGGTGATAGCCAGACCACCCTCATTTCTTCTTCTCAGCGCAAATTTGACGATGACAAGGACGGTTGCCTCCGCTACAGAGGGTAGTACCCATGCAAGTTTAATTCCATCTGTTTAGTGTGGGTGGGCATAAGAGGAGGAACAGGATGAGGAGATTGAGAGTCATCCTCCTGATGATGACAGCGAAGACTTGCCTGTTGGTACTCTGGCACACATGGCTGACTGTTAGGCTGGCTTTCCCTCGACCCAAGCATTATACGCATTTTAGACAACACAGATTACTGGTTGTTAACCCTTCTCGACCCTGATACAAAGAGAACTTCTTGTCTCTCATTCCTCTGGTAGAGAGGACGAGCAAAACGGTGCAATACCAGAAGGTCCTTGTTGAAAAATTGCTCAAAAAATTTCCAGCTGACAACGCTGGTGGCAGAGTCCGTAGTTCCATGGCCAACCAAGGAGGGGAGACAAGTGGAAGACACAGCAGTTTCAACAGAGGCAGGGCAACAATCTCCAAGGCCTGGGACAGTTTCATGACACCCCACCAGCACCCATACCCTTATGCGTGGCCTACTGTCATAATTTTTGGAAGATAATGAAGGAGTACATAGCAGACCGTGTCAGCATCCTCAATGATCCCTTACAACTACTGGGTGTCCAAGCTGGACACGTGGCACGGACTGGCGCTCTACGCCTTGGAAGTGCTGGCCTGCCTTGCCGCCAGCGTTTCCTCTATATATATAGTGCTGCTGGTGGCATTAAAACAGATAAGCGTATCCTCCTGTGAACTGAAAACACTGACAGGTTGACTCTTATAAAAATGAACAAGGCCTGGATTGCCTCTGACTTCTCGACTCCACCAGAGGAAGCTGATGAACATAAAGGCACTCTAAATGTGTTGTTTATAATGTACTGAATACACTGTTTTACCATGCACCCTTTCCACCATAAAAAAGGGTATATTGTTGAATCTTCCTTTTCTCATCCTTCTCCTCCTCCTCCATCATATCAACATGCTTATTTGTTGAATATAATGCCCTCGCATATAAGCCTTCGGATATAATATTTTATAGGGTCAGCTCACCTGCAGGCCCTCGAATATAATATTTTACAGGGTAAGCTCACCGGCAGGCCCTCCCGTATATTGTTTTAGATGGTCAGCTGCAGGCCCTCACCTACAACCTTTTTAGAGGGTCAGCTCACCTGCAGGCCCTCGATTATAATGTTTTACATGGTCAGCTCACCTGCAGGCCATCGCATATAATGTTTTACAGGGTCAGCTCAGCTGCAGGCCCTCACCTACAACCTTTTTAGAGGGTCAGCTCACCAGCAGGCCCTCACCTACCATCTTTTACAGGGTCAGCTCATCTTCAGGCCCTCAAATATAATGTTTTACAGGGTCAGCTCACCTACAACCTTTTAGAGGGTCAGCTCATCAACAGGCCCTCACCTACGTGAGCAGACCTTCGCCCCTAATGTTTTAGATGGCCAGATCAGCAGGCCCTTGCTCCAGATGTTTTTGAGGGTCACCAGCAGGTCATCAATCATAATTTTTCAAGGGTGTGTACGATACCCTCCTTTAGGTGTAACAAAGGGTGTATTGGAGTGCCAGTTCCTTGTAATTTTTGGCAGCCCTTTCACTTAGTGCATCGGCTTTGAGTGTAGGAGTCCCACTACCTGAACAATTGTACCACAATGTGAATGAGGCCCTCCTTTATGTGATATACAGGTTGTATTGGAGTGCCTTTTGCTTGCAATTTTTGGCAGCACTTGCACTTTATATACAAGTAAATATACAGGAAAGAATGTTTCCTAAGAATTTTTCCTCTAAAATCGATTCTATCTTTGGTTTTGTGCGCATTATTGTCAGTCTGTAAAAGTGGCGTGCTACTCGGAGAACATCATTCCAGCAGCGACCTGGAAGTCCAAGATGCGTTCTGACATCCTCCCGATGCTGTTCCCAAACCATTTCAGTGGTGTTTCCATCAATTTCTGAACTTTTCCTATGAAGCAGGCATCCTTCCCTTTCTCAGAGCAGGGGGTGCCTGCTTTAATGCTGGGTTCTCCAATTGACTTCCATTGTGTTTGGGTGCTCGATAGAGCACCCAAGCATCCCAATCTGTTTGGCCCGACCACCCGAGCACTTTTGTGCTTGATCAATTCTAGCCCTCACCCTTCCAGTCCATTGAGTGGCTCCCAAAGTCACTGCTCTTGTAAGAGGAATATTTTTGAGGTGGTCCAGCTCCTTCGAGGAGAGATTCATTGCTTGAGCTTGAGAAGAACATTAGAGGACGGTCCTGCCTCTGATAGTCTAGTCTGGATTGGGTAGTGGAGTGGCACAGCCCTCCAGTGGCAGGATCAGGTAATGATAAGGTGGTAACACTTTGAACCTGGGTCGCTATTTTTTGCTTAATAGGAGCAGATTTTCCAGGCATTTGAAATGGATCCCGGATCTCAGGTTGTAAAGGCAGGGGAAGGTGATACTCAGTGGTTGAGGCTCCTGGCGCGGACAACTTCCAGGGCAAATGGTAAACCACCACTTTGGGCCAGAAGGATGCGACTAGAGGGAGAGAGAGAATAGGCAATCCAGTCCTTTCCCTGCAACTAGCACTGCGGTGTGTTCCTGGCACCGTGTTGTAAACCAGGCAGTTACATAATTATGACAGACAGTTTCAATGGAAATACAAATGCAAATTATTCAGTGATGATATACCAGACATTAGATGACACAGTCTTAGCACATAGAAAGTGGAAACAAGGTGCAAAAGAGTGGTAATGGCACTCCGGGTCATTACATCCTGATGCTGCTGCCGCCACCTTTACAATCTGTGATTGTGCCACTCTTTGGCCTCCTGATGCTTCCGCCACCTCCTCACTGTCATTGTGCCACCCTGTGGCCTCCTTCTGATGCTGCTGCTGCCGCCACCTCCACACTCTGTCATTGTAGCTCTCTGCGGCCTCATGATGCTGCTGCCATCTCCAGACTGTCATTGGGCCACTCTCTGGTCTCCTCAGGCTGCTTCCACCTCACCACTATGTCATGGGGCCACTCTGTGGACTTCTCATGCTGTTCCCACCCTCCCCACTTCATGACTGGGCCACTATTTTGCCTTTAATCCTGGCTGACATAATCATTTATTTGACCCTTCTTCTGATCTGTCAGAAGGAAGGAAAAATGAGACACACAACGGATCCTCTTTATGTAACAGCTGTAAGGCCTGCATGACATGGTCCCTATTTTGCATCAGAATTGGCAGCGGTGGGTACAAAACACAGAATACGTGCACATTTTCCATGCATGTGTCATCTCTGCTTTGGATCCACTCCTGTTTTTTTTGGCTTTAGCAATACTGATGGATTACTGACCAAATGCTGAGTGAAGATGAATGCTCCACAGACAGGATCCGTTTTTTGGGGTTATAGTTCTGATAAAAATCACTGAAATAAACGTGGCCTAAATGGGAGGAACTCAAAACCCTAACACTGTTGCATGTTTCTAACTGGGGGAGATCCTCCGCATGTGGTTCGCAGCAAGCAGTTATCCCCAGCAAAAATTGCATACAATTGAGGATGCCGGAGCGAACCACATGCACCACAAAAACATCCTACAAAAAATGAAACAATGTGCGGATAAAAATATACAAACACATTAATCACTGAAAAGAAGTGCACCACAATGATAAGCAACTGACAACACTGGCTAATCCCTCAAGATGATGTTAAAAATCTGAGACTTTCACCAATATCTTCCAGTCATTGACATATCGGAGCCCCTTCATGCACCACGTCAAGGTCTATTAGCATGGCATGGGGTCATACCACGAGACTGCCTATGGTGTGTTAACAGGGTCTGAAAGGTTCTGAGCCTGCATTGTAGGACTACTAATGCAATGGGAGGTAAATGAGGCTGCAAGCCACACCTATAACAGACCATGTGACACAGGCTACCAGGTGCAGCAGAATGTTACCAGTCCTATGCAATGGCACATTCAATACATATAAAACAAAAACAATTGAAATAAACGTGGCCTAAATGGGAGGAACTGCTCAAACCCCTAACACTGTTGCGTGTTTCTAAATAGGGGAACAGTCTAGTGGTAGGATCCCGTGCCATGCTGAGGTGCTGCATGAAGGGGCTCCGATATGTTCCTGACTGGAAAATATTGGCGAAAGTCTCAGCTTTTAACATCAGCTTGAAGGATTTGCCAGTGTTGTCAGTTGCTTATCATTGTGGTGCACTTTTTTTTAGTGAGTTATTGTTCTGACGGAGCAGAGGAAGGGCAAAATAATCAGTGATGTCAACACAAACTTACTGCTGATACCCTCTCCACTCTGTTGGGGGGGGATCTACCCGTTTAATAGAACAGGTTCTGTAGACATCTATGTGGAATCAGCTGCCGACGGTGTAAAAGGAGTGCGCTTGTTCTTGACGATAACAGTGACGTGTAAGGCTGAGTTCACACTTGAGTTTTTGGTCAGTTTTGGCCCCGTAGCTACCCAAATAAGTGAAGTGGACAGTGATTCTAAGAGCTTATCATCTGTATGTCATACTGACTCTCAGTATTGTTTCACTACCACAGAAGACTGCCTATGCGTGTTACTGCAATGCACAGTGTTCTACACCATTATAAAGGCTCTCTGCAGCCAGGAAATAGCAATTTTTATAACGTGATTCACCACAAATAAATTTAGATCGAATTGAATTTTTTTGAAAAATTCGGCAAACTGGCGGTATCGAATTTTTGAGAAATTCGCTCATCTCTTAATAAAACCTACAATACACTATTATTACAAAAAGTTAAGGTAAGAAAGTGGAGCTAAAAGTGTCAACATTTTACTGCATAAAAATATCTGTTTCAGTGTCATTTAGTGAAGTTGAAATGGCAGAAAAATGACAGGTTTAACTAAACTGACAATGTTATTTTCCATTGTTAAATATAACTAATAGTTGTGGTTTGCTATGAGAAAATTGGTTTCTTTCGTGATTTCTTTAAGATTTTCAATATTGCTTTTTTACTGTGCATTACAAATAACATTTCAGAACATTTAAAAATTTTTTTCAAAATGGCAGATTACATTTAAAATACAGCTTTGATACTTTAAAGAGATCCAGTCGTAACTTTTCTCCTATGAATTATACAAAGAGGAATGTACTGATGAATTCCCAGTGGCTACTTCTTATCACTTAATGAATTCCTTGTATGCTTGCATTTGTGGTCTTGAGCCAAACAACCCTATGTATCATATAATTTTTCTCTGGTCTGGATTCTGGCGAACAGGAAAAAATGTTGGTCTTCAGTCACCTATAGAGTTGAGCAAACACCTGGATGTTCGGGTTCGAGAAGTTCGGCCGAACTTCACGAAAATGTTCGGGTTCGTAATCCGAACTCGACCCAAACTTGATCCTAAACCCTAACTTTTGAGCACTAAAAAGGCTGTAAAATAGCCCAGGAAAGGGCTAGAGGGCTGCAAAAGGCAGCAAAATGTAGGTAAATCCCCTGCAAACAAATGTGGATAGGGAAATGACTAAAAATAAATAAATAAAAATTAACCAATATCAATTGGCAACTTGAAGGAGGAGGTGAAATAAGAGGTTGGGGTGGCGTCAGATGGGAAGGCTATGGGAGTTGAAGTTCACATCACAGCCAAGAAGGATTAATGTCTGCCAGCAGTGTCACAGGCCTCACTCACAGACTGAGGCCAATGGCAACCATACATGGGAGTTGAAGTTGTCATCACAGCCAAAAAGGAATCATGTCTGCCTGCAGGGCCACAGGCCTTATTCAAACATTCAGGCCCATGGGACCCACAAAGAGGAGAGTTACAATCATTTCAAGACAGTATTGATTTCACCCAGCAATGTCACAGGCCTCATTCACAGATTCAGACCCATGTCACCCACAAATAGGAGAGTTACAATCATGCCAAATCAGTATTGATTTCACCCAGCAGTGCCACAGGCCTCATTTACTAATTCAGGAGGACCATGGCACTACAAAGAGGAGAGCGGTCCTGTAACAGCAACACAGGCCTTAGGTCAACCTGCAATGGAACAGGCCATTATCATTTATGTAGGCCCCTGACACCCAGACAGAGGAGAGGTCATTTAAAAGTAAAAAGAGTTTAATGTCTCCCACCAAGACAGCAAGCAATTAAACGAAATATAGGCCCCTGACACCCACACAATGGGGCAGTGATTTGACAGTAAAAAGAGTTTAATGTCTCCCACCAATGCAGCAAGCGATGAAACGAAATATAGACCCTGACAACCAGACAATGGGGCGGTCATTTGACAGTAAAAAGAGGTTAATGTCTCCCACCAATACAGCAGGCGATGAAACAAAACATAGGCCCCTGACAATTAGACAATGTAGAGGTCATTTGACAGTATAAAGAGTTTAATATCTCCCACCAATGCAGCAAGCGATGAAATGAAATATAGGCCCCTGACACCCACACAATGGGGCAGTCATTTGACAGTAAAAAGAGTTAAATGTCTTCAACCAAGACAGCAACCAAGTAAACGAAATATAGGCCCCTGACACCCATGGCAATGGGGCGGTCATTTGACAGTAAAAAGAGTTTAATCTCTCCCACCAAGACAACAGATGATTAAACGACATATAGGCCCCTGACACCCACACAATGGGGCAGTCATTTGACAGTAAAAAGAGCTAAATGTCTCACACCAAGACAACAAATGATTAAACAACATATAGGCCCCTGACACCCAGACAGAGTAAAGGTCATTCGACATAAAAAAGAAGATAATGTCACCCACCAAAGCAACAGGTGATTATCTGAAATGTAGACCCCTGGCACCCAGACAGAGGAGAAAGGTCCCATAGCAGCAAAAGAGGCATCATGTTACCCACCATTGGAACAGGCCACTTTCAGTAATTTAGGCCCCAGCACCCAGACAAAAGAGAGAGGTACCAAAGAAGCAAAACAGGCATCATGTTACCCACCAATGGAACAGGCCACTTTCAGTTATTTAGGCCCCAGCACCCAGACAGAGGAGAGAGGTCCCATAGCAGAAAATCAGACTTCATGTCAACCCCCAATGGAACAGGTCACTTTCAGTTATTTAGGCCCCAGCACCCAGACAGAAGAGAGAGGTCCCATAGCAGCAAAACAGGCATCATGTTAACCACCAATGGAAGAGGCCACTTTCAGTAATTTAGGCCCCAGCACCCAGACAGAGGAGAGAGGTCCCATAGCAGCAAAACAGGCATCATGTTACCCACCAATGGAACAGGCGAGGTAACAAAGGAGAGGTAATTTGACAGCAAGAAGAGGTTAATGTCACGCACCAAAGCAGCAGGCAATTAGCTGAAATGTAGGCCCCTGGCATCCAGACAGAGGAGAGGTTCATTCAACATGGTGTTGCCCCCAAAATAATGGTATAATTAAAAAAAAGTGGATTCAATAAAGAAGTGCCCGAGAGTATAAGAATGTATGGTTGAGGGCGAGGTCTCACAGCAAGAAATAAGGCATCATATCACCCACCACTGAAGAAGGCCACTTCCAGATATTTAGCCCACGGCACCCAGACATAGTAGAGAGGTCGCATGGCAGAGGTTCAGGCTTCATGTCACCCACCATTGTAACAGGCCACTTTCAGTTATTTAGGCCCAAGTGCCCAGATTGAGGAGAGGTTCATTCAACTTTGGGTTGCACCGCAAGATCATGATAAAGTTAAAAAAATGGGGATTAAATAAAGAAGTGCCCCGGAGTACAAGAATACATGGTTGAGGGGGAGGCAGTTATAAATGTCTATTCTGCACAAGGGATGGACAGGTCCTGTGGGATCCATGCCTGGTTAATTTTTATGAAAGTCAGCTCGTCCACGTTGGCTGGACGTTTGTCTGTAATGATGCCCCCTGCCGTGCTAAATACACGTTCAGACAATACACTGGCCGCAGGGCAGGCCAGCATCTCCAAGGCATAAAAGGCTAGCTCTGGCTATGTGGACAATTTGGAGACTGAGAAAATGAAATGAGCCGAACCATCAGTCAGTACGTGGAGGCGTGTGGACATGTACTGTTCCACCATGTTGTTGAAATGCTGCCTCCTGCTAATACGTTCCGTATCCTCTAGTGGGGCAGTTAGCTGTGGCGCGGTAACAAAACTTTTCCACATCTCGGCCATGCTAACCCTGCCTTCAGAGGAGCTGGCAGTGACACAGCTGCGTTGGCGACCTCTTGTTTCTCACCTGCCTTCGCCTTGTGCTTCCACTGGTCCTCCCGTGTCAGTTGGGAATGCTCTCAGGAACGCGTCTGCCAGCGTGCGCTTGTACTCGCTAATTTTCCTATCACGCTCCAGTGCGGGAATTAAGCTGGGCATGTTGTCTTTGTATCGGGGATCCAGCAGGGTGGCCACCCAGTAGTCAGCACACGTTAAAATGTGTGCAACTCTGCTGTCATTGCGCAGGCACTGCAGCATATAGTCGCTTATGTGTGCCAGGCTTCCCAGAGGTAAGGACAAGCTGTCCTCTGTGGGAGGCGTATCGTCATCGTCCTCCGTTTCCCCCCAGCCATGCACCAATAATGGGCACGAGCTGCGTTGGGTGCCACCCCGCTGTGAACATGCTTCATCCTTATCCTCCTCCACCTCCTCCTCGTCCTCCTCGTCCTCCAGTAGTTGGCACTGGCTGGGCAAATTTGTACCTGGCCTCTGTTGTTGCAAAATACCTCCCTCTGAGCCGCTACTAAAAGAGTGGCCTGAAAGTATTAGAAATGACCCCCCTTCCTCCTCCTCCTCCTCCTGGGCCACATCCTCTTCCATCATCACCCTAAGTGTTTTCTCAAGGAGAAATAGAAGTTGTATTGTAACGCTGATAAGGGAGTCATCGCCACTGGCCATGTTGGTGGAGTACTCGAAACAGCGCAACAGGGCACACAAGTCTCGCATGGAGGCCCAATCATTGGTGGTGAAGTGGTGCTGTTCCGCAGTGCGACTCACCCGTGCGTGCTGCAGCTGAAACTTCACTATGGCCTGCTGCTGCTCGCACAGTCTCTCCAGCATGTGCAAGGTGGAGTTCCACCTGGTGGGCACGACTCATATGAGGCGGTGAGTGGGAAGGCCGAAGTTACGCTGTAGCCCTGACAAGTGACCAGCAGCAAGATGAGAATGCTAGAAGCACGCACAGACGGCCCCCACCTTATGCAACAGCTCTGACAAGGGATGTGCGTCAAACAGGCTAGTCCCAGAGCTGCGACAAGATTTCGCCCATTATCACACACCACCAGGCCGGGCTTGTGGCTCACCGGCAACAACCACTCGTTGGTCTGTTGTTTATACCCCGCCACAACTCCTGCACGGTGTGGAGCCTGTCCCCCAAACACATGAGTTTCAGAACGGCCTACTGACGTTTACCCCGGGCTGTGCTGAAGTTGGTGGTGAAGGTCTGTGGTGGAGCAGATGCGCAGGTGGAAGAAGAGGAGGAGGAAGCTGAGTAGGAGGAAGAGGCAACAGGAGGCAAAGAATGATGCCCTGCGGTCTTTGGCGGCGGAAGGACTTGCGCCAAACAGCACTCCGCCTGGGGCCCAGCTGCCACTACGTTTACCCAGTGTGCAGTTAGGGAGATATAGCATCCCTGGCTGTGCATACTGGTCCAAGTATCTGTGGTTAGATGGACCTTGCCACAGATGACATTGATTTTATCCAATACTTGGTTATGCAGGGAAGGCACGGCTCTCTTGGAGGCGTACTGGTGGCTGAGAACGACGTACTGTGGGACAGCCACCGCCATTATCTGTTTGAAGCTGTCCAAGTCCACCAGCCTGAATGACAGCATTTCAAAGCTAATAGTTTAGAAATGCTGGCATTCAGGGCCAGGGATCGAGGGTGGCTAGGTGGGAATATACGCTTTTTCTCCAAGGTTTGTGAGATGGAGAGCTGAACGCTGCCGTGTGACATGGTGGAGATGCTTAGTGACGGAGGTGGTGGTGTTGGTGGCACATCCTCTGTTTGCTGGGCGGCAGGTGCCAATGTTCCTCCCGAGGTGGAGGAAGAGGCCGAGGCAGCAGCAGAAGAGGGCAGGAGCAGGAGAGGCCTGAGCCCTTTCTTGGTTTTTAAGGTGCTTACTCCACTGCAGCCTGTGCCTCGCATGTAGATGCCTGATCATGCAGGTTGTGCTAAGGTTCAGAACATTAATGCCTCGCTTCAGGCTCTGATGGCACAGCGTGCAAACTGCTCTGGTCTTGTCGTCAGCACATTGTGTAAAGAAGTGCCATGCCAGGGAACTACTTGAAGCTGCCTTTGTTGTGCTCGGTCGCTGGTGGCGGCGGCTAGTAGCAGGCGAACTCTCTTGGCGACGGCTGTTCTGTTTTTGCACCTTGCTCTCTCTTTTGCTATGCTGTTGGCTCGGTCTCACCACTGCCTCTTCCTCTGAAATCTGAAAGTCAGTGGCACGACCTTCATTCCATGTGGCGTCTAGGACCTCATGGTCCCCTGCATTGTCTTCCACACAGTCTTTCTCCCTGACCTCCTGTTCGGTCTGCACACTGCAGAAAGACGCAGCAGTTGGCACCTGTGTTTCGTCATCATCAGAGTCTTGCTGACTCTGCTGAAGTGGTATTCCCATGTCCTCATCAGGAAACATAAGTGGTTGTGCATCAGTGCATTCTATGTCTTCCACTGCTGGGGAAGGGCTAGGTGGATGCCCTTGGGGAACCCTGCCAGCAGAGTCTTCAAACAGCATAAGAGACTGCTGCATAACTTGAGGCTCAGACAGGTTCCCTGATATGCATGGGGGTGATGTGACAGACTGATGGGCTTGGTTTTCAGGCGCCACCTGTGAGCTTTCTGCAGAAGACTGGGTGGGAGATAATGTGAACCTGCTGAATGCGCTGTCGACCACCCAATCGACTAGCACCTGTACTTGCTCAGGCCTTACCATCCTTAGAACGGCATTAGGCCCGACCAAATATCGCTGTAGTTTCTGGCGGCTACTGGGAACTGAGGTAGTTGGTTAACTAGGAAATGTAGCTGTGGCAGAACGGCCACGTCCTCTCCCAGCACCAGAGGGTCCACTAACACCACCATGACCATGTCCGCGTCCCTTATTAGATGTTTTCCTCATTGTTACCATTCACCACAATAAGGAAAAACTTATTTGGCCCAATGTATAGAGTTCAAATTAAGGCCTTTTTACAGGCACCTAACACTATCTAGCTGAAAGGTATCCTTTTATGGACAGAATTACACTTGGAGATGCACACTAGCGTGTGCAAATATAGAGGATTTAGCTTTCAGCCCTTGTATTTAGACCCTGAGTGTAATATACCCTTTTACGGACAGAAATACACTTGGAGATGCACAATAACGTGGGCAAAAATAAAGGACTACGCTCTCAGCACTTGTATTTAGGCCTTGAGTGTAATATACACTTTTACGGACAGAAATACACTTGGAGATGCACAGTTAGCATGTGCAAATATAGAGGATTACGCTTTCAGCACCTTTATTTAGACCTTGAGTTTAATATACCCTTTTACGGACAGAAATACACTTTGAGATGCACTGTAGCATGTGAAAATATAGAGGATTATGCTTTCAGCACTTGTATTTAGACCTTGAGTGCAATATACCCTTTTACGGACAGAAATATACTTGAAGATGCACAGTAGCATGTGCAAATATAGAGGATTTAGCTTTCAGCCCTTGTAACATGGTAACATAGTACATAAGGCTGAAAAAAGACATCTGTCCATCCAGTTTGGCCATTTATCCTGCTAATTGATCCAGAGGAAGGTGAAAAAAAAACTGTGAGGTAGATGCCAATTTTCCCCACTTAAGGTGAGTAAAAAATTCTTCCCGACTCCATTCAGGCAATCAGAAGTACTCCCTGGATCAACGACCCATCTCTAATAGCTATAGCCTGTAATATTATTACACTCCAGATATACATCCAGGCCCCTCTTGAATTCCTTTATTGTACTCACCATCACCACCTCCTCAGGCAGAGAGTTCCATAGTCTCACTGCTCTTACCGTAAAGAATCCTCTTTGATGTTTGTGTACAAACCTTCTTTTCTCCAGACGCAGAGGATGTCCCCTTGTCACAGTGACATTCCTGGGGATAAATAGATGATGGGAGAGATCTCTGTACTGACCCCTGATATATTTATACATAGTTATTAGATCTCCCCTCAGTAGTCTTTTTTCTAAAGTGAATAACCCTAATTTTGATAACCTTTCAGAATACTGTAGTTGCCCCATTCCAGTTATTACTTTAGTTGCACTCCTCTGAACCCTCTCCAGTCTGCTATGTCTGCCTTTTTCACAGGAGCCCAAAACTGTACACAGTACTCCATGTGTGGTCTGACTAATGATTTGTAAAGTGGTAGGACTATGTTCTCATCACGGGCATCTATGCCCCTTTTGATGCAACTCATTACTTTATTGGCCTTGGCAGTAGCTGCCTGACTGGTTTTTACAGCTTAGTTTGCTGTTTATTAACATTCCTAGATCCTTTTCCATGTCAGTGTTACCGAGTGTTTTACCATTTAGTATGTACAGGTGACTTGCATTATTCCTTCCCATGTGCATAATTTTACATTTGTCAGTGTAAAACCTTATCTGCCGCTTATCTGCCCAAGCCTCCAATCTATCCAGATCCCTCTGTAGCAGTATATTGTCCTCTTCAGTGTTAATTACTTTACACAGTTTAGTGTCATCTGCAAAAATTTATATTTTACTATGCTAGCCTTCTACAAGATCATTAATAAATATATTGAAAATAATAGGGCCCAGTACTGACCCCTGAGGTACCCCACTATTGACAGTTGCCCAATCTGAGTATGTACCATTAATAACCACCCTCTGTTTTCTGTCACTCAGGCAGTTACTTACCCACCTACAGACATTTTCTCCCAGTCCAAGCATCCTCATTTTATATACTAACCTTTTATGTGGTACAGTGTCAAATGCTTTGGAGAAGTCCAGATATATGACATCCATTGATTTGCTGCTGTCGAGTCTAGAACTTACCTCCTCATAGAAACTGATTAAATTAGTTTGGCATAACTGATCCCTCATGAAGCCATGCTGATATGGCGTTATTTGCTTATTTCCGTTGAGATCCTCTAAGATAGCATCTCTCAGAAAACCTTAAAACAGTTTCCCCACAACAGATGTCAAACTTACCAGCCTATAGTTTCCGGGCTCTGTTTTTGGACCCTTTTTGAATATTGGCAACACATTTGCTATGCGCCAATCCTGTGGAACATTCCCTGTCAGTATAGAGTCCGCAAATATCAGAAATAAGGGTTATGGCTATGACATTATTTAATTCCCTTAGGATACAGGGGTGTATGCCATCCGATCCTGGCGATTTGTCTATTTTAATCTTTTTAAGTCACTGTTGTACTTCTTCTTGGGTCAGACAGGACACTTTTAATGGGGGATTTATTTTTACATTCAGCATTTCATCTGACAGTTTATTTTCCTCAGTGAATACATTGGAGAAAAAAATATTTAACAGCTTTGCTTTCTCCTCATCGCTCTCTACAACTCCCCCTTCATTACTCTTTAAAGGGCTGACACCTTCAGATTTATACTTTTTAACATTTATATAATTGAAGAAAATTTTAGGGTTAGTTTTACTCTCTTTGGAAATTAATCTCTCGGTCTCTAGTTTGGCCGCTTTTATTTGTTTTTTACATGTTCTATTTTTTTCCTTATAGTTTTTCAGTGCTTCCTTGCTACTCTCCTGTTTTAGTAATTTATATGCTTTCTTTTTGTCATTTATTGTTTTCTTTACATTTCAATTTATCCACATTGGTTTCTTTTTGTTCCTTAACCTTTTATTCCCATACGGTACGTACCTCTCACAATGGGAATTTAGGATGCTTTTAAAGATATCGCATTTTGTGGCTGTATTTTTGAGGACTTTGTCCCAGTTAGTTAGGCCTATGGCCTCGCTTAGTTGGCTAAATTTAGCTTTTCTGAAGTTTTCAGAAACGTTTTCAGGTATTTTTGTTCCTCCTTGTAAAAATGCTTTTTTGAATGATAATTGGAAGGTTATTACTTTATGGTCACTGTTTCCCAGGTGTCCCCCAATTTGCACATCTGTTTTTCTTTTAGGTCTATTGGTTAATACTAAGTCCAGTATGGCTGTTCCTCTAGTCGGGTCCTGAACCAGTTGGGAAAGGTAATTGTCTTTGGTTATTTCCAAGAACCTGTTTCCTTTATGCGATGTACAGCTTTCAGTTTACCAGTCTATATCTGGGTAGTTGAAATTCCCCATAATAACCACCTCATTATGATTTGCAGCCTTGTCTATCTCATTCAGTAATAGATTTTCTGTGGACTCTGGTATATTAGGTGAGTTTTAGTAAACTCCTATTAGTAATTTATTATTGTTTTTGGCTCCATGTATCTCTACTCACAGTGACTCCACATGTTCATGTCCCTCACTTATATCTTCTTGGACTGTTGGCTTTAGATAGGACTTTACATAAAGGCAGACCCCTCCCCACTCTCTCACTCAACACTAGACCTCTATACAGCAAATAAAATAAGGTAAGACTTAGCAATTTCTAAGTTGTCTCTACAATATCTAGGTTGACTCTAAATTGTTCCCCTTTTAAGATTACTAAACTAGATTAGATAACTTAAATATTATATGTAGTGTCTAGAGTTGAGCGAACACCTGGATCTTCGAGTTCGAGAAGTTCGGCCAAACTTCCCGAAAATGTTCGGGTTCGGGATCCAAACTCGACCCAAACTTGAAGTCAATTGGGACCCGAACTTTTGGGCACTAAAAAGGTTGTAAAATAGTCCAGGAAAGGGCTAGAGGGCTTCAAAAGGCAGCAAAATGTAGGTAAATGCACTGCAAGGATAGGGAAATGAATGAAAATAAAATAAATAAAAATTAACCAATATCAATTGGAGAGAGGTCCCATAGCAGAGAATCAGGCTTCAAGTCACCCACCAATGGAGAAGTTCACTTTCTGTTATTTCGGCCCCAGCGCCCAGACAGAGGAGAGAGGTCCCATAGCAGAGAATCAGGCTTCAAGTCACCCATCACTGGAGAAGGCCACTTTCAGTTATTTAGGCCCCAGCACCCAGACAGAGGAGAGAGGTCCCATCGCAGGGAATAAGGCGTCATATCACCCACCACTGGAGAAGGCCACTTTCAGTTATTTAGGCCCCAACACCCAGACAGAGGAGAGAGGACCCACAGCAGAGAATCAGGCGTCATATCACCCACCACTGGAGAAAGCCACTTTCAGTTATTTAGGCCCCAGCACCCAGACAGAGGAGAGAGGTCCCACAGCAGAGAATCAGGCGTCATATCACCCACCACTGGAGAAGGCCACTTTCAGTTATTTTGGCCCCAGCACCCAGACAAAGGAGAGAGGTCCCACAGCAGAGAATCAGGCATCATATCACCCACCACTGGAGTAGGTCACTTTCAGTTATTTAGGCCCCAGCACCCAGACAAAGGAGAGAGGTCCCATAGCACAGAATCAAGCTTCATATCACCCACCACTGGAGAAGGCCACTTTGAGTTATTTAGTCCCCAGCAACAAGATAGAGGAGAGAGGTCCCACAGCAAGGAATAAGGCGTCATATCACCCACCACTGGAGAAGGCCACTTCCAGATATTTAGCCCACGGCAACCAGACAGAGGAGAGAGGTCATATGGCAGAGGTTCAGGCTTCATGTCACCCACCATTGTAACAGGCCACTTTTAGTTATTTAGGCCCTGCCACCCAGATGGAGGAAAGGTTCATTCAACTTTGGGTTGCACCGCAAGATCATAGTAAAGAAAAAAAATGAGGATTCAATAAAGAAGTGCCCCGGAGTACAAGAATACATGGTTGAGGGGGAGGCAGTTATAAATGTCTATTCTGCACAAGGGAGGGACAGGTCCTGTGGGATCCATGCCTGGTTCATTTTTATGAACGTCAGCTTGTCCACATTGGCTGTGGACAGGCGGCTGCTTTTGTCAGTAATGACGCCACCTGCCGTGCTGAATACACATTCAGACAAAACGCTGGCCGCCGGGCCGGCTAGCACCTCCAAGGCGTAAAATGCTAACTCTGGCCACGTGGACAATTTGGAAACCCAGAAGTTGAATGGGGCCGAACCATCAGTCAGTACGTGGAGGGGTGTGCAGACGTACTGTTCAACCATGTTAGTGAAATGCTGCCTCCTGCTAACACGTTCCGTATCAGGTGGTGGTGCAGTTAGCTGTGGCGTGGAGACAAAACTTTTCCACATTTCTGCCATGCTAACCCTGCCCTCAGAGGAGCTGGCCATGACACAGCTGCGTTGGTGACCTCTTGCTCCTCGTCTGCCTTCGCCTTGGGCTTCCACCTGTTTACCTGTGACATTTGGGAATGCTCTCAGGAGCGCGTCTACCAGCGTGCGCTTGTACTCGCGCATCTTCCTATCACGCTCCAGTGCAGGAAGTAAGGTGGGCACATTGTCTTTATACCGGGGATCAAGCAGGGTGGCAACCCAGTAGTCCGCACACGTTAAAATGTGGGCAACTCTGCTTTCGTTGCGCAGGCACTGCAGCATGTAGTCGCTCATGTGTGCCAGGCTCCCCAGAGGGAAGGACAAGCTGTCCTCTGTGGGAGGCGTATCGTCATCGTCCTCCGTATCCCCCCAGCCACGCACCAGTGATGGGCCTGAGCTGTGTCGGGTGCCACCCTGCTGTGAACCTGGTTGATCCTCATCCTCCTCCACCTCATCCTCCTCGTCCTCCAGTAGTGGGCCCTGGCTGACCACATTTGTACCTGGCCTCTGCTGTTGCAAAAAACCTCCCTCTGAGCCACTTCTAACAGACTGGCCTGAAAGTGCTAAAAATGACCTGGTGGGAACGTCGAGCAGTGGCAGGATGTGAACGCCCAAGCGTGCACAGAAGGCCCGCACTTTATGCAGCAGCTCTGACATGTCGGGGTAGTTGTGAATGAACTTCTGCACCACCAAATTCAGCACATGCACCAGGCAAGGGATGTGCGTCAAACCGGCTAGTCCCATAGCTGCGACGAGATTTCGCCCTATCGCACACCACCAGGTCGGGCTTGAGGCCCACCGGCAGCAACCACTGGTCGGTCTGTTGTTCAATACACCGCCACAACACCTGCGCGGTGTGGGACCTGTCCCCCAAACATATGAATTTCAGAATGGCCTGCTTACGTTTACCCCGGGCTGTGCTGAAGTTGGTGGTGAAGGTGTGTGGCTGACTGGATGAGCTGGTGGAAGCAGAGGAGGAGGAAGCCAAGTAGGAGGAGGAGGCTACAGGAGGCAAAGAATGATGCCCTGCAATCCTTGGCGGCGGAAGGTCGTGCGCCAATGAACGCTCCTCCTGGGTCCCAGCCGCCACTACATTTACCCAGTGTGCAGTTAGGGAGATATAGCGTCCCTGGCCGTGCTTACTGGTCCATGTATCTGTGGTTAGGTGACCTTGCCACAGATGGCGTTGCGCAGTGCACACTTGATTTTATCGGACACTTGGTTGTGCAGGGAAGACACGGCTGTCTTGGAGAAGTAATGGCGGCTGGGAACAACATACTGTGGGACAGCCATCAGCTGTTTGAAGCTGTCTGTGTCCACCAGCCTGAATGACAGCATTTCGAAGGCCAGTAGTTTAGAAATGCTGGCATTCAGGCCCAGGGCTCAAGGGTGGCTCGGTGGGAAACTACGCTTTCTCTCCCAGGTTTGTGAGATGGAGAGCTGAACGCTGCCGTGTGACATGGTGGAGATGCTTGGTGACGTAGGTGGTGGTGTTGGTGGCACATCCTCTGTTTGGTGGGCGGCAGGTGGCAACATTCCTCCCGAGGCGGAGGAAGAGGCCGAGGCAGCAGCAGAAGAGGAGCAGGGGAAGCCTGTGTAAGTTCATTGTTTTTAAGGTGTTTACTCCACTGCAGTTCATGTTTTGCATGTAGATGCCTGGTCATGCAGGTTGTGCTAAGGTTCAGAACGTTAATGCCTCACTTCAGGCTCTGATGGCACAGCGTGCAAACCATTTGGGTCTTGTCGTCAGCACATTGTTTGAAGAAGTGCCGTGCCAGGGAACTCCTTGAAGCTGCCTTTGGGGTGCTGGGTCCCTGGTGGCACTGGCCAGTAGCAGGCAAACTCTCTTGGCGGCGGCTGTTCTGCCTTTGTCCCCTGCTCCCTCTTTTGCTTCGCTGTTGGCTCGGTCTCACCACTGCCTCTTCCTCTGAACTATGAAAGTCAGCGGCACGACCTTCATTCCATATGGGGTCTATGACCTCATCGTCCTCTGCATCGTTTTCCACACAGTCTTCCTCCCTGACCTCATGCTGTTCAGTCTGCACATTGCAGTAAGACGCGGCAGTTGGCACCTGTGTTTCGTCATCATCAGAGACTTGCTGACTCTGATGAGGTGGTATTCCCATGTCCTCATCATCAGGAAACATCAGTGGTTGTGCATCAGTGCATTCTATGTCTTCCACCAGTGGGGAAGGGCTAGGTGGATGCCCTTGGGAAACCCTGCCAGCAGAGTCTTCAAACAGCATAAGAGACTGCTGCATAACTTGAGGCTCAGACAGTTTCCCTGATATGCATGGGGGTGATGTGCCAGACTGATGGGCTTGGTTTTCAGGCGCCACCTGTGCACTTTCTGCAGAAGACTCGGTGGGAGATAATGTTGTGAACGTGCTGGATCCACTGTATCCACTGTAAATATCGCTGTAAATTCTGGTGGGTACTAGAACCTGAGGTAGTTGGTTCACTAGGATGTGTGGCTGTGACAGAATGGCCATGTCCTCTCCCAGCACCAGATGGTCCACTAACACCACCACGACTGCGTCCACGTCCCTTACTAGATGTTTTCCTAATTGTTACCGTTCACCAAGCACCACAATAAGAACAGAAAAAATTGGCCCAATGTATTGATTTCAAATTCAGGCCTTTTTTTTACAGACACCTAACACTATCTGCCTATTTATTTATGTACCATATTACACTAATCCAGGCACAGCAGTAACCACTGATTTAGTGGAATATCAATTGTAGGCCTAGTATTTAGGCCCTGGATGAAAGGTATCCTTTTATGGACAGATTTACACTTGGAGATGCACAGTAGCATGTGAAAAAATATGTAGGATTATGCCTTCAGCAATTGTATTTTAACACTTTGTGTAATATACCCTTTAACGGACAGAAATACACTTGGAGATGCACGGTAGCGTGTGAAGTTATTGAGGATAGCCCTCTCAGCATTTGTATATACATCGTGAGTGTAATATACCCTTTTACGGACAGAAATACACTATGAGATGCACAATAGTGCGTGCAGATTTACAGGAGTATGCTTTCCGCAAATTGTAATGTAACACTTTTTGTAATATACCCTTTTACAGAAAGAAATATACTTGGAGATGCACGCTGAGTGTAATTTATCCTTTTACGGACAGATTAACAATTGGCCTGCAACAGCTGGAACACCAGATTAAGGGTATAGCTATATTGACAAGTTGATTTCACCCCAGAACAAAATCTATACTTTGACGGATACTATTAAACTTGTCCTGTCACAGCTGGAACACTAGATATACTGTATTTCTATTTTTGCAACTGTATTTCACCCCAGAAAATAATATATCCTTTGACCGACACTAGGGAAGTTGTCCAGTCACAGCTGGAACACCATATTCAGGGTATTGCTATTTTGGCAATTAAATTTCTCCCCAGAAGAAAATCTATCCTTTGACAGATACTATTAAATTTGTCCAGTCACAGCTGGAACACAGACTTACTGTATTTCTATTTTGGCAACTGAATTTCACTGCAGAACAAAATATATTCTTTGCCGGACACTATTAAACTTGTCTAGCCACTGCTGGAACCCCTGTTTTACGGTATTGCTATTTTGGCAATTGAATTTCACCCCAGAACAAAATATATCCTTTGTCGGACACTATTAAACTTGGCCAGCCACTGCTGGGACATCAGATTTATGGTATTGCTATTTTTGCAATTGAATTTCACCCCAGAACAAAATATATCCTTTGCAGGACACTATTAAACTTTGCCAGCCATTGCTGGGACACTAGATTTAGGGGATTGCTATTTTGGCAATTGAATTTTACCACAGAATAAAATCTATCCTTTGACAGACAGCAGACAGTATTACAATTGGATAGCCACAGCCGCAACACCAGATTCAGGGTATTGCTATTTTGGCAATTAAATTTCACCCCAGAAAATAATATATCCTGTGACAGACACTATTAAACTTTGCCAGCCACAGCTGAAACCACTGATTTATGGTATTGCTATATTGGCAATTAAATTTCACCCCATAAAAAATATATCCTTTGCCGGACACTATTAAACTTTGCCAGCCACTGCTGGGACACCAGATTTACAGTATTGCTATTTTGGCAATTGAATTTCACCCCAGAAAATAATAAATCCTTTGCTGGACACTATTAAACTTGTCCAGTCACAGCTGGAACACCAGATTTACGGTATTTCAATTTTTGCAACTGAATTTCACCGCAGAATATAATATATCCTATAACGGACACTATTAAACTTGGCCAGCCACTGCTGGGACACCAGATTTACGGTATTGTTATTTTGGCAATTTGAATTTCACCCCAACAAATTATCTATCCTTTGCCGGACACTATTAAACTTGGCCAGCCACTGCTGGGACACCAGATTTACGGTATTGCTATTTTGGCTATTGAATTTCACCCCAGAACAAAATATATCCTTTGCAGGACACTATTAATCTTGGCCAGCCACTACTGGGACACCAGATTTACGGTATTGCTATTTTGGCAATTGAATTTCCCCCCAGAACAAAATATATCCGTTGCTGGACACTATTAAACTTTGCCAGCCACTGTTGGGACACCAGATTTACGGTATTGCTATTTTGGCAATTGAATTTCACCCCAGAAAATAATAAATCCTTTGCCGGACATTATTAAACTTGTCCAGTCACAGCTGGAACACAAGATTTACCGTATTTCTATTTTTGCAACGGAATTTCACCGCAGAAAATAATATATCCTTTGCCGGACATTATTAAACTTGGCCAGCCACTGCTGGGACACCAGATTTACGGTATTGCTATTTTGGCAATTGAATTTCACGTCAGAACAAAATATATCCTTTGCCGGACACTATTAAACTTTGCCAGCTACTGTTGGGACACCAGATCTACGGTTATTGCTATTTTGGCAATTCAATTTCACCCCAGAGCAAAATATATCCTTTGCCGGACACTATTAAACTTGGCCAGCCACTGCTGGGACACCAGATTTACGGTATTGCTATTTTGGCAATTGAATTTCACCCCAGGAAAAAATATATCTTATGATGGACACTATTAAACTTGGCCAGCCACTGCTGGGACACCATATTTACGTTATTGCTATTTTGGCAATTGAATTTCACCCCAGAAAATTATCTATTCTTTGCCGGACAATATTAAACTTGGCCAGCCACTGCTGGGACACCAGATTTACGGTATTGCTATTTTGGCAATTGAATTTCAGCCCAGAACAAAATATATCCTTTGCAGGACACTATTAAACTTTGCCAGCCACTGCTGGGACACTAGATTTAGGGGATTGCTATTTTGGCAATTGAATTTCACCACAGAAAAAAAATCTATCCTTTGCCAGACAGCAGACAGTATTACACTTGGCTACCCACAGCTGGAACACCAGATTTAGGGGATTGCTATTTTGGCAATTGAATTTAACCCCTTAATAAGATATTGAAATTTCTATCCTGAGTTTCTAAGGGTGACAATAAGCACAGTCAAGCCCCTGATGTAGGATACAGCAAAAAAAAAAAAAAAAAACTAGTATTGATGCATTGATGGACTTGGTGGCAGCTTGTGCTGGTGCACCACAAGACACAAAATGGCTGCCAATCAAAGTGACAAAAAAATGCTCTGTGCAGCATAAAAACCAGTGAGCAATTAACTAGCAGAGGTTTAATGATTCACAGCTGTAGAGCGATCACTTCATTAGGTGTTTTTGCTGACTATTCCCTGCCTAATCTCGCCCTCACAGAAGCTGCGTCCTCTCCCTACACTAATCAGAGCAGTGTGACGTGCGGCGCTACGTGACTCCAGCTTAAATAGAGGCTGGGTCACATGCTGCACTTGGCCAATCACAGCCATGCCATTAGTAGGCATGGCTGTGATGGCTTCTTAGGGCAAGAAGTAAAACACTAGCTGATTGGCTGCTGTGCAGCCCTTCAGAAAGCGGGAAGAAATCGCCGAACAACGGACCCGACCCCGAACTTTTTTGAAAATGTTCGGGTCCAGGTCCGTGTCCCGATCACCCCAAAATTCGGTAGGAATACGAACTATGCTCGAACTGTTCGCTCAACACTAGTAGTGTCATTACTGGATGCGAACTTAAAGCCAACAAGTAAAAATAGCTTTCCATAATGTGCCGACCTACCTACCAAACTCATTTTATCAAGTGATATTTAACAGCTTTGATGAAGATGAAGTCTCTTTTTCACAGAAACATACTTGTATCTCTCATAAAAAAAAAAATAGTCCTCATGATAGTGAGAGGCACACTGTTTCCTAAAAGTCACACACAGAGTGTACCCATTAGGCTAAGGCTACCCACAGACTTTATGTAAGGATATTTTTCAAATTTTAACTATGGAGCTACAGCTACAGTGCTATGTACTAAAAGTGATATGACAACCTTATAATGCAGTTTATTACGTTTATGACAATGCCAAAATTTTGTGGTTTTCATTATGTTTTACTTTTTTTTTTATAAAACCCTTTGAAAAATTAAACATTTTGTTTGGATAGCTATATTCTGACACCCATACCTTTTATTTCCATCTGCAGAGCTGTGTGAAAGCTTGAGGGCTTGATGTTTTGTAGGGAGAGCTGTGGTACATACAGGGCCACCATCAGGGGGGTACAGCCTATACCTGGCCGGTCCCGAGCCTTTTTTTTTTTGTGGCAGGTCACAGTGAGATGAATACTTCCATTGTGGAAGCGTTCATCTCCATTGTCATCTGTATCGCCGTCCTCAGGACAGCGATACAGATGGCTGTGCTGCGGCCGGGCAGGCGAGGGAGGTGTCTCCCTTCCCTGTTCCTCTGATAGGCTGCTGGCACAAGGCCCGCAGCCTATCAGAGGCTGGTGCTGGGGGGGTTTGGCACTTGATACTGGCACATGGGGGGGTTGGCACTTGATACTGGCACATGGGGGGTTTGGCACTTGATACTGGCACATGGGGGGTTTGGCACATGATACTGGCCCATGGGGGGTTGGCACTTGATATTGGCAGATGGGTGGTTTGGCACTTGGTATTGGCACATGGGGGGTTTAGCACTTGATACTGGCACATGGGGGGGTTTGGAACTTGATACTGGCACATGGGGGGTTTGGCACTTGGGCACATGGGGGGGGGTTGGCACTTGTTACTGGCACATGAGGGGTTTGGCACTTGTTACTGGCACATGGGGGCATGGAGAGGCACTTTTTACTGGCACATGGGGAGGTATGGAGAGGCAATTGTTACTGGCACATGGGGGGGGGGGGAGAGGCACTTGTTACTGACACATAGGTGCGGAAGAGAGGCACTTGTTAATGGCACATCGGGAGTGGAAGAGAGGCACTTGTTACTGGCACATTATTATGTGGCACTATGGGGGCTTCTACTGAGGCCACAAAGAAGGGGTATTTTATATTGGGGGGCTCTGTGTGGTACTAGTATTATCAGGGGTATTATCTGTTTCTGCAGTATAGTATTGGGTAGCACAGTGGCACAGTATTGTGGGTAGTAGAATGATTTGTCCAGAAGATGGGAGGATGATGGAAAAGTAGTAAACTAAGATTTTTTTTTTGTTGTCAAACTGCAAAGATGGAAAATGGCGACAAAATGGTGGTCTGGTCTGAAGGTCTGAAAGGAGAAGACAAGGACAGAAAACATCTACATCAAAGGAGACGTCACTGGATATAAGATATAAGACAGATTCTAAAGGGGCTGAGTAGGAGCGGGCCACGGAGGGAGGGGGGGCAGGCCTTGAGCTGTGTAAGGGGCCCCAAATTTTATGATGGCAGCCCTGAGTACATACTGTGGTATATCTTGAATGGAGGAAGACATGAATTTCTATTGGGCCTTGGAGTAAAAGGCATCACAGTACTGAACAGCTTCTTCTCTTCCCAATGTGAAAACACTGCATTTTTGAAGCCGCCACTAGGGGAACAGCTCAACACCAATAAATTATTACAGCTTCAATGGTAATTGTATACATTCCTATGTAATGAGCTCCCTAGTGATGACCAGCTTTGTAATAGAAAGGAAGCAGGAGATTTATAAATATATGTACAATGTGAGTACATTGAAAGATTTGGAGTTCAGAACGAGTGTCATATTTTTAAAGCACCTGCTGCATTTTTTCTGCCAAAAGCAACTTTTTTGTTAATGCTTGTTTTTAATTTCTTTTAATTGAAAAACAAAACACAATACATTCATTAGAAATCTTGGGCACTGTACTTTGTCTTGTACAATGCAATCTGTGTTGCCTGGGAGTGATTGACACATGCATAGTTGGGTGGGGCAAGATGTGGCCCTATGCGATCTTTGTACATTGCTGGGCACATTTTTTTGATCACTTTTTATTATTTTTCCTTTTTGGGGGGAGGGACAAGGCTGATGAATGGTGAATCATGCATTTATTTATTTTTTTACTTTTTGTCCATTGCAGCATTCACAAAGCAGGAAAAATATTTTTTTTATTTTAACAGTTCTGACGTTTTCTGACACAGATACCTATTATATTTATTTGAATTAAATAAATAAATAAATAAATAAATAAATAATAGGGCACTCTCCCTAACAAATGGGTGTCACAAGAGGCAAATTATTTATTGAAATATTCACTAAAAATAATCATAAAACTTATCAATAAAATACAATAATCAACAAATATAAACCAGTGTGCAAAATAGGCCAATAAAGTGCTACACAGTAACTGAATTGTAACAGTCTGCAAACCAATGGTAATCAGATATGTCTCTTGCTGGATAATTAGTGTCCCTTAAAATTTCTGTTTGTAGCGGAATGTATCATGTAAGGTCACACTCACAAAGTCCACCTGTTGCTGGTGAAGAAGGGGCCAATATCTAGCCCCGAAACGCGTTTGGTTTATCGCAGTCCCCCTTTTGGATGAGACCCCCTGATTGCCGACAAAGCCAGACAGCAGAGGAAATATGCGTGTAGAGCAGAAACAAATGAAATGGAGGCACTCACCATGGTGAATAAAATCCGATTCTTTATTTAGCACACTGTGGTGCACTTCGAAGGCAGGGGTACGTACAGAGTTATCATGCAAAGGACAAGAGCAGCGATAGCTATTTCGCGCAACCGCGCTTCTTCAAACTGCACACATTTGTCATCCATAGATTACGTCTTTTTAAAGCGCTAGCGACCAAGGTTGCCGAGCAACCCTGGACGCCACTCGCTCCCACATACTCCAATTGCGGCGTACTGCCGCTATCAATGAATACATAAAATCAACAAGAGAAGGACCCACAAAACACTTAATGATACATAATCCAACCCGGCTGGAATCTCACAGAAAAACTGACATGTCGGCGCGTTCATTGAGTCCTAACCGCCCTGTAGCCTGTGTCCGGAGGATCCACCTACTTTCACGTTGCAAAAATAGGCGGTGTCTGTCACCTCCATTAGGCAAAGGGCGGACTGTTTCCAGTCCTACAAAGTGTAGCGATTTGAGATCTCCACTATGTACTTCCTGGTAATGTTCAATAACTCGTGGGCAACCCTTACCCGAGGTTATAGAAGACACATGCTCTCTAACACGTTCATTCAGACACCTAACTGTCTTCCCTATATAGAACACACTAAGGCATACACGACGTGGGTGCTTCTACAATTAATGAATTCTTTTATTCTGTGGTACATACCAGCAAAGGTCACCACTTTCTTTTGTAAACCATACTTACACATGTTACAGTTACCACATTTAAAATGCCCCACTGGTTTGTTTTTTGATAACCAATCGTCTCCCCGTGGTATAATAAACCTGCTGCGCACTATTTTATTTCTAATCGTGTGTGTTCTCCGAAAAGAAATGAGTGGTTGCCCTTACGTCCTACCAGCAGCACAGATGGGGGTTAATTGCCCCCTGTGGACTGGTAGAACCGGCGGAATGTTAATGAGCCCAAAAAGAAAACAACCAATAAAAAGACTCCAGCTCTCCTAAAAGGAGGGGAGCAACCCCCAGCCCACCGTGTCTTTTTTTGTCCTCCGGACAGGTGGACTGGCGGCGGATCCCCCTCCCTTTGGGGCAGCTGCAGTTTGTTTTTGCTTTGTGTGGGCTTTTGCCCTTATACTTTTTATTATTCATTTTTTTCTCCCCCCACTCCTCCCGAGTATTTGCGCTCCTTCCCCGTTCCCTTACGTGCTGAGGCTTTGCCTCTCTTCCTCCGGGTCTGCGATCCGGCTCTGCCGCATCTCCCGGCGGTGACGCGGCTGCGTTACTTCCGGGTCTCCTGCTCGGTCGGCGTGCTGCTGCCGCCGGCCGGCCTCTCTACAGCTGGGGGGCGGGGCAGTGACGTGCGGGCAGTGCGGGGGGTAGGGAGGGAGAAGCTTTGCTCCCCTCCTTACTTATTATTCAATCTTTGCCTTTTTATTAGGCTTGAGGAGGCATCCTTATACTTTATTTAGTATTTTTATAAGGGATGCGCATTTTTTTATACGCTGGGGGTGGGGTTCTGGGTCCCCTCCTCTGGGCGAAGTTTTGTCCTTAAATACTCTCTCAGCCCAGCTTTTTGGGCTCTGTTGCGCTTTACACAAGCTAGCTTCTGAGCTCCTCTGCATTGATCAGAAAGTTTCTGCTTTCTTCTTGATTCTTTTCTGCTGTCACTTGCTCCTGTTGTTGGTGGGCGTTTCTCTCGTTAAATTTTTTTTCTGCGGTACGATGTTCGCAGTATTAATATTCTCTTCTGTTTTCAGAAATGTCTTCTCCCAGAGAATCGGACAAGCAACGCAAGTCGTCCGCCAAACGCAGACATCTGGCCTGTTACGACTGCAACACCCCCCTGGAGGATAGCTTCCCTTACTCCAGAGGTGACAGCTGCCGCTCCCGCACCATCTCTGAACCCACAATGCAAGAAATGTATTCGTGGGCAAAAACCTATGTGGATGACTCCATCAAAGGAGTGGTGCGGCTGCTTAATGAGAGGCTTCCGGTTCCGCAGGCACCTATGGAAACCTCCGCTCCCGTGGATAGGCCTATGCCTTTCTCCGTGGATTCCTCCTCGTCCTCATCTGAGAATGAGGAGCCGACTTCATGCTTTTTCCCATCAGAAAAAACACAGAAGCTTTTGAAGTCCATCCGGTCGAGGGACCAGGATGTTGACATGGGGGAGCCCTCCGATCCCGCCGGACGCACCCAGCGTGTCTTTAAGGCGGATGAGACCCTCCTCTCTGTGATGCGCACAGAATGGAAAAAGCCTGAGAAGGGCCCGGTCCTCACCAAACGCTTCAAGCTTATGTTCCCGATGGCAAAACCCTTGGTGGAATCGTGGGGTTCCATTCCCAAGGTGGACATGGCAATAGCCAAATTGTCCAGGCGTACACTTGTCCCGGCAGATGATGGGTCTAGAAGAGCTGAGTGTACCCTCAGAAGAAGCTACTCCGCCGCTGCGGCCTCCGCTTCTACTTCCATTGCCTCCACCGAAGTGGCATCTTTCCTGCGTTCAAGTCTGAACCAGATCCAGTCGGACATCGACCGAAGTGTCTCCCGGGACGACATACTGGCAGCATTCAAGGCGGTTAACCTGGCAGTGGATTTCCTGGCTGATACCACCCAGCTACAACTTAAGTTGGCGGCCAAAACTATGGCTCTAGTTTCAGCGGCCAGGAGACCATTGTGGCTGAGACCATGGAACGCAGATAATGCGTCGAAATTTAATCTGTGCGCCCTTCCTTTTGAACCAAACCGGCTGTTTGGATCTGAGCTTGATAATATCATGGAGGGCCTTTCAGATAAGAAAGGCAAAAGTCTCCCCCAGCAGCCCTTTCGAGGGCGCGGAGGTCAAGATCATGGAGGCAGATCTCGGCGTCAGGGCAGGGCACGTAGCAATTGGGGGGGGCAGTCTCGGACAACCTCGAGACGCTCCCGCAAACCCACCAGGGAGGCTAAACCCTCCTGACTGCGGGCCTCCCCGAGGCTCTTGGTTAAACCCTGCTGCCTCGGCCGTTACCCCTCTAGATTTTCCCGTCCCCCTCCCCCACCTTCCCGTAGAGGGGCGCCTGTTTCACTTCAGGCACTTATGGGCCCAGGAAATTTCGGATTCCTGGACGCAAAGTGTAGTGGCTTCTGGTTACAAGATAGATCTCATCTCTCTCCCCCCAGAAAGATTCATTGCCACTCGAAGTTTTTTGCTGAACAGACAGAAAATCCTAGAGTCCTACATCCAGGACTTCATATCCAAGGGGGCTCTGGAGGAGGTACCGGCAGGGGAAAGGGGTCTAGGCATTTATTCTCCAGTCTTCCTAGTCCCCAAAAAAATGGGAGATCTCCGGATGATCATAGATTTGAGGTTTCTCAATCGCTTTGTGAGAAAGTCAAGGTTCCGAATGGAAACCATCCGGTCGGTCAGCCACATCCTCAAGCCCGGGGATGTTATGGCTACTTTGGACCTCAAAGATGCTTACCTCCACATCCCGATTCATCTCACTTCTCGGAAGTTTCTCAGGATCGCGGTCCAAATTTCAGGAGTTCGTCGGCATTTTCAATTTGCCGCTCTCCCCTTCGGAATCTCTTCTGCCCCCCTTATCTTCACCAAGGTAGTGGTATCCGTAGTGGCGGCTCTGAGACTCCAGGGACTGACTGTTATCCCATATTTGGACGATTGGCTACTCTTAGCCTCTTCTGTCCCAATACTCACCCATCATCTTCAGGTAGCCATTTCCTTTCTGCTCCGCTTAGGGTGGATTGTCAACTGGCAGAAGTCGAACGTGAGCCCATCGACTTCAATCCAATATCTGGGTTTCATAGTGGACTCTGTAGAGATGTCCCTCCGGTTGACCCCAGAGAGGAAGTCCCGCGTTCAGGACCAAGCAAGATTTCTTTCGGTCCCACGCCGAGTTCCGATTCGAACTCTTATGAAGATGCTGGGGCTCATGTCAGCGGCTGCGGACGCAGTCCCTTGGGCGTTATGGCACCTCCGTCCCCTTCAGTCAGAGGTCCTAGACAAGTGGGACGGCAGCCCCTCTGGGCTAGATTCTCTGTGCTCCCTGTCTCGTCAAACCCGAGGTTCTCTCAGATGGTGGGTTCATCTGCCTCTAGGGAAGTCTATGACCCAACCAGATTGGCTCATATTGACGACGGACGCGTCCCTTGTAGGCTGGGGCGCTCACCTAGACGGATCCACAGTTCGGGGATCTTGGTCTCCACAGGAGAGGCATCTATCTTCAAATCTTCGAGAGATGCGTGCTATCTGGCTAGCCCTCCTTCACTTCGCCCCTCAGATCCGGGGCAAAGCGGTGAAAGTGCAGTCAGACAATATGAATGCGGTGCTCTACTTGAACAAGCAGGGAGGCACAAGATCACTACCTCTTCTTTCAGAAGTTGGGGTAATTCTACGGTGGGCAGAGCTGAACCTAACCCATCTATCTGCCACTCACATTCGAGGCTCTCTCAATATGATCGCAGATCGCCTGAGTCGTGGGCTTCCAACCTTGGAATGGTCCTTACATCCGGAGATCTTCAGGCAGTTGGTTCTCAGATGGGGCATGCCAGAGGTGGATCTCATGGCCACCAGGTTCAACGCCAAGGTACCGAGGTTCTGTTCCCTATACAGGGAGGACAACCCACTGGCGATAGATGCTCTGACGATACCGTGGAGGTTCAGGCTGGCCTACATCTTCCCTCCCTTTTCCATGATACCGAGGGTATTGATGAAGATTCGTATGGATCAGGCCTCGGTAATAGCCATCATACCGTTCTGGCCCAAGAGATCCTGGTTTACCCAGCTCATTCAGATGAGCCAGGGACAATATTGGAGGCTCCCCCAGAGCAGACCCTGGTGTCGTGGGACACGCATCTCTGCCCAGATCTGCACAGATTCAACCTGACAGCCTGGAGGTTGATCAGTCCCTTCCCAGAGTAGAAGGGCTATCTGAGTCAGTCCTGAGAACATTATCGCATTCCAGAGCGGAGTCAACAAAGAAGGCCTATTATCGGATCATGAGAATCTTCACCTCATGGTGCAGCTCCAAACAGGTGGCGTCTGCAGATCCGCCCCTTCCTACGATATTGCAATTCCTTCAAGATGGTCTTGACAAGGGTCTCTCTCCATCTACACTGAAGGTTCAAGTCTGTGCTATCTCAGCCTGTCTCGACAGGCCATATACTCGGGACCCGCTCATCAAACGCTTCCTTAAAGGAGCAGAGAGATTGAAGCCTACTATCGTAAAACCAATTCCCCAATGGGATTTGTCTGTGGTGCTCAGGGGGTTAGCATCTCCCCCCTTTGAGCCTTTGGAGGAGGTAAGCCTTAAATATCTAACGCTTAAGGCTGTTTTTCTTCTTGCTATAACTTTCGCCAAGAGAGTATCGGATCTTCAAGCCTTCGCGGCTATCCATCCTTATATCATTTTTTTACAGGACAGAGTCCTTCTAAGGTACCTTCCTTCTTTTAGACCAAAAGTTCCAACTTTTCATAACATCAATCAGATGATTTCTCTACCGGTGTTATTTTCTACCACCTCCTCTGATACTCCTGTCAAACATCCGTTGGACATCTCGAGATGCCTCCAGATCTATGTGGATAGATCCAAGGAGTTTGGAATAGACGAGAACCTCCTCATTCTATTCGCCGGTAAGTCTAAAGGCCGCAAAGCGTCTAAGATTTCCATTAGTCGCTGGATCAGGGAGGCCATCAGGGAAACCTTTGTTTCCCAGTCTTTAGATCCTCCAGAGTTTGTAAAGGCCCATTCAACGAGGGCCGTTGCTACTTCTACAGCAGAGAGAAATCTTCTCCCTCTGGAGATGATCTGTAAGGCAGCTTCCTGGAGCTCTCAGTCTACCTTCATCTCCCATTATAGGGTTGACTTGAAGGTGGCTGAGTTTTCGGCTTTTGGGCATTCAGTTCTTTCTTCTGCCAGGCATGAGGACCCTCCCTAGGGGTTTCTTCTTGCTATCTCCCCATCTGTGCTGCTGGTAGGACGTAAGGGGAATCGTTAATTTCTAACGTTAATTTGTTTCCCTTAGTCCTAACAGCAGCACACAAATTTTCCCACCCTATTGACATATTCTTGTTACAGACACGGTGGGCTGGGGGTTGCTCCCCTCCTTTTAGGAGAGCTGGAGTCTTTTCATTGGTTGTTTTCTTTTTGGGCTCATTAACAGTCCGCCGGTCCTACCAGTCCACAGGGGGCAATTAACCCCCATCTGTGCTGCTGTTAGGACTAAGGGAAACAAATTATCGTTAGAAATTAACGATTTCTCTGTGCTAATCTGGGCTAGCGTAGGGTCCCTTTTCAAGATATCCCAGTGATTGAGAATAACGGAGCGGATCTTGTCTGCCATAGGGCTATACTTAAATGTCATTGGAAACTAGTGATTAGCGGGAGGTGCCATATTCGTATTCGCGATATATCGCGAATATTCGAATGAATATTCGTAATATATTCGCCGAAATCGAATATTCGCCATCATTAACCTAATCGCGCTGATATGCGAATATTTTATTCACATAACGCGAATTGAACTTCTTATATAAAGGCATATCTCCTACTGGCTTGCAAACATGAACGAATACTCTAAGTTGTATGCACATTGCGAAAAAAAATTACCATTATTTTTTTTCAACAATCAGAATACTTACTTAGAAGTGTTCAACTTCATATTCTGTTCATTGGGGAAAAAATTTCTTTCGCATTGCGCATCCAACTTGGAGCTGAGTGTCAATATAGGCAACTTTCCTATTGCAAATGCATTTTTTGAATTAGCGAATAGAATATAGCGATATATTCGCATTCACCATATTCGCTAATTCGAACAAGCCAATCGTATTCGTAGTTTTGTAGCTGTACAACGCGACTTTAATGCGAATAATTTCCATATAAACATTTGTGTACGTACAGATGTTATTGTTCAAGTTAGGTGGCAGTAACAACTTATTCGTATGTGCTCGTGCGCATTTTTGTGCGCGCACATACAGGCGTGGCTTCTTTCTGGGAGCAGTTCCAACACGTTTTCTTGTTGTGCATGCGATCCATGCGAATAAAGATGGTGGGCAACAACTTCACAAGAGAGGAGGAAGATATCCTGATCACAGTAAGTTATTGAACATTACATTACAGCTATAAGTACATGTGACGCTTGTAACATTCAAATGTATGTTTATGGAGATAAAACATTCTCACATTTTTGCAATACATATAAAATCTCATTTCACATAGTTTGCTTACTGCAGTGCTTACATAGAATTGATTTGTGGAAACAAGTATTATTGGCATTCAAAAACAATACTTATTGCCCCAAATCATTAATATCTACTAATCTCTTATATATATAAAATGAGTTTCTGTCGGTCTGTTATTTATGGCCGACCAAACGACTGGACCGATCTTCACTAAGTTTGGCAGACGGGTACATCAGGTGTCTGGGAAGGTTTTAGACCGTGGCTCAGCTCTATAGGACGTATTATTTCTGAGATATTCCCCCAAAAATGACCTGCATTAGCAAAAACAAGCCCCCAACTGTCATCCACACGTCACATGTCCCTTATCAGCCAATAGAAGCTGGCATGTCCCCTGGTTGCTATAACAAGTGATCACAGGTTTCAATAGTTTGCAGGTCCTTAAATTTTCATTTATATCATGTATGACGACAAAACTACACTTCTACATGCATGGGGGTAGGGGCCACTATTAAAGGGGCAGGCATTGTGGAGTTCACTGTCATTAACCCCTTAACACAAAACGCTGTGCATGCACGGCTAGATAATAGGGCGGGTGCAGGAGGAAAGGCAGGGGTACGGCAGTCCCTGATAGCCAGGCCCCTGCTGTATCCGCCGGCATCGCTGTTTACAGCGATGCTGGCGGATTAAACCCTTCTATGTCGCGGTCAGCGCTGACCGCAACATAGAAGTGTTTTGCGGTTAGTGAACGAGCGCATCGGGTCCCCGTGCTGCTGTGACGGGGACGCGATGTGTGAGAAGGCAGACTGATGCCGTGCAGAGGCTGCCCAATGCCTTGCATGGCATCGGGACCTGCCTTCTACGGGTGACCAGGGGATCCTGATGCCGGAAATCCGTTGCTGATGGCAAGCAACAGCAAAAAAATACATACAGTGGAAGATGCCAGCCAGTCTTTGCTATGGTTATGTTTTTGATTGTTCTCCACATTATCGTTATCGTATGTAGGATGGTTATTGTGGTACTTGTAGTCCGTTGCTGGCATCTTCCATTGTATGCATTTTTTGCTGTTGATCGCCATCAGCAACGGGCTACAAGTGCAGGATGTGCTCCCCTATATATATATATGCACAACCGCATGTGGGTTCGAGCATATCCTGCTTGTTAAACACCACACCACGTTTTCTAATGGTTAAAAAAAAAAAAGGATAGCATATGATTCACATTGCACATTGTGACACAGTGAGAGGTTTGGTGTAAAAAACAGGTATTTTCCTCTCAGCCTGTGCTGCTGGGTTGATTGCAGCCAGGTGAGGGCAAATACTGGACCGGATTTTAGGTGCCGGTCCGGGTTTTTTTGGGTTTATACCTAGCTGCCTTTAAAAGACAGCTGGGTTTATGCAAAGCTCTCTCTCTGTGTTTGGGATCTGAGCCCTGTGCTGGGCTGAAAAGCTGCGACCTGTGTGTCAGGAGAGCAGGCCATGTAAAGACGGTCAGTGGACTTTTTGTGTTGCCGAGCATTCAGCCAGGTGTTCACCTAGGATTTGAGGTGATTTAACCTGGAAACTGCTGGTGTTCCGTGGAGCTCTCAGGGCTGGAAGCAAGAGCTTACAAAGAGGCGTGCAGTCTGCCTGGAACCCTGAAGTTGGACTTTCCTGCGGCTGGGCTGACAGCCGGGTGTGAACACGCACCTAAACCACACAGGTGAATTTGATTCAGTCTTGGACTTTTGTTTTGCCTCAAGTTTTTGCTATGTGTGTGAAGTAACACTAAGTGACTGTTTTGAGTTTTGTTTGTGCAAGTGTGAAATAAAACACTGTTTGCTGCACTACCTGGACTCTCTTTGCCTCTATACTGCACCCGCACCGCTGTCTACCAGAGCAACTCCCCACATTTGGTGTCGGATGCGGGCAATTGCAGTGAGGCTGGCGTGAAACCAAAACTTTTAGTAGCATTTTTTTGGGCACTGTTGTATGTCCTGGATTAAGCCTGCCAAGCTGCAACCACCAACACAGGACAAGATGGAGGAGATGATAAAGCAGCTTGTCCAGGCCAGCAAACCAACAGCAGGCCATCGCACAACAGCAAGAGACATGAGGAAGCCTTAATTGTCCAACAGCAGGCCATCGCACAACAGCAAAAAGAGCATGAAGAGGCCGTCGCACATCTGCTAGAGGCTAATCAGCGACAGCAGGACCCGAACCAGCGGCTGCTGCAGCTACATAATGGTGCTAGAAAAGTCAGGGATGCCTCAGGAGTGCACGATGCCCGGAAAGCAGTCCGCACCGCCGTTCCCAAGATGACACCGACAGATGATGTTGAAACCTACTTGGCGATGTTCGAAAGGTGGCCGTTAGAGAGAGCTACCCGAGACCAGTGGGCAGAGGTCATCGCTCCGTTTCTGGCGTCAGGACCCCAACAGGTTTACTTTGATTTACCGGACGACCAGCGGCAGACTACTCTGTGGTCAAGGGTGAGATTCTGGCAAGACTGGGGGTGAATGTGTTGGTCAGGGCCCAGCAGGTACATCAGTGGGAGTTTAACCCAGCTGGGCCAGCACGACTCAGTATTACAATTTGCTAAAACTCTTACAAAAATGGCTACCGCCTGACGTACTTAGTCCCACTGCTATGTTGGACCGTGTGTAGCTGACAAATTCTGGAGGGCATTGCCACTACCCCTCCAGCGCTGGGTTGGCCAGACATCTCCTACTAGTGCCCTGGAGATGGTGGACCTGGTCGAACGTTATGGGGCTACTGAGGAACTTAAGGGGGACTCTGGGGAAGGGAGTAATAAAACCCAGAAAATCCCCTCCCAGACCCTGCGGCCTGAGCTGAGAAAGACCGCACGGGATGTGCCCTTTGGGGATCAGGACTCTATAATCTGCTGGCGGTGCCAGGAACCTGGCCATGTGCGGGCCAACTGTCCCCTCCTGGGTGAGCCCATGGATGTAAACTTTGGGTATCGAGCAGTCATTGTATGCCAGAAGGGTTCGATGTGTCAGAGGTTATCCATGATGAACATTTGTGTCGGGTGGAGGTGGGAGACACTCCAGTGGCAGCTCTGCTGGATTCGAGGAGTCAGGTGACCCTGGTGAGGGCTTCCTGGTGCGACCCACAGAGTTTACAGGCCGGAGAGTAGGGGTTTTCAGCATTCATGGAGATTTAAAGAATACCCACTGCTCTGTTGTCTGTAAGCACGTGTGCCGGCAGGCAGGTCCAAGAGGTGGCTGTAACCACGAGTATGCCCTATGATGTGATAATAGGAAGAGACTTTCCATTGTTCCCAGCCATGTGGCCAGCCATTGTACGTCCAGTTCCCAGACAGGTAGGAAAACCTCCAGCAGTGAGGCCTAGCCCAGGTAAGGTGTTAGAACCCCAGAAATCCAAGGCAGAGGGACCCACAGTAGGTCCGGTGGGTGAGGGGAAGACAGTCCCCCTTAGTAAGATAGGTAGAAAACATAGGAAGGTGGCTCAGCCAGGCCAAAGCCGGACCTGCAATCGAGTGTCTGGGGTCCGTAGCCAAAGGACCGGTTTTGGTTGTTGGGCCACCTATGGACCAGTAAGGACAGCGCTAGGGGAAGGGGACCTATAAAATAGCACAGAAAGTTGGAGACCCAAATTACAAGGTACACCAGCCAGGACTGCAAAAGCGGAGCCGGTCTACCATGTAAATTTCGGAAACCTTGGAAGGTTAGAGACTTGTAGTGAGAACAACCCGCGGCCGGTTTATCTAGGGAAAGGGATTCCGGTCCCTCTGTCTGCTAACAGGGAAGCGGCTGCCACAGATAAAATTACTGGCAGCCTTTCCACTGAACAGACTCAGAGAGCCAAGGTGTTTGTTAGTCGGAACACAGAGGTGTTCTATGGTTTCACTGAATGCCCTTCCATAACTCACCGTGATATTGTCACTGAGCCCCAGGCAAAAGTCTGGTTAAAAGCCGTACCAGGTGCCCGTGGCTGCGACAAGCCATCTCTGAAAGAGTGATATGGGGTTGGCCGCAGCCTGTCCCCATCTGGACAAAGAAGGAAAGTCCTGGGTCACCAGAGGGTTCGGGTGACTTCAGAACTTTAGATTTTCAGTGGAACACAGAGCAGGGCAGTTACAGGGAAATGCGATTGCCCGGTTCTGGGTATACTGTCTGGCGTGTGTTCACCCCTCAGGGTTGAACAAAGGGGGGTATGTGACACAGTGAGAGGTTTGGTGTAAAAACAGGTATTTTCCTCTCAGCCTGTGCTGCTGGGTTGATTGCAGCCAGGTGAGGGCAAATACTGGACCGGATTTTAGGTGCCGGTCCGGGTTTTTGGGTTTATACCTAGCTGCCTTTAAAGACAGCTGGGTTTATGCAAAGCTCTCTCTCTGTGTTTGGGATCTGAGCCCTGTGCTGGGCTGAAAAGCTGCGACCTGTGTGTCAGGAGAGCAGGCCATGTAAAGACGGTCAGTGGACTTTTTGTGTTGCCGAGCATTCAGCCAGGTGTTCACCTAGGATTTGAGGTGATTTAACCTGGAAACTGCTAGTGTTCCGTGGAGCTCTCAGGGCTGGAAGCAAGAGCTTACAAAGAGGCGTGCAGTCTGCCTGGAACCCTGAGGTTGGACTTTCCTGCGGCTGGGCTGACAGCCGGGTGTGAACACGCACCTAAACCACACAGGTGAATTTGATTCAGTCTTGGACTTTTGTTTTGCCTCAAGTTTTTTGCTATGTGTGTGAAGTAACACTAAGTGACTGTTTTGAGTTTTGTTTGTGCAAGTGTGAAATAAAACACTGTTTGCTGCACTACCTGGACTCTCTTTGCCTCTATACTGCACCCGCACCGCTGTCTACCAGAGCAACTCCCCACAACATCTAATCTTCCGCCTCACACAATATACCCACACTATATACCCACCACTACATACCACCAGACCCCCCTCAAACCCACACCACCTTTGACCACCCCCCACCCCCAACACACACACACACACATACACAGTCTATAGCAGGCATTCTCAAACTGCAGCCCTCCAGCTGTTGTAAAACTACAACTCCCATGATGCCCCTCTATGGGATGATAGCTGTAGGATGTCATGGAATGATGTGATTTTTAGTTTGGAAAAAGCAGGAGGGCCGAAGTTTGCTGGAGGGCCGCAGTTTCCTGGAGGGCCGTAGTTTGAGGATGCCTAGTATATAGATTCTAATAATAGTCCCGTTGGCCAGGAGAAGTAATGTTTGACATTCAGTATTTGCTGGTTCATTTAGCGTTACCCAGGGTGCACCACGGGGAGGCGAACCAGCCTTACACCCCGTACCGTCACTTCACTAGACGGGTACATCTCTCCCTAGATGGCCAATATCCAATATCTCATACTACACACACAAACAATTTCAACACAATCCCAAATAAAAAAAAAATAAGATTAGGCGACTTTCACATTAGCGGCAGGGGAGTACGTCTGACTATTCCAGGGGGATGAACAGCCTGTCGGATGTGTACTGCCGCTAGTTCTCCCACGCTTCGTCCCTATTGACTATAATGGTGGCGGGGGCGGTGGTACAGCAGCAGCAATGCAGCGCACGGCGAGAGACAGTCTAACTGAAAGATCTGCATGTCATAGTTTAAGCCCGGGGAACCTCTCACCATGCGCTGCTTTAGCCATAGTCACCAACATTTATTCATCATCTCAACCACCAAACCAAAAATTATTAGTGTTTGAAAGTGAAATATTAGATTTAAAGTTACCGTTATAAAATCTGATTATATGCTTTTTTTTTTTTTATACTGCAGCGCATGTTGGAGAAGGGCTACGACCTGACCCGCTCCCATGCAGAGAAGAACGCCATTGTGTGCAGGCTCGCCTATGAGCTGTGGACGGACTACAACACCCAGCACAAGCGTCTGGCCATTTTAAAAAAATGGTCAGATTTAAAGAGGAGGCACGCGGAAAGAATCCGTGAAATACGGGACGAAAAATGCCCAGGTATAATGATTACTGAGTGTTGGAATAAAGATACAAAAGTAATGTAAAGCATCTGTACATTTTTGTTTTTAGATTTTTTTCTAAAAGTAGTAAAACTTGTTATTATAGGTGTTCCTTTGCCTGCAGTCAGGCGCAGGCCTCCCAGACAGCAGGTGTGGGAGGTATCTGCGTCAGAGGAGGAGGAGGAGGCCGGACCCTCAGGGCAACTTCATGCCCTTAGCCCCCCAGAGGAGTCAGAGGCAGGAGCGGAGGGTGGACCCTCACCCCAACCCGCCTCACCCCCTCAAGTGGCTGATAACGGGGACGAGGAGGAGGAAGAAGAAGAGGAGCTCATCACCACCCCCACAAGGAGAGTAAGTATGTGCTGTGACTGTTTTCACTCACTCACTGTTCACACACACACGTGTCAGTTTAGTCTTCACCATAGACACACTTTTTTGGAGCAAACAATAGGCTTGTTAAAGCTTTACTAATAATCTTTCTTCAGCCCACACATATCGAAGAACCTATAGTCCCACACTTACAGTTCGGTACAAGCGGGATAACAAAGAAGTACTATCTCAACACTCTTTACAGTCTTCCAGAGGTCTGGTTCCCCTCTATGATTGTTCTGCGTTCCAATCGCCTAGCCAAACTGTACTTTACCAGCCTTTTTAACCACAATGTTATGAAAACCGCAAGATGTAGTACGGGTGTGACCTGTCCCACCCAATGTCTCTGACTATTAAAACCCAGGCCCAAAATAATTTCTAAAGAAAACCTCCCTGAAACCTATTGTTACAGGCATACTGATTCACCGAGGCATACATTCCCACATTCCCATTGAGACATACCAAGCAGCCATGATTATTCCCCAAACTCGGACCAGATATTGTTGTTGTCAACCCAAATAAACGGGTATATTTGGGGGGGGGGGCACCCCAAAGTGGGCGGAGATACCATTGGCCAATGAAAATTTAGCAATTTTCTATACGCTACTCCTCCCACAGTTTTAGGAGTACAATTAACAAACTTTGCTTGTGCTTTGTTAACCGATGCCACCGTCCGGGCCCCTGGAGCGGCCCCCCGGAGACCCCATTTTGTCCAATCGACTTTCATAGGAAAACTATTAAGTTTTGTCACTCCTTCAGCTTTCAAGTTAAAGTCACCAAACTTGTGTCACTTATTCATGGGGTCACCCTGAAAATTTGTGTCAAATTTGGGGGACATTAAAAAGTGGGCAGAGCCACAAACAACCAAACTAATTTTCACTGTTGACTTCAGTGTGAAAACGTTAAAAAGCTGTCATTCCCACGGTATTTAAGCCAGGGTCCCCAAACTTGGCACTGTGGGTTACTAGGTGACTGGGATTAAAATTTATAAAAAAGTGGGTGGAGTCTACACTGCCCAATCAAATTTCAGGCATTTGTTTAAAGGTGGGAAATCAAACTGCCGCTGCTCTTAGACTTTTATTGTCACAGTCTTCAAACTTTGCAAAGTTGGTCACTGGAGGACTGGGATTAAAATTCAAAAAAGTGGGTGGAGCCACCAACAGCCAATCAGATTTTAAGCCAACATCATGTGGTTTCTTCAGAAACGACACCGTCTATTTTATTTATAGTTTTTATTTTTTTACAGTATTAAAACAAATGGACTTAAAAAAAAAGAAGATGGAGAGGGAGCACCAGGCTGGAATGAAGGCCTTCCGGGAGCATCATCTCCGGAAGATGCGGGAGATGAAGCTCCAGTTCTCAAATGGCATGAGAGAAATGGAGGAGAAGCATGCCAAGGACGTGGGGGATTTAAAAAATATGGTTAAAGCTATGAGGGCATTGCCCTAATAAGATTTTTGCAATTGTTTTATTTTATTTTTTTGTAATTATATTGTTTATTTTATTTATTTTTTTAATTAAAAAACTTTAAAGTTTTCACTATAATGGTTAAACATTTATTTTTTAGTAAAGGCCCCTAGAGTACATTCCCAAACTAATCAGTATCCTGACATACAGCATCCGCAGGTATATAGAAATAGGGTAGTATGAGGCCTACACATAACTCAAATGGATCACGATAGTAGTAGTCATTGGTAATGGTTGTGTATTAAATATTAAGTACAAAGCAAAGCATTCTAATAGTCCAGAGTTACATTTAAAATACATTTTTTGGTTAATTTTCCTAGTAACTAAATTATTTTATGTAGTAACATAAATTTCAAATTATCGTGAATAATAAATGTATTTTTTCATCAAACAATTAACTACTAAAATACAAAACTTGAACAGAGTAATAACTACAAAAAACCTTGTTTGATTTATCAAATTAGAAAAATTATAAACTTTTACAAATTCAAAAAATTTCTTTACAATCAAATCTTGTTATCAGAACTATAAAACAAAAAGAAAGAACAATATTGGAACAATAAAATGGTAGGGGTAAGAACTAACCAGCATGGTTCTTCGATAGCGTCCAATTTTTTAATAATTTGCATGTTGTAGCATTGCTTCCACCGTACAGATAGAAACATATGATTGATTACATAACTATGATTATATGAATTCTATAACCGGTGACATGTCTCCAAGAACATCATATAGTACACAGTTTATACTTAAAATCTTAAAGCAGTGGTTATATATAATTAGCATGTGCAAATCCTCATTACATAATTGCCAATAAGTGACATAAACAAGAAAAGTACCTATACATATTTACATGTTGCTACACTTCTCCATTCACAAAACCGGATTTCCACACGGATGAGTATAACGCCAGTCACACCCAACCATGTAGAGAGGTCAACACGGAAGTCAGCCATCCCTCCCAGAACGACAGACAACACCGTGTTGGATCCTAAATCCGTGTGACAACAAAAAAAATAAAATAAAATATATAAATCTTCATAGGTTCATCAATCAGTCCTGTACAATGCCAACTGCACAAGACCTTTTGACAAGGGAAAGCCACATGCGGTCCACACCGTGCTACAGCGTGAACCACAACATAGCCACCCCAAACCACACTTAATTTAAAATAAAAAATAATAAAATAAAGTGAAATCATTTCATTTTGTGAATGAAGCCAAACAAAGCTAGATAAAATGTCTTTTTAAAAAGATTATTTAAATTAATACTTTTATGTCTAAATATTGACAATACATATATAAGCTGAGCACATGCGAGAATACGAAACATGCAAACCAGGTTAAGAGAATTCATAATTCTATACTTGTTAAAGTGCAAAAGATAAAGTCAGGTCCATGATGGTTGTCTACGCACGATCAGAACATACAGCATCTAGAGTTAACACAGTACTAGAATGCTGACTCATAAGTTTCCATTTGTAACTAGGCAGAATAACGCCAGGCACTGGCAGGTAAGTACACTTCCAGTTTATAATACAAAATTAAATAACCCAATCGAAATTTTACTTTAAAAAAAGTGTGAAGGTCTGGACTCTATGATTATTCCTTGTGCGATCAAATGTCCCTCAAAATTTTCATGACATGCAGCAGCATCAACGGCAGGATTTAGGGAGTGGTGTATTATCAGGGCAACATCTAGCTTGGCCCGATTCAGCTTCACAGGCAGCAGCAGACGTTATGTTAAAAGGATCAAATGTAAGTCAAAATTTTCATGACATGCAGCAGCATCAACGGCAGGATTTAGGGAGTGGTGTATTATCAGGGCAACATCTAGCTTGGCCCGATTCGGCTTCACATGCAGCAGCAGACGTTATGTTAAAAGGATCAAATGTAAGTCAAAATTTTCATGACATGCAGCAGCATCAACGGCAGGATTTAGGGAGTGGTGTATTATCAGGGCAACATCTAGCTTGGCCCGATTCGGCTTCACAGGCAGCAGCAGACGTTATGTTAAAAGGATCAAATGTCCCTCAAAATTTTCATGACATGCAGCAGCATCAACGGCAGGATTTAGGGAGTGGTGTATTATCAGGGCAACATGTAGCTAGGCCCGATTCGGCTTCACAGGCAGCAGCAGACGTTATGTTAAAAGGATCAAATGTAAGTCAAAATTTTCATGACATGCAGCAGCATCAACGGCAGGATTTAGGGAGTCGTGTATTATCAGGGAAACATGTAGCTAGGCCCGATTCGGCTTCACAGGCAGCAGCAGACGTTATGTTAAAAGGATCAGATGTAAGTCAAAATTTTCATGACATGCAGCAGCATCAATGGCAGGATTTAGGGAGTGGTGTATTATCAGGGCAACATGTAGCTAGGCCCGATTCAGCTTCACAGGCAGCAGCAGACGTTATGTTAAAAGGATCAAATGTAAGTCAAAATTTTCATGACATGCAGCAGCATCAACGGCAATGGGATCAACGGCAGTGTGGCGGAACCAACCTGGCCAATGGGTGCTTAAGAAGCCTTGTTGCCAGCTTCTTGATCTTGACCCAGGATTATGGCCCCTCTCATCAGCCCATGCTAAAATTAAACCACATGGTGATTTGACTGTGTTTGTGGCATCTGAGCGCTGTTTGGATATATTGAGCGCTCAGATCCAAGCCATCTGGGGATATGTTAAATGTCTGTGTGTACTGTAAAGGGTGAGACATTGTCTATTGAATAGTGATGTCTGTCCTATTGTCCCCACATGTGTATTGGCGATTTCCCTTTGTCCTGAGAGATAATTGAATGACTCCTCTGTTGTCTCCAGGACAGAAGACATTGTTTAAGGCCTTATTCACACATCCGCAAGTGTTTTGCGGATCCACGGAGCCGCGGATCCGCAAAACACAGACACACCGGCAATGTGCATTCCGCATTTTTGCTGACCGCACATTGCCCGAACTCCATAGAAAATGCCTCTTCTTGTCCGCAATTGCGGACAAGAATAGAACATGCTCTATTTTTTTTGCGGAGCCGCGGACCGGAAGATCGCCAGCGCGCTCCGCAAAATCGGATGCGGAGAGCACAGTGTGTGCTCTCCGCATCGTTCCCGGCCCCATTCACAGTCAATGGGTCCGCATGTATTCCGCAAAATTGCGGAATACATGCGGACTACATTGCGGATGTGTGAATAGGGCCTAAAACTATGTATTCTCCTGCCTGTGATAATTACATCAACCCATTGTGTAAGGTAATCGTATCACAGGCAGAGGGGAGAATTTCATAGGGGAGTGTTTAAACTGTAAAGCTGTAAAGGATTGGCTGCTAGGTCATGTTCTCAGTTCCCAACCAGGATTTCAGAAGTGGTCTATTATCATGGCCACATGTAGCTTGGCCAAATTCAGCAGCACAGGCAGCAGCAGACATTATGTTTAAAGGCCCAAATGTAACTCAACATGTTCAAAACAAATTCATAATTAAAAAATTAAATTAATATATACATGATACAAACTAGACAAAAAATATCGATCAAATAAATATCAATAAATAAATAAAAAAGTAATTCATATAAAGTTAAAAACAGAGGGAACAATTAAAAAAACAACGGAATTTGGGAGGGAGAGCAAAGGAGAGGGATGGACAAGGGACCCTTCAGCGCCCTGAACCGACAGCGGGGGCCATGAAGTCACTGACGATCCAGGACTCATTCATCTTAATGAATGTGAGTCTGTCCACGGAGTCTGTGGACAGACGGGTCCGCTTGTCCGTGACCACCCCACCTGCCGCGCTGAATGCCCGCTCAGACAGTACGCTGGAGGGGGGGCAAGATAGTACCTCCAGCGCATACTGAGCGAGCTCACGGCAGGTGTCCAGCCTGGCAACCCAGTACTCCATGGGGTCGTCGGTGGTCATGCTGTCAGAAGCACCGACTGACCCCATGTAGTCTGCCACCATGCGGGCCAGCTGCTGGTGGTGACTGATGCTGCTGCTGCTGGTACTGGGTCGCGCAGACTGGTAGAAGAGCCTCATCTCACCCAAAAGGCTCAACTGCTCGGCTGGTGCTGCTGGTGCTGCCGGTGCCAGCCGCCTGCTGGGTGAGATGGGCGGGGAGAAATGGAGCTTGAGGCTGAGGGTTTGCCTCTTCCAGCCGGTGGATAAGACAGGCCCGCAATTTTTTGAGACGGGCCTGCCTCCGGCTGGCTGGGATGAACTGCTCCAGTTTCCCCTTGCAGCGAGGGTCTAAAAGGGTGGCCAACCAAATGTCTTTCCTCTCCTTAAAATTTTTGATCTGGGGGTCCCTCCTGAGGCATCGCAGCATATGGGCAGCCATGGGGAAGAGCACAGCCCGCTATGACTCTTCACGACTGCCCGGGACCATGACCTCTTGGTCCTCCTGCTGCTCATGCTGCTGCTCCCAGTCGGAGATGCCCCACCCCCGGACTAACGGTGCCCCCAGCACCGGCTCTCCCTCCTGACCAGGCCCAGACTCCTGGACGTACACTGATTCCTCCTCCTCCTCCTCGTCCTGGGCCTGGTCCTGGTGGAGCAGGGCCGCCTCATCTTGCTCCACCAAGGCACTCTCCCCAGCTTCGAGTAGGCAATCTAGTGTCCTGTCTAGCAGGAACACTAGGGGGAGCACGTCATTCAGACCGACATGCTCCCCGCTGACCATCTTTGTCGCCTGCTCGAATAGGGCCAGCACGTGGCAGACCTGCTGTATCTGCCCCCACTCTGCATTGGTGATGTAGGGGAGTGGGTGTGATGACCCTGAAGTGCCTAGGTCCAGCAGGTATTCCCTCACCGCCCGTCGCTGCTCCCACAACCTCTCCAGCATGTGGAGGGTGGAGTTCCACCGCGTCACACTGTCCACAATCAGCCTGTGGGGGGGCAGGCTGTTGTCCCTCTGTAGTTTGGACAGGGACATGGCTGCAGTTGGGGAGCGTCTGAAGTGGCTGGCAATCCTACGTACCCTCAGCACAATGTCACTCAACCCTGGGTACGTACGAAGGAACTTCTGTACCACTAGGTTGAGGACATGTGCCATGCAGGGCACGTGGGTCAGACTGCCAGCATGAAGGGCGGCGAGTAGGTTGCTGCCATTGTCACAGACAACCATACCTGCTTGGAGCCTTCGGGGTGTCAGCCACTTCTGAACCTGAGCCTGTATTGAGGACAGAACATCAAGTCCAGTGTGTCTCCGGTCCCCTAAGCTCACAAGCTGGAGCACGGCCTGGCAGCGGACGTGCCCCACACTTGCGTAGCAACGTGGACGCTTGCTGGGGGGCTCAGCAGCTGTGGAGACAGTGGCTTGCGGGAGAGCAGCAGTTCTCCCCTGGACACCCCGGGGCGGCACCACAAAATCAGATGCCGCCAATCCCTCCCCGGCGCCTCGGAGGGACACCCAATGGACTGTGAAGCTTATATAGTGTTCCTGCCCATGCCTGCTGGTCCAGGCATCCATTGTAAGATGCACCCTGTCGCTGACAGCATGATCCAGCGACAGGGATACATTCCGCACAATGTGCTGGTGAAGGGCAGGGACGCCGGTCCTGTCAAAGTAATGGTGACTGGGGACAGGCCATCTGGGTTGGGCCTGCTCCAACATCTGCCTAAATGGATTGCTATCCACCAGATTGTAAGGCAGAAGATGTTGGGCGATAACCCTTGCCAGGAGCCCATTGAGTAAACGCACGCGACGGTCCCCGGGGGGTGGGCGCGGTGCGTTAAAAAGCATCTGCAATAGATGGCTGGCGCCGGACAGCAGAGGAGGGTGCAGTGGAGGCAGAGGTATGGCTGCCGGTACCAGTACCTCTATTAGAGGGAGCGGGGGAGTGGGAATGAGTTGGTGGAAGGGGTTGGGGTGGCTGCAGTACAGTGGCAGGAGCTGCTGTCTCCTGCACACTGCTGGTGGCACTGCTGCTTTGACCACCCCACATCTGTTCCCACTCCTGCCAGTGGTTGACTCGGATGTGCTGGTTGAGGGCCGTGGTACCCAGCCAAGCCATAGATCTCCCTTCATCACCCTGGCATTGCACAGCTTACAAATGCCAACTGTGACATCATCTGCTGCCAGGGTGAAGTAAGCCCAAACAGACGACTTCCGCACCGACCTCCTGTCAGATGGGGTGGTGCTGGCTTGCGCCTGTTCGGGCTTGGTGCGCACAGGTGGAGCTGGCTGCTGCTGCCTACTCCTGCTGCCATTACCAGTGGAGCCCCTGACACTGGGCTCCCTGGTGACCTGGCAGACCATTTGCCTCGGGTGCCTACCTTCATCGGTGCTGCCATCACCTGACAAAAGAGGTGGCACGCATTCCGGGTCACCCTCCTCTTCACCCCCTGATATGTCAGATCCAGGGCCAACCTGTGGTGGACTGACGGGAACAGCTGACATGGCTGACCGGGCTCTGCTGTCCCCTCGCTGGCGCCTGGGTCTGAATAGTTGCAGGGGTTGTGTGGCTAACACCACCCGCACCAGTTGGAAGGGATTTCACAGGGGGATTTATAGGCCCCTCCTCCTCCTCATCCCCAATCCCTTCCAACAGGTCCTGCCCATCCTTAGGGCTGAACAGTAATTCCGCCTCCTGCATTGCCTCCCCCAAGATGTCCCTCTCAGTCTCAAACTCTTCAAACATGAGAGGGGACAATTCTTGGGAGCTGGGGGTTGGTTCTACAGGAGGCGGTGTGCTGCAGTTGCTGGCAGCCGGGGCAGAGGACTCCGTGGCACTCGAATCGGCCACAAGAGCAAAGACAGCCTCTGCATCCTGGGAAGTTATGGGCCGGCTGCCACTTGTGAAAAAGTCACGGATCAGGCGGACACCCCTGCCACCTGCGCCTGCCTGTCCGTGGCTTGATGAGCGGCCCCGTGCTGGGAGTGGTCCAGCGTGGGAACAAACTCTCCTGTTACCCCGACCACGTCCACGACTGCCTGCACGGCCCGGTACACTCATACTGGGGATTAGGGGAAAACTTTATTGGGGTGGGGACGATGGGTGTAAAATAAAAGGACGAAAACTGTAACACACGACACTAAACACGTAAAGCTATCAAACCTAAGACTAAACTAACAGACACAGAGACAAAAAAACTGACAAAACTACACTAAACACAAAAAAAGTAAAACAGACAGACAGACAAAACAGACAGATAGACCCTACACTATACTAAATTAGTAACTAACCTAAACTACACACTGCCCTGAAAAATCTAAACTTTACTATTCCCTAACTGTAGCCCTAATACCTAACCTAAACTATCAAGCACTATCTATCTATCTATCTATCTATCTATCTATCTATCTATCTATCTATCTAACAGCTACCTACCTAACTCAATGCCCTACACTTAACCCTGCACTGAACCCTATCTGCTACACTAGGCCCTAACACTAACTATATTTTTCTCCTAACTCTACTAAACTACTAAACTATCTCAAATTATTTCGACCCTATCAGCTATAAAACTAAACTACACTATTCCCTAATCACTACCTGAAACTAACTAACTAGAATATTATAAATTAAATCGAGATTATATAAAACGCACAGCAGACAAAATAGCACAGCTCCAAGCTCCAACAAATCCAACACCACAAAATGGCTGCGGGTGATGTTGTCACTTATATAGTGAAGGGGTAGTCTAGTTTCCTATTGGTTGCTAGGGATGTTGCTAAGTTATGACAAAGCCTTCTCATTGGCTATTCAAGCTAGGAGAAGGGAGGGAAAATAATAATGATGAGTCACCTCATACATTGTAGAGAAAAAAAAATTAAAAAAATTTGCATGGAGAATATATCACTATATTCTACATATTCGAAAATTCTAACAAACAAAACCTGTATGAAAATAGCTTGATGCCCCTACGCAGTTACAAAAATGCAAATATTGCATTCTAAATGATTCTAATTACTGAATACTGATGTATAATTTTCCTCTTTACTGTATTTTATGTCATGCGAAAATTCTGCAATTACATATGCGCGTGAATCGGATCGCATAAGTGCAGTATACTATTAGGTTGGCTTGCTGGGTCGAATATAGAGAAGATAGCGAATATACTACTATATTCGCAATATTCGTCTATTCGAGTAGACCAAGATAACCCATTGAATGAACACAATATCATACTGCCCTTGTGCGGTGCGATTCATGCGCATATGTAATTGCCGAATTTTCGCATGACACAAACTATCTTACATACAGAGGACAATCATAAATCAGTAATGAAAATTGTTACTGTGATGTATAATTTGCCTCTTTATGTAGGAAACTGTATTTTACGTCATGCGAAAAATCGGCAATTACATATGCGCATGAATCGGATCGCACAATGCCAGTATACTATTAGGTTAGCTTGCTGGGTCGAATAGACGAAGATAAAGAAAATAGCGAATGTAGTGCTATATTCACAATATTCGTCTATTCGAGTAGACCAACCAAGACAACCCATTGAATGAACCCAATATCATACTGCCCTTATGCGGTGCGATTCACGCGCATAGGTGATTGCCGATTTTTCTCATGATGTAAAATACAGTTTACTACAAGAAGAGGCAGATTATACATCACAGTAACAATTCTCATTACTGATTTATAATTGTCCTCTGTATGTAAGATAGTTTGTGTAGTGCGAAAAATTGGCAATTACATATGCGCGTGAATCGCACCGCATAAGGACAGTATACTATTAGGTTGGCTTGTTGGGTCGAATATAGAGAAGATAGCGAATATACTGCTATATTCACAATATTCGTCTATTCGAGTAAACCAAGATAACCCATTGAATGAACACAATATCATACTCTCTATGCTGTGCGATTCACGCGCATATGTAATTGCCGATTTTTCGCATGACACAAAATATCTTACATACAGAGGACAATTATAAATCAGTAATGAAAATTGTTACTGTGATGTATAATTTGCCTCTTTATGTAGGAAACTGTATTTTACGTCATGCGAAGAAATCGGCAATTGCATATGCGCGTGAATCGGATCGCATAATGCCAGTATATTATTAGGTTGGCTTGCTGGGTCGAATAGACGAAGATAAAGAAAATAGCGAATGTAGTGCTATATTCGCAATATTCGTCTATTCGAATAGACCAACCAAGACAACCCATTGAATAAACCCAATATAATACTGCCGATTCACGCGCATAGGTGATTGCCGATTTTTCGCATGATGTAAAATACAGTTTACTACAAGAAGAGGCAGATTATACATCACAGTAACAATTCTCATTACTGATTTATAATTGTCCTCTGTATGTAAGATAGTTTATGTCATGCGAAAAATTGGCAATTACATATGCACGTGAATCGCACCGCATAAGGGAAATATACTATTAGGTTCATTTCATGGGTTGTCTTGGTCTTCTAGGTCATACTCATAAGATCTAAGTTGAATTCGCATTGCGATTAATATAACCTGTAATACTCGCATAGCGAATTCAACTTAGAGCTAGCTGGGTTCCTAAAGGTTGGCAATGGCTTGCTAGAATATTACGATTATAACGAATTCACGAATATAGCACTATATTCACAATCTTTGTTATGTTCCAGCAAGTAGCAAGTTCAACCAACCATTAGGAGCTCAGCTCAAAGTTTAATTCGCGATGCGAGTATATGTTCGCATCGCGAATTCAACTTTGAGGTGAGCTCCTAACGGTTGCATTGCTATAATTGACGAAGATTGAGGATATAGCACTATATTCTCAATCATCTTCTAGCAACAACCATGAGGAACCCAGATCTAAGTTTAATTCGCGATGCGAACATATACTCGCATTGAGAATTAACGTCAGAGTTGGGTTGATGGATTCCCATTTACAATGAAAACATGATTCCTTCCTGCTTAACTTGCTTGTGGCCCAATGACTCATTGGCCCACAAGAAGGAAGCAGGGACAAGTCATGTTTTCGCTTTTCAGATATTGGAAAATGGCGAATATTCGAATTAGCGAATATATAGCATCATATTCTAAATATTCGCGAATTATCGAAGTTGCGATATTCGCGATAAAAATTAGCAATTCGAATATTCGCGCTCAACACTATTGGAAACCTGTTAGGTCTACTACACCTCCCCTGTAATTTCTGTCTTCTTCGAGTCCCCTGTAAAAGCATCTGTTGGGAGAACTGTTCCTCCACTCTCATCATATCCTCCATCACTTCTTTTTCTGGGTACCCCCTGGATAGCAATCTTTCCTTTAACTCGGAAGCCTGTTGACGGTACGTGGCTGTATCTCCGTTTATCCTACGCAACCTGATAAACTGTCCAAATGACACTGACTTCTTGACACTTCTAGGATGGTAGCTGTCGTGGTGGAGTAAAGAGTTGGTCGCCGTGGGCTTACGGGTTCAGAGTGGAGAATACAAATTTGTCCTCCAACCTTGCCAAATACATATTGGCGAATGTACACGATACGGGGGTACCCATGGTCGCCCCACTCGCTGTCTGAACCACTCATCACCAAATTTAAAAACATTATTTTGCAAGATGAACGACAGTGATTTCTCTACAAACTCGCAGAACATATCATCTTTTTCCATATTGCGTAGAATGTCAGTGACAGCCTCCACACCCGCATCGTGAGGGATGCGGGTGTAGAGGCTCTCCACATCCAGGGACACTAACTTGTAATCAGACCTCCACTGAATACCATCCAGGGCCACCAAGAAATCATTGGTGTCCTTCAAGTATGCCGGGGCACTGGGAAGTACTGGTCTCAAAAGCCAGTCAATATATTTTGACAACGGCTCAGTCACTGACCCCACCCCAGAGACAATAGGTCTCCCAGGGGGGTGGGTCAGTGACTTGTGTACCTTTGGCAAAAAATACCAACACGGTTTAAAAGGTGTCTCAGGGATTAGCTTCTTAGCCATTTTTCACTTAAGAAACCCACATCCACAAATCTCTGGAGTAGGCTTTCCAAATCTTGCTGTATTATGGGGATAGGATCACCCTGAATAACCTCATACGTCAGACCATCTTTCAACTGTCTGTATGCTTCAGACATATAATCTGCTGCTGTCATGAGTACCACGTTGCCCCCTTGTCAGCCGGCTTAATTATTATTTCTTTATGCGCTTGTAACCAGAGGGCTTTTCTCTCCTCCCAAGAAATATTTTCCTGTGCTCTAGGATATACCAATGCTCGTATCTCCTTGAGCACCTGATGGTAAAAAATATCAATACAACTGCCGGCTGGCATAGGGGGGCAAAACGTGGAACGCACTCCTCCTGAGAACGGGGGGACCTGACCTGTACCAGTACCTACGGCATCGGCACCTGCATCTGCTAGAGCTAATAGACATTATTTCTCCTCATCACTCAAAGCATTAGAAATCCTGAAAGCTGACACGTTCGGAACTAATGGGATCTCCCCTGGTAACCTCAGGGGAACAAAATTGCAGTCATCATGAAACATTTTTAGTAGGTACATTTTCCTAATCACTTTAAACAGGTCGACCTCAAATGATACCGGGTCGAACTGTTCTACAAGGCTGAACCCGAGTCCCCTGCTGAGGACCCTGGTGCAGCACTCGGGCAGTTCAAGACCCGTAAGGTTAATCACCACAGATTCATCTAATACTTCATTATTCGACGTAGCCGTCTCAATTACTTTCTCCACAACACCTGCTTCTTTGCTCGGCTCGATTTTCTCAGTTCTTTTCCGCCGCGACTTGCCTCTTCCCCTTCTGGTGCGTTTCCTAAAGGGGCATTCTCATTTTTGCCAGCCATACCCTCCTGGACAGGATCGTCCGAGCCGCTGGACTCGGATTCGCTAGTCCAGAAGTCGCTTTTCTGGCGTTCACCCATTTTTCTCCTAATTGATCTTTTCCTTGCGGTCTGCCAGCCAAAAATGTGTCCCGATTCGTAATCCATTTTATCACGGATAAACTTATCTTTTTTCTTTTCTTTTACTTCTGATTGTGTTACCGACAATTTTTTATTTAACTTTTTTTCAAATATTTGTAACTTTCCTTCGGTCAAACGGGTTGTCAGTTTTCTACGTGTTTTCTCTAAATCATCTTGTGCGATTGCTTTATATGGTGCTCTAAGGTTGTTTTCTCTAAATCATCTTTAACAGCCTCATATTCTTTGATGTTTCTCTCTAAGACACACTCCAGGATTTTTAAAGAAAAATCTGCAAACACACTTTGCCAATTCTTTACAAACTCATCGTCGTCCTCGTGGTACACGCTGACTCTCTTTATATGCTCGCAGTGAATTCACCGTCCATAATAACCGAACCTCTCTGTCAGCCAATTTCATCAATCGGATTTCCACTGCTCGGGTACTCAGGTTTTGTAGTGTATCCTTCTCATTGCATTGTATGAAAAACTCATCTGCCCCTACTCTGCCTTCATTAATTGAAGAAACAGCTTCTTCCGAGGCCATTGCGTTACCGCACCGGTATCGTTCACCTTGCCGCGCTATGTAGAGGTGCTCTGCTGTTATAGCAAAAAAGTTCAGAACAATTAGATACTCAAGTCAGAGGCAACAACGGCACACTCCTCAAACGGCAACTTCATCCACATTAGCCTCAGCTGGATCCTCACGTAATCAACCGTACAGCAGAGGAAATATACCGGCGTAACTTCACCCGCGCGAACGTAAGCAGTAGGCGTGCCTACAGCATACACGGGCCGACACCGTTTGGCGTGGTGAGCCGGGAGCTAGGAAGCCCTCGACACCGGTACTGGAGGTGAACCTGTACGGAGAGGGCAGCATTCTCTACACCAGCTCTCTGGTAAGAATTTTACATTTTTTCGGCATCAGACTCAGCGAGTGCACTGTCACTTTATACAGCGGGACGCCGCTGAATTGAAGTAAGAGCGGGACGCCGCTTCAAACTGGAACATTATTTGAACATTGCTCCACTATTATGGGATACTTCATTATCACCAGTAACAGGTGGACTTTGTGAGTGTGACCTTACACGATACATTCCGCTACAAACAGAAATTTTAAGGGACACTAATTATCCAGCAAGAGACATATCTGATTACCATTGGTTTGCAGACTGTTACAATTTAGTTACTGTGTAGCACTTTATTGGCCTATTTTGCACACTGGTTTATATTTGTTGATTATTGTATTTTATTGATAAGTTTTATGATTATTTTTAATGAATATTTCAATAAATAATTTGCCTCTTGTGACACCCATTTATTAGGGAGAGTGCCCTATTATTTATTTATTCATTTTATTCCTAGCATTTTGCACAGTTGGGTGAAACTGTGGATAGGAGCACCTCCAGAGGCACTCATTCTACCTAGTGCGACATTCATTTTATCTTATTATATTTATTTATTTTTATTGTTTAGTTTTATTTCCAAAATTTCTAAAGGGGGTGATTTTAATTCTTCTTTTTTTTTTTTCATTTTACAGTAATTTTTAGTCCTGATCCTGGTTATTACAAGTGTCTGTTGTATTATACAGAATATGGAGCAACCTCAGATCGTGAGCCCACTCCCTACAAAGGGGTCCTCTGGGAATTAAGAAAATTAAAATACTTAAACATTACTTTATAATAAATATATTCCCAAAATACCTTTCATTAGTTATAATGGCTTGTTTTGTCTGGGGAGCATTTATCAGGAGAAACAAAATGGCCGCCATCCCATTAGTACACACAAAATCTGTCCACACAGGAGGATAAATTACTTCACACACTGAGGTAAAGAGCTGCCTCATTCTCCTCTCTAACATACTGGTCAGGGATTATGATCCTGAATACAGCTGATAAGAACTTTAGGCGTATCTCTAGGGAATTTAATACAGAGAGGACAGACTGTGGTAATGTGGGGCTGTGGTAATAGAGACTGCATACAAGTGTTGCTGTTCATTAGCCACATCCCCACCCTCCTCTCATGTCTCTTCAGAATCTCCATCCCCACAGAGAGTCACCTGTATTCAGAATCAAAATCCCTGACAAGTAGAGTAGAGAGGAGGATAAGGCAACTCTTTACCTCAGTATTGTGAAGTAACTTGTCATCTTGTATGATTAGGACAGATTTTGTGTGTACCGTACTAATAGGATAGCTGCCATTTTATTTCTCTTAATGATTGCTCCCTAGACAAAAGAAACCATTACAACTAATGAAAGATATTTGGGAATATATTTATCATAAAGTAACATTTAAGTATTTTAATTTTCTTAATTCCCAGAGAGCCCCTTTAACGTAAATGAAATTCACAGTGATATAAATGTTGCCTTAGAGAAAAGGATACACAAAAATATGTTCAATAAAACACAAATATTTTCACATTTATTTATTTATTTTTCTTTATTTACAATGACTGCTATAACATACTTTAATGTTACTTTTATCTCTTTTCTTCTCTTTTTATTTCACATAGACATTATTTTACTGTACTATTACAGAACAAAGCAATGGTTTGCCTCAGACAAACAGAATATAACATTGAATTAATATTTTATACTTGTGTGATTCAAGGAGAATATTTTACTCACTGAACTTGTTTTTGTTTAGAAATAACTTGCAGAACAATCTCTTTCACATACACCCGGAAGCACACAATGTGCCCTTACGCTCTTTGTGTCCTTGCTAGTGTCTACAGGGTATCTCTTGCTTCCATTTAGCTGTAGAGGACAAAACATTGCAATATATGTTGTCTGGTAAATTCCTAATTACATTTACCATTGAAAATTATGGCTACTGCTGTGCTGGAGGTTGACCGTAGTTTTATAATAAACTAGTATCTATATTTAATGCTATCTTTATTTTAATGTTAAAAATGAAAAAGAGTACTTGCTTTAGCATTTTTGGAAATCACAGAGAAATTTCCTACCAACTTCTATTATTATAATTGCTATTATTTAGGAGCATAAATGATCAGATAATGGTCTCCATGGACAGCAGACACATTAAGGATAAACTAATTGATTCTAAATGGATCAGATTAGTTACAGATTTCCCCAATCAAAGCTGATAATTTTAGATTTTGTTTCTGACAAATCGCGTAAAAACAGCACCCAGTGCCATTTTACTGTGAGAAAAAAACGAGATGGAGGAATAAGATGGGTGTTCACATGACACTGGGAGGAAGTAAAGGTTAGGGCTTGTCTTGATTGGTTCAGAGACTGACATACAGTTTCATCAGACAATCAGGGATGGCAGAAGGGGAGTCCTGTGTTGAGCTGCTACTGAGGGTTGATGGGTCTCTGGCAGTGTCTGTCTTTTCACCTATTTTTAGAGTATAAAGAGGCACAAGCAACTATTTGTGTTTACAGGGAGAGATTTTAGGGACAGCTGTCTCTGCTAAAGAATCTTATTCTAGCAGTTCTGCGTCACAAAATCAACCACCTGCAAGAAAAAAACTTTATTTTTTTATTTTAAAGGAGAGACAGCTTTGTTTTGTTTTTTCAAAACCTCAAGTTTCTATATAGGCTTATTCCCAGCTTATTGCTAGCACAGCATCCCAATAACATTCTGCTACTGAGCTATTGCACTTTTTTCCGTACTGACGAAAGCTTTCCACATTTCGGTCATACTAACTGTGACAGATACCAGGCCTCGTGCCCACGTGACCTCCCCATGTCGAGCTCACGGAACCCGGTATCGTCACTGGTTACCAAGGTGTGACGTCACGCCCTCCTGGAAGGAGCGGGTAAGGCCAGTCTTGGTACAGGTTTATACCGACTCTTCCTGTCCACACCGGCACAGATAGGCAACAAGCTAAGGGAGCCTGGTCAATGCCGCAGTGAAACAGAGCTTCCTTAGCCCAGGAAATCTGCCACCAGCTTTTCGTTTGATATAAACCCGGTCCGCTATTGGGGTTATATAGGGTGAGAAACCAACCCGTGGTAGCTTATTACTAGGCCAAAACACGGACGTGGGGTTTCGTGATCGAGATACCAGCACAAGATTAAATCATATATTTAATCGCCTTAAGGGCACACTAGAAATAACACTATACACACAATGAATATATACAGTGGTCTGAGATTGCAAATACAGGTAGTATGGTACAAAACAGTATTAAGCAAAGCAAAAGTCAGTTTACCAGATTAATGAGTCCTTTGCTGTAGTCACGTGGAGGGCAGTGATTTAAGCAGGTTGCAGGTCCCTCTAAACACATGGCATGATGTGACCCCCCCTTCAGAGAAAAGACCCGCCTGCTTGCTGGCATGGGCTTTTGACCTATAGCTGGCCGCTCCCCTCCCCGTCTCTGGGAAGGGTCCTCTCCTTCTCGGGTCGGGTACTGGCCCATAAAACCCCGTAGGGCTCCTAGCTCCAGACCTGGAGGTCCCAGTGAGATCGTTCTAGTGCCAACAGATCTGCCTGGGTTCTGGCTACAAGCAGAGTCCAAGCATGGTTCTGCTATTTGGTTTCTGTGGGGAGATATGTATATCTCCCCTCCCGGACATGCCACAGTCTAACGATGACCACGGACCTGTTCCTCGTGGCCACAGGGACACAAATATGTATTTTGTTTAGGTCTGGGATGGACCGGCAATTCATAATTCCTCATGAGCGGCTGGTGCCAACATGTCTGATACCTGGGTTTGAAGTGGTAAATGGCTTAGATCTCATGCTGAGAGACTCTTCCTGGTACATCTCCTTGGTTCCTGGCTGGAGGATGTGTGAATTGTAAACAATTTGCTTGCTTGAAGCCAGGACTCCTGGGAAGTTTCACCACCTCTGCTATCTGACAAGCAGACGGTTGGAGTGAGAACTTAGTTTGCATGAAAACTGACTGTGTACATGCAAAAGGTGAATAAAATGAATCTGGAGGTGAATCAAATGAAAATACGGACTGCCATTAAATGATACTCCATATTCCTCACACTAATCCTCTCTTCTGAGGTGGTGCCGGTGCCCCAGCTGCATTGGTGACTTCCTCCTCTGCCTCATGATTCCACTGAGCCCCCGCTGTCAGATGGGAAATCCGTCAATAGTGTGTCTACCAGTGTGCGCTTGTATTCACGCATCTCCCAATGGAAGTAAGGATGGCACATTGTCCTTCTAGCGGGGATCCAGCAGGGTGGCCACCCAGTAATCAGCACTGGTAACAATCAGGGCAACTTGCCGGTCATTATGCAGGCACTGCAGCATATACTTTCTCATGTGTGCCGGGCTGCCAATAGGCAACAACAAGCTGTCCTTGGTAGGAGGTATATTGTCTGTGTCCTCGGTATCCCTCCCAGCCACACACCATCGATGCCTATGGGCTGATTTGGGTGCCACAATGCTGTGAGCACGGTTCCTCCTCGTCCTCATCATCATCTGCCTTATCCTCCAAAACTGTGCCCTGGCTGGACAGTTGTGTTTCTAGCAGGAACCTACTTCACAAGACACATGTGAACGATTGGCCTGATAACCATGGAATTGATTGCTGTTCCTCCTCCACTTTCTCTTGTGCCACATCCTCAGCCATCATCGTCTGAAGCGTTTTTCAAGGAGGCATAGAAGTGGGATAGTAACTCTAATTATGGTATAATCAGCCCTGGTCATGTTGGTGGAGCACTCAAAACCTCGCACACGGCACACAAGTCCCGCATAAAAGCCCACTCATTGGTGGTGAAGTGGTGCTCCAGCTGAAACTTCACTATCACGTGCTGCTGCTCGCACAGTCTCTCTAGCACATGCAAGGTGGAGTTCCACATTGTGGGTACATTGCATATGAGGCGGTGAGCAGGAAGGCAGAAGTTACGTTGCAGCACAGACAGGTGAGCAGCAACAGGATGAGAATGCTGAAAGCGCGCACAGATGGCCCAACTTTATGCAGCAGCTCTGACATCTTGGGGTAATTTTTCAGGAACCTCTGCACCAACAAATTTAGCACATGCACAAAGGAAGTGTGTCAAACCGCCTAGGCCCAGAGCTGCTAGGAGATTTCTCCCATTATCGCACACCACCAGGCCAGGCTTGAGGCTCAGCGGTATCAACTAGTCATCAGTCTGTTCTTCGATGCCCATCCACAACTCCTGTGCGGTGTGGGGTTTTCCCCCCAAATATATGAGTTTCAGAACAGCCAGCCTGATGACACTGCTGTCATTCTGAGAACTGCAAAAAAAACAGCAGAAAATGGCTGCTGGGGAGTTTCTTATCTAGTAAAGGGGTAGGCAACTTTCCCATTGGTTGCTAGGGATCAGGGGCGGATTGAGAACCCTCAGGGCCCCCGGGCAAAATAAATCAAGGGCACTCTTCCAGGCCTCACCTATGTTCTGCCTCCAGCCATGCCTGTGTTCCGCCTCCAGTCGCGACCATATCCCGCCTCCAGCCACGCCCTACACAAGGAACAAAAGTGCAATCATTTATTTTTTTAAAATAAAGTGCAACATAAATAACAAATGCACAAACCAAACTGTGCAAAATAAATAACAGGCTTGGAGGGTATCTTTCTTTTTTTTTTCTCTTTTAAATTTCTTTTTATTAATTTTATATCAAGTACAGGACTGTATCAACAGACAGCAATACATAGCGTAGTAGACAAGGATCATCTGTTACCTTTGCTGTACATCAAACAGAAAACAATAATACTAATAGTAATAACAATTAGCATTACACTGCGGCCCCAGTGCCAAGACGGGGGGTACAGTATCATTGTAAACTGTAAACAAGAGCAGGGGAGCGAGGGGGGGGGAAGGGTAACGGAACATGGGGCTAGGAAGAGAGAGGGGAAGGAGGGGGTGGAAAGAAGAAGAGGAGGGGGTGAGAGGGTATAACACATAAGTATAAATTAAGTGTAAGGAGAGAAGGTGAAAAGCTGCCTAAGTAGGAGAGATTTTGAGAGGGTGGGATCACATCACGGCTGAACATTTAAGAGGTGGATAATAACGGAAGGGGTAGTCTATATATAGGTGCTAGTTACTAAAAAGGGGGCACATTTTATGGAGAGGGTTGACCACTTACAGTGGCCAGCTCTATAAGTATATGAGCAGGATAGATCAAACATAACAGTCAACTATAAACGTAGGAAGTTTAGTACTTCATGTGAGTATACAAAAGCTGACCTGATAGGTACATTGGATAGGTACATTGGATACATGGACGATGGCTTGACATAAAAAGAGGCAACAAGCATGGCTATCCGTAGCAAGGCCCTCTCTGTTTACATAGTGTGTAATCAATTTAGGAGGAAGGTCTCGATTTCCAAGGTGACCAGATCTCCACATATTTAGAGTGAGTGTGAGTTTCCCAGTGTGACAGCTCTTCTAGTCTGGCTATATCGTTTACTTTGCTGATCCAATGGGAAATGGATGGTGGGGTGTCCATCTTCCAATGTGAGGCTATTAACAATCTAGCCGCTGCCAGTAATATTCTAATCAGTATTTTTTTTTTGGGTGCGGTCTGCTCTGTAATTAAGGATAGGAGAGCTGCCTCTGGGAGTGGTCGCAGTTTGTCATTTGGAAATCATAGAAGGGATCTAATTTGTTTGAATACATCCTCCCAGTAAGGGGCAATCTTGCTGCAAGTCCACCAAATATGCATAAAGTATCCTTTCTGTTCGAGACATCTCCAGCAAACATTGGAGGTAGTCGTATATATTTTGTGTAATTTTTCAGGTGTCATGTACCACCTTGTGAGGATTTTAAATGCATTCTCTTGGATAGTAACACAACGGGATATCTTTTTAGTTGCAATTAGTAACGCTTTAATATCATCTGCAGAGAATGTCAGTTGTAAATCTTTTTCCCATTCCTTAATATAATAAATAAATTTTGGTTTTTCAATCTCTTTTAGTTGTTTGCTTACTTTCGAGATAATTTTAGTTGGGATGGTCGTTTGTGAGAGCAATTTTTCAAACCAAGTAAGGTCCCGATTGCCTAAACCAGATGGAATGCATTTCAGTATACAAGATCTGACAAATTGATATTGCAATGTGTTTAAAGTTGGAAATTGCAGTTTTTGACCAAGGGTGGACAATTCCCAAATTGAGCCATCCTGATCCAGTGTGTGTTCCAGAGTAATCTTGCAGGATCTTACAATTTGTGGGAGAGATTGACAGCCCAAGTGTGTGGGATCTAGGCAGTCTCTGACTTGAATCAAGGGCGAAGGGAATTTGGAACAAAGAGACCTGGTATCTACTTTCCTCCAAATGTTAGCAGTGGCTTTAATTAGAGGAGAGGACATTTTGGGTGTGGCTGGCGATTCAGGATTAGAAAAAATTATATGGCGTAAAGAACAGTTGATCAACTCTTTTTCCAATGTGATCCAATGTTTATCCGGAGTTTCTCTCGCCCAATCTAACAGCCTCAAAAGGTGTATTGCGGTGTAGGTTCGTAGCAAGGAAGGATATCCTAGGCCATCCTGGGCAAATGGCAACTGCAGTAGTCTGTATGCTAGCCTGGGTTTCTTGTTGTCCCAAATGTATTTTGAACTAATTCTTCTAAATTGGGCAAAGAACTGTGAGCAGTGTCGGACTGGGGTGCCTAGGGCCCACCAGTGGAAGTCATTCTAGGGGCCCACCCTACTGCTGCCATAAACGGAAATATTACTTGTTCATTTTTTGGGCTTACATACATGAATCTTTGCAGTTTAGTACACAATACAGTGTGTGGTATTGTGCACTGCACGATATCAAACTGTTTATCATTAAGCAACTCATTGTAGCTGATAATTTATCTGTTATTTACAGTTAGTAGTAGTTTGGATATCACTCACACATGGAAATTCCTTATCCTTGATGAACCATTCTTTCCCTCATCCTAAACAATATCCAAAGTAAAGTAAATGTTTGTCGGCATCTTCAAAGGGAAAAGTGTACTGGAGTGAATAGGCCATGCCTATAGGGTCTTGACCACTTGAGTAAGACCCTATAGGAGTCAATACGTGGTGGCGAACGCAATATTCACTCCAGTAAACTTTTTCATTTGAAGATGCCGACAAACATTTACTTTAGGCTGACAGTTATTTTTTTTCTGTCTTTGCTATCATGGTGGTATTCATGTATGATACAGATCCAAAATAGGGTCATGTGCATGAACAGCCGCACACAAACCATATAATATTCTACAAATATAGCAAAAGAAAAATGTGAGAAACTATTTTATTGCACAAACAAATGCACTGAATAAATAACATTAAATATTAAACTCAAATATTAAATTATATTAAACTACTCAAACCACTTACTGCACATAGTAATTACACAGTACCGTACAAATACAGTAAATAACTTACAAACAGTTAAAGAATGCCATATTACACAACCAGTTTACAGCAGCATTTTTTGGAGAACAGAATTTGCAAATCTGTCAACAATGTCATCATAATCTAAAGTCATGGAAATATCCCTCTCGATGTTCATTATAATGAGGGATTCCAACAGTTCCTGTCCAATCAATGATCTCAGTCGATTCTTTACAATTTTTAGTTTTGAAAACACTCGCTCACAAGAAACCTGAGTGCACGCAAGTGTAAGGAGTGCTTTATAAACGGCAAAAGATTCGTATATGCAGCTGAATGTAAGTTATGATGGTATAAAAGTCTATAACAGCAAGTCAGGCAGTTTTCACAAGCTGCATGTGTTCCCTCACTGATGTCATCCTCACCATCATCATGATCATCCACATCAAATACATCCCTGGCAGCAGGGAACGTTTTTTTCAAAGCGGCATAGTTCTCCTGGAAACTTACTAGCTCAAGTTTAAGTTGTACAATATCTACATTGGCCAACTGAGCTACTGTTTTCAAAGATGAAATGTCTTTTTGTGTTAACTGGGCAAATCTTCTTGGGTCCAATTGTGATATATCATGGATAATGGTTTCATTTTTGGAAAATTTTGCCTCAATACTGGTTATTGCCTGGTCTATGACCACATTAAATACTTGATACTGAAAACCTTTAATGGGGTCAGGAGGAGGCTCATGTTTGGCTAATTCACCATGCATAGTTTTTTTCTTTGGTGGTCTCTTTTGTGGTAAATTGTGCTCAATCACAGCCTTTACAGATTGCTCCTCAAGAACTGTTTCAATCTGTTCAATGAATTGATTTACCAACCTGGTTAGATCTGAAAATGAATCCCTAAGGTAAACAATCTGTCTTTCGGCATTCTCGATCATTCGCCATGCCTGTAGAATGTCTAGGCCACGGGTCTGTAAATAGTCAGAAACTGGACTTGCAATTTCAAATATCTGCATGAATAGAAACGATATCCGCAAGGTTTCATACCTTGTCCATCCATGAAGTAAACTGTTTGCCTCATTTACAGCCTTACTGTCGAATCTAGGAGAATCTGCAATGTGTTCCAAGCAGTATAACAGAGTACTATAGAGCTGTTTGGAATAATCAAAGGATTGTGCTCAGTGCCCTTGGCTTACTCCACCAGCGAGTGTCTCCTATTTTTTTAGCCTAGTTAGTTTTGCTGGGCCCTCAGCATGAGATGATACCTGTTCTGTGCAAACAGATGATCTCTTGTAGGATTCAGAGAAAAAAAAAAACTATACGTTTTTTCTAACAGGCCAAAAAATGATTTGACTGAAGTGGCACATTGAGTCACATCAATGATCACTAAATTGAGAATATGTGCATAACACCAAGTGTATATGGAATTGCACGCTATGGCTTTTATGTGGGCCTGAACTCCATTGTAGCATCCACTCATATTTGCAGCACCATCAAATGAACAGCCAATGATGTTATTGACACTTAGGGAGAACTTTCCTAACTCCTCTTTCAGCTTTGTAAAAAGCTCTTCTCCTGTTGTGCTGCTGACATTAATTAGAGATAACAAACGCTCATACACGTTTCTATCCTTGACGTTGACACTGCTCTTTAACGGCAACATCTTGGGTACTATCCATTTCTACACTAAATTGTACAGTGTTTTTCACGTCTTCGGTTATTTTTTGTTTCACCATACTGCCCATTATTAGAATTAGTCGGTTTATAGATGTTTTGCTTAAGAAAGTAACAAGATTACATCTACCTTTACTTTCTGGATTTTTACGTTTTCGTTTTTTCTAATGGCTATTACCTCGTCGACATGTTTTTTAAATGTGGGATCACATTTGCTGCAAAGTATTGCCAACTCCAGGAAATTGCCATGATTTAATTCAGCATTCAGTAAAGCATTAGCTGCCTCATCCTTCCCTTTGTAGGCAAGAGCCAGTTCTGAAATACAAGGAATAATATCAATTATTCTTTTAAGGACAGTACGATTTTGCTGAACCTTTTTTTTCTGTCTATTAACTAAGTTGGCATTGATCAATGTTTCAATATCTCCTTTCTTTTCTGCAGCTAAATAAGCAGATACAGAGGCTTGATGCAAGTTGGACTCCTCATGTTCTTTAATGCGTTTATAAACATGTGCCCTGATAGCCTTCCACCCAGCAATGAAAAAACTTTGCCTGTTAGGGCAAAAAGCCATACATGTTGAGCAAAAAAGTTCCTGTGTTTCTATACGATAGGACAACCATTTCCTCTGAATTGCACTGCCCCCAGGCACAGACCTTAGATAAACCTTGTGTGCTTTAAAAGGCAGTGTATAAGTATGGTCTGACAACGGCTGGATTGGGTGCAGTTTCATAAAATTTAGTTTAGTAGTCAAATTACACATGGGGTCTGGTGCCTCAAAAGCATTGCTTACTGCAGATGTGGATGGTATTTCTGACAACATTATGTCAGAGTCTGAACTTTCTGAATCTCCCTCTTTCTCAAGTTCATCTAAATTACCAGTCAAGTCTTCAGTGTATATGTCTTTTATCGCTTCAGGTAAAGATGATTCACCAGCCTCATCTTCATCAAGTATAGTTGCTTCTACATCTGCCACTGTCTCAGACTGTGCAGGAGCTGTAGAGCAAGATGCTGTTGGTTCCACAGAGTTTTGGCTGGAAGCACCTATTGAGTGCCATAATTTCTGCTGCCCTGGAGCTGATCCAGCTTTTGCAAGATCTTTTCGGGTAGCCGTTAGTCTCTTTTGTGCACCAGTTATATATTTTTTTTTTTGGGGTGCTGCTTCTTCTGATTTTTCTTCAGAAGCACAGAGTCGTTAAGAAGACTTTGCCCTACAAAATATTATTAAAATTAGAACTGCGTAGTTAGGCCTCATTCACACGAACGTGTGCACCCAGTGCCCGTATTGCGGGCCGCATTTGCGGATCCGCAATACACGGGCATTCCATTCGTGGCCATTCCGCGTACGGATGCGGACCCATTCATTTCAATGGGTCCGCCGTCCGAGATGCGTGAACGGTTGCGAGAATGGAATGGCGAACGGAACACTCACGGAAGCACTACGGAGTGCTTCGCGGGGTTCCGTTCCGCACTTGCCGTCCGCAAAAAGATAGAACATGTCCTATCTTTTTTGTGCGGAGCGGGCAGATCGCGGACCCACTTCAAGTGAATGGGTCCGCGATCTGCTGCGGCTACCTCACGGCCGGTGCCCCCGAGCATTGCGGGCCGCAATTTGCGGCCCGCAATACGGGCACAGGGTGCACACGTTCGTGTGCATGAGGCCTTATTCACTTTTTCCTGATTCTGCGTGACCTTTCCTTTACAGAATCATACTGACATACAGCTGTCACTATGATTCTGTAACAATAAGGTCATACAGAGGCACACAGCATTATCAGTCATGATAATGCCATGGGCTTCCTAAGTCCAGAACGCACCATCCCTCTCTAACATGGAGCGTGATTCCTGCAAGGAATATGCTTGTGTGAAAGAGCCCTAAGGCCCCATGCACACGACCGTTGTTTGTTTCCGCGTCCGTTCCGTTTTTTTTCACTGATAGGATGCTTCCCCATTCATTTCAATGGGTCCGTCAAAAAATGCGGATGGTCAACCGTTTTTGTTCCGCATCCATGATCCGTGTTTTCATTCCGTCAAAAAAATAGTGCATGTCCTATTTTTTTCACGTTTGCGGACAAGGATAGGCATTTTACAATGGATCTGCCATAAAAATCGGATCCGTCAAAAAAAACAGTCTGTCATCCGTTTTTTTTGACGGACGCCAAATTTCAAGGAGGAGCGGACACGGAGGCAGGCAACGGTCGTGTGCATGTAGCCTAATGCTTAGTTTTTATTATCAACATTGTCTGTCAGCAGTTTTATGCTGCTAGCTTATAACAGCTCCAGCACATGCCAAGTCCCCATATTCATGAACTCAAGGCTCTCCCCACCCATCTGCCTTTAATTGACACGTCTTTTCCAACTGAATCAGCAGCAAGGGGTGAAAAAAGTCAGGAGCTCATGCATATTCATGACTTATCGTAATGCACTGGAGCTGGTCAATTAAACAAAGTGATTAATTATGAGCAAAGTTACGGAAAATTTGATTCGGCTGATTTGCCGAATTTCACAAAGAAACTTGCTTCATGACAAATTACTTTGTCACAAAGCGCATTTCTTTGTATGCAGTGGGTGCAATGATGAGGAACCGCGATTGCACTACCCCTGTCATTGGAAACTTTCAGATGCGGCATTCATCGCTGATCGCGGCATCTGAGAATAATAGTGAGGGCTTTCAGGAGTTAATTAGTTAAATCAAAAATACTCACTTTATCCATTTGATCGACCAACGATTGAAGACACCACGCAAAATATTGCACAGTGACGTGATGATGTGATCACATGGCAAGTATTTCATGCAGTATCTCTTCAATCAAGACAATTAGTAACGCTTTAATATCATCTGCAGAGAATGTCAGTTGTAAATCTTTTCCCATTCCTTAATATAATAAATAAATTTTGGTTTTTCAATCTCTTTTAGTTGTTTGCTTACTTTCGAGATAATTTTTAGTTGGGATGGTCGTTTGTGAGAGCAATTTTTCAAACCAAGTAAGGTCCCGATTGCCTAAAACCAGATGGAATGCATTTCAGTATACAAGATCTGACAAATTGATATTGCAATGTGTTTAAAGTTGGAAATTGCAGTTTTTGACCAAGGGTGGACAATTCCCAAATTGAGCCATCCTGATCCAGTGTGTGTTCCAGAGTAATCTTGCAGGATCTTACAATTTGTGGGAGAGATTGACAGCCCAAGTGTGTGGGATCTAGGCAGTCTCTGACTTGAAGCAAGGGCGAAGGAATTTGGAACAAAGAGACCTGGTATCTACTTTCCTCCAAATGTTAGCAGTGGCTTTAATTAGAGGAGAGGACATTTTGGGTGTGGCTGGCGAATTCAGGATTAGAAAAATTATATGACGTAAAGAACAGTTGATCAACTCTTTTTCCAATGTGATCCAATGTTTATCCGGAGTTTCTCTCGCCCAATCTAACAGCCTCAAAAGGTGTATTGCGGTGTAGGTTCGTAGCAGGGAAGGATATCCTAGGCCATCCTGGGCAAATGGCAACTGCAGTAGTCTGTATGCTAGCCTGGGTTTCTTGTTGTCCCAAATGTATTTTGAACTAATTCTTCTAAATTGGGCAAAGAACTGTGAGCAGTGTTGGACTGGGGTGCCTAGGGCCCACCAGTGGAAGTCAATCTAGGGGCCTACCCTACTGCTGCCATAAACGGAAATATTACTTGTTCATTTTTTGGGCTTACATACATGAATCTTTGCAGTTTAGTACACAATACAGTGTGTGGTATTGTGCACTGTACGATATCAAACTGTTTATCATTAAGCAACTCACTGTAGCTGATAATTTATCTGTTATTTACAGTTAGTAGTAGTTTGGATATCACTCACACATGGAAATTCCTTATCCTTGATGAAACATTCTTTCCCTCATCCTAAACAATATCCAAAGTAAAGTAAATGTTTGTCGGCATCTTCAAAGGGAAAAGTGTACTGGAGTGAATAGGCCACCATGTAACCACCCCTATAGGGTCTTGACCACTTAAGTAAGACCCTATAGGAGTCAATACGTGGTGGCGAACGCAGTATCCACTCCAGTAAACTTTTTCATTTGAATATGCCGACAAACATTTACTTTAGGCTGACAGTTATTTTTTTTCTGTCTTTGCTATCATGGTGGTATTCATGTATGATACAGATCCAAAATAGGGTCATGTGCATGAACATCCGTACACAAACCGTATAATATTTTACAAATATAGCAAAAGAAAAATGTGAGAAACTATTTTATTGCACAAACAAATGCACTGAATAAATAACATTAAATATTAAACTCAAATATTAAATAATAATAAATTACTCAAACCACTTACTGCACATAGTAATTGCACAGTACCGTACAAATACAGTAAATAACTTACAAACAGTTAAAGAATGCCATATTACACAACCAGTTTACAGCAGCATTTTTTGGTGAACAGAAGACGGGTTTGCAAATCTGTCAACAATGTCATCATAATCTAAAGTCATGGAAATATCCCTCTCGATGTTCATTATAATGAGGGATTCCAACAGTTCCTGTCCAATCAATGATCTCAGTCAATTCTTTACAATTTTTAGTTTTGAAAACACTCGCTTACAAGAAACCTGAGTGCACGTAAATGTAAGGAGCGCTTTATAAACGGCAAAAAGATTCGTATATGCAGCTGAATGTAAGTTATGATCGTATAAAAGTCTATAACAGCAAGTCAGGCAGTTTTCACAAGCTGCATGTCTTCCCTCACTGATGTCATCCTCACCATCATCATGATCATCCACATCAAATACATCCCTGGCAGCAGGGAACGTTTTTTTCAAAGCGGCATAGTTCTCTTGGAAACTTAGTAGCTCAAGTTTAAGTTGTACAATATCTACATTGGCCAACTGAGCTACTGTTTTCAAAGACTCAGATGGAATGTCTTTTTGTGTTAACTTGCCAAATCTTCTTGGGTCTAATTGTGATATATCATGTATAAGGGTTTCATTTTTGGAAAATTTTGCCTCAATACTGGTTATTGCCTGGTCTATGACCACATTAAATACTTGATACTGAAAACCTTTAATGGGGTCAGGAGGAGGCTCATGTTTGGCTAATTCACCAGGCATAGTTTTTTTCTTTGGTGGTCTCTTTTGTGGTAAATTGTGCTCAATTACAGCCTTTACAGATTGCTCCTCAAGAACTGTTTCAATCTGTTCAATGAATTGATTTACCAACATGGTTAGATTTGAAAATGAATCCCTAAGGGAAACAATCTGTCTTTTGGCATTCTCGATCATTCGCCATGCCTGTAGAATGTCCAGGCCACGGGTCTGTAAATAGTCAGAAACTGGACTTGCAATTTCAAAAATCTGCATGAATAGAAACGATATCAGCAAGGTTTCATACCTTGTCCATCCATGAAGTAAACTGTTTGCCTCATTTACAGCCTTACTGTCGAATCTAGGAGAATCTGCAATGTGTTCCAAGCAGTACAACAGAGTACTATAGAGTTGTTTGGAATAATCATGAGATGAGCCAAAAATTGTGCTCAGTGCCCTTGGCTTACTCCACCAGCGAGTGTCTCCTATTTTTTTTAGCCTAGTTAGTTTTGCTGGGCCCTCAACATGAGACGATACCTGTTCTGTCCAAATAGATGATCTCTTGTAGGATTCAGAGAAAAAAACGGATGTTTTTTCTAACAGGCCAAAAAATGATTTGACTGAAGTGGCACATTGAGTCACATCAATGATCACTAAATTGAGAATATGTGCGTAACACCAAGTGTATATGGAATTGCACGCTATGGCTTTTATGTGGGCCTGAACTCCATTGTAGCATCCACTCATATTTGCAGCACCATCAAATGAACAGCCAATGATGTTATTGACACTTAGGGAGAACTTTTCTAACTCCTCTTTCAGCTTTGTAAAAAGCTCTTCTGTTGTGCTGCTGACATTAATTAGAGAAAACAAACGCTCATACACGTTTCTATCCTTGACGTAGCGCAAAATTATGCTACACTGCTCTTTAATGGCAACATCTTGGGTACTATCTATTTCTACACTAAATTGTACAGCGTTTTTCACGTCTTCGGTTATTTTTTGTTTCACCATACTGCCCATTATTAGAATTAGTCGGTTTATAGATGTTTTGCTTAAGAAAGTAACAAGACTACCTCTACCTTTACTTTCTGGATTTTTGCGTTTTCGTTTTTTGCTAATGGCTATTACCTCGTCGACATGTTTTTTGAATGTGGGATCACATTTGCTGCAAAGTATTGCCAACTCCAGAAAATTGCCATGATTTAATTCAGCATTCAGTAAAGCATGAGCTGCCTCATCCTTCCCTCTGTAGGCAAGAGCCAGTTTTGAAATACAAAGAATAATATCAATTATTCTTTTAAGGACAGTACGATTTTGCTGAACCTTTTCTTTCTGTCTATTAACTAAGTTGACATTGATCAATGTTTCAATATCTCCTTTCTTTTCTGCAGCTAAATAAGCAGATACAGAGGCTTGATGCAAGTGTGACTCCTCATGTTCTTTAATGCGTGTATAAACATGTGCCTTGATAGCCTTCCACCCAGCAATGAAAAAACTTCGCCTGTTAGGGCAAAAAGCCATACATGTTGAGCAAAAAAGTTCCTCTGTTTCTATACGATAGGACAACCATTTCCTCTGAATTGCACTGCCCCCAGGCACAGACCTTAGATAAACCTTGTGTGCTTTAAAAGGCAGTGTATAAGTAGCGCATGACAACGGCTGGATTGGGTGCAGTTTCATAAAATTTAGTTTAGTAGTCAAATTACACATGGGGTCTGGTGCCTCAAAAGCATTGCTTACTGCAGATGTGGATGGTATTTCTGACAACATTACGTCAGAGTCTGAACTTTCTGAATCTCCCTCTTTCTCAAGTTCATCTAAATTACCAGTCAAGTCTTCAGTGTATATGTCTTTTATCGCTTCAGGTAAAGATGATTCACCAGCCTCATCTTCATCAAGTATAGTTGCTTCTACATCTGCCACTGTCTCAGACTGTGCAGGAGCTGTAGAGCAAGATGCTGTTGGTTCCACAGAGTTTTGGCTGGAAGCACCTATTGAGTGCCATCATTTCTGCTGCCCTGGAGCTGATCCAGCTTTTACAAGATCTTTTCGGGTAGCCGTTAGTCTCTTTTGTGCACCAGTTATATATTTTTTTTTTTGGGGTGCTGCTTCTTCTGATTTTTCTTCAGAAGCACAGAGTCGTTAAGAAGACTTTGCCCTACAAAATATTATTAAAATTAGAACTGCGTAGTTAGGCCTCATTCACACGAACGTGTGCACCCCGTGCCCGTATTGCGGGCCGCATTTGCGGATCCGCAATACACGGGCACCATTCCGTGGCCATTCCGCATTACGGATGCGGACCCATTCATTTCAATGGGTCCGCAAATCCGGAGATGCGGAACGGTGCGGAATGGAATGACGGAACGGAACACTACGGAAGCACTACGGAGTGCTTCCGCGGGGTTCCGTTCCGTACTTCCGTCCCGCAAAAAGATAGAACATGTCCTATCTTTTTGCGGAACGGGCAGATCGCGGACCCATTCCGCTGCGGCTGCTCCACGGCCGGTGCCCGAGCATTGCGGGCCGCAATTTGCCTTATTCACTTTTTCCTGATTCTGCGTGACCTTTCCTTTACAGAATCATACTGACATACAGCTGTCACTATGATTCTGTAACAATAAGGTCATACAGAGGCACACAGCATTATCAGTCATGATAATGCCATGGGCTTCCTAAGTCCAGAACGCACCATCCCTCTCTAACATGGAGCGTGATTCCTGCAAGGAATATGCTTGTGTGAAAGAGCCCTAATGCTTAGTTTTTATTATCAACATTGTCTGTCAGCAGTTTTATGCTGCTAGCTTATAACAGCTCCAGCACATGCCAAGTCCCCATATTCATGAACTCAAGGCTCTCCCCACCCATCTGCCTTTAATTGACACGTCTTTTCCAACTGAATCAGCAGCAGGGGGTGAAAAAAGCCAGGAGCTCATGAATATTCATGACTTATCGTAATGCACTGGAGCTGGTCAATTAAACAAAGTGATTAATTATGAGCAAAGTTACGGAAAATTTGATTCGGCTGATTTGCCGAATTTCACAAAGAAACTTGCTTCATGACGAATTACTTTGTCACAAAGCGCATTTCTTTGTATGCAGTGGGTGCAATGATGGGGAACCGCGATTGCACTACCCCCTGTCATTGAACCTTTCAGATGCGGCTTTCATCGCTGATCGCGGCATCTGAGAATAATAGTGAGGGCTTTCAGGAGTTAATTAGTTAAATCAAAAATACTCACTTTATCCATTTGATCGGCCATCTTGATTGAAGACACCACGCAAAATATTGCACAGTGACGTGATGATGTGATCACATGGCAAGTATTTCATGCAGTATCTTCAATCAAGATGGCCGCAGCGGACTCTTTGTGTGCAAATGGATGAGGCAAGTATGTTTTTTTTGTTTTGTTTTTAACCGCCATTTCAGGGAAAATCGATTCAGCTTTGCAGCAAATCAAATTTTTCCTGAATTTCAGATCGAAGTCCACTTTGGATACTTTGGTTTGTTCAGCCCTAATAGTGACCTAGCATTTTGCTAAGGGGTCTGCCAGTAGTTTATGTTGCTCTTAGACACCATAAAACTGGTGACAGATGCCCTTTAAAAAAAAACTGAAATACACCTATTTCATTTTGTATTTATGTGTCAAGTTTCTATCATTAAAACCAAAAGCTAACTGTCAATACTAGATCACACCTACCCTGTATCACTGTATAACTGGCTATCAACTGATCCGGCGGTCTATGCAGTATTCTCAGGTCTGCGCAGGAAGAACACTTGCTCTGGTGAAGTCACTTTGCTGTTCACATTGCACAGCATTCCCGTTAGTCCTAGATATAAGAATTCTTAATACTATCATTTCAATTCAATGTAAAGAGGAAACTGTTCTGCATTACTTTATTTTAGAACTGTTAAAGATGTGGCCTATATAGGGATTCTCTGGGAAAAAAAGATTTTTGGCAAGTGCCCACAGCACGTGCGCAGTGAGGGGTAGGGAGATTTTGCAGAACAAATGGCCATCAGATCTCCCTACCCCCACACTACGCAGGCGCGGTGATCGGATGGATGTTCGGTAGAAGAGATCTCCCTGCACGCACGTTGTATCCCGACGGGAGTAGTTAGCCACACGTGCGCACTGGTCCATCATTTTTCCCTACCCTCTAACCGCTGCTGAAATTTCCCTACCGTCGTTGTGTGCCTGCGCGGCGCGGCACACCTCCTTCCAAAGCTGGGAACCTCATGTCCCGTGTGGCTGCGGCGCGGCACAACAGGAAGTGATGAGGGTAGGGAAATTCGTTAGAACACCGGTGTTCTGTTAAAATCTGCTGCCCTCATCACTTCCGGTCCGGACGTCAGGGCTGGGACAAGGTCCACCACCAACAGAGGCTGAGCTGCCCAAGTGTGCCCCCCCCCCTCCAACTTGTGGATGACACTGCTATGGGGACCCAATACATGGGAGTTGCATCTGCAGAGCTTTTGTATAATGCCACCCCACACTGTAGTGTCCCCCACACAGTAATGTCCGCCACACTGCCCCCCACACAGTAATGTCCACCACACTGCCCCCCACACAGTAATGTGCGCCACACTGCCCCCACACAGTAATGTCCGCCACACTGCCCCCACACAGTAATGTCCGCCACACTGCCCCCCACACAGTAATGTCCCCACACCCCCTCAACCACACAGCAGTGTCCCCACATAGTAATTTGTCATGCTCTCCCCTCTTGTCATTCTCCCCCTTCTTGTCATAATCCCCTCTTCTTGTCATGCTCTTTCTGCCCCCTGTCATTCTCCCCCATCTTTTCATGCTCTTTATACCCCCATGTTGTCATGCTTTTTCTGCCCCTCCATGTTGTCATGCTCTTTCTGCCCCCCCATGTTGTCATGCTCTTTCTGCCCCTCCATGTTGTCATGCTCTTTCTGCCCCCCCACCCATGTTGTCATGCTCTTTCTCCCCCATGTTGTCATGCTTTTTGCCCCCCCATGTTGTCATGCTCTTTCTGCCAGGAGGGAGCGCTGAGCGGTTCCACCCTGTCAGTCCCTCTCCCTCTGGCCGGCCCCTGCCTGTGCCCTGAGGCTGGAGCCTCCCCAGCCTCTGTGTCGGCCCGGCCCTGCAGGACGTCATGCTTCTGAGGGAGGTGTGTCTCTCTGCTCGGCTCCTGATTGGCTGTAAAGAGGGTTTGGCTACAGACTGCACAATCGCTGAGGGTAGCTTACTTTTACAGCACTGTGAATGCGCAGCGCCAGCTTATATTACCAGCTGCTGTATGAGGATCGCAGGGCAGTTTAATTTTACACAGGCTGTATGGGGCTGATGGGGACAAGAGGCTGTATGGGGCTGATCCCACAGGCTGTATGGGGCTGATGGGGACGCCCAGGGGCAGCTGATTTTAACGGGGATCCTGTTGGGATAATTGTGGTGACAGAAACCTTTTAAGGGTGGGTTCACACTTGCGTTCTGGTATTCTGCTATAGGTTCTGATTATAACGGAACGCACAGACGGAATGCAAAACGGAAACCTTTAAGAGGCATTCTATTTTGATCCGTCATAGTAGAAGTCTATGGGCAATCATAACGGATCCTGTCGACAGTATTTGTTTTCCGTCCTGCATAACGGAAACCAGACAGATCCGTTATACTTGCCCATAAACTTCTATTGTGGCGTATCAAAACGGAATGCCTCTTAAAGGTTTCCGTTTTTCATTCTGTCTGGGTATTCAGTTATAAATGGAGCCTAAATGGAAAGCCAGAACGCAAGTGTAAACCCACCCTTATTTGCTTGTATACAGACAGTAATTTTGGTACTGGCAAGTGGCAATTGATGGTGCGGGCAGCGGGTGTGAATGCAAGACCTGTGCCCTGTGCCCACATCATAATTGCAAGTTGCAACATAAAATGACAGCAAGTTGCAGAAAGGAAAACTACAACTCCCAGCAGGTCCTGAAGATTTGCATCTGACAAGGCATGCTGGGAGTTGTACTTTCCAAGGCAATAAAATGTGCAAAATATTTTTTTAATAGTATTTTAACATTATGACTGTATTACCTGGACTGCCTGAGACAGAGAGCGTGACGTCCACTGCCTCTAACTGTCTTGCTCACAGGCAGGAGGCAGCAGATAACTGCTGGGCACCCACGCCACACGGCACAGACTAGTGCACACTACACTAACTATAAACGCGCCGCTGCGCTCAGCAGACTCTCAGTCAGTCTCAGAGCGTGGGGGGGAACCTTACTGGCTGCGTGCCTGCGCTGTGTAGCCTGCTCTGTACACAGAGCGCAGTGCAGGCACGTCACGTATGAGGAGGCGGGGCCCACGAGCAGCGCTGCAGGGGAGCGGTCTGGAGAGGAGGCGCTGGGCACTGGCGGGCAGCGGCCATGGCAAGTGAAGTGGCGAGGTGAATGATCATGGATCAATCATCTCGCCACTTAAATGAGGAGTGAGTGAGTGATCACTGTAGTGCTCTTTGAAGTGGCAGGCAGTGGTGCTGCCCAGCGGGAAGCTGGAGAGCTGCCTGCCGCACTGCACGGCACTAATAATTATGATGAATGAAAATGCTAGGGGGCCGGGGCCCACCGAGGGTTTCCCGGCTTCCCGGTGGGCCAGTCCGAGCCTGACTGTGAGGGTAGTGGTATCGGTAGAGCTTGTAGCACGTATGTAATTTTAGGCAGGATTAGGGAGTTAAAAATATTTTTACAGCCTAGCCATGATATATATGACGGGGACCAGGAGTTTAACAGTGTAGGAATCTTGTCTAGAAGAGGCTTATAATTCAAATCATATAGTTTGTTTAGGTCAGAAGTTATATTAATTCCTAGGAATGTGATTGCGCCTTTGGTCCACTGAAATGGTGTTGTAGACTGTAACCTAAGAATTTCTGCATCAGACATATTAATCCCTATTGCTTTTAGGAGGCAACCGTGTCGGGGTGAGTGGGCTTACTACCTTTTGATCAAAATGTAAACCAATGTCTCCACTGTTTGCATACGATATCACTAATGTCCTCTTATTGCTCCCATCTTGGGCAGAGCTCTTGTTGCAGAGTGCTGTGCATTTCTGTGTTTGTATGTATAGTTGCCATAGCTACGTGCACCTGCATACAGGGAGTGCTGACTGAACACCCCCCCCTTGTGTTTGTTTCAATCCCTATTGCTTTTGATTTAGTGGGGTTTATCTTATAATTGGAAATAAAGCTAAACTCCTCAAATATCTCTACTAACGCAGGGATTGCTTGGACCGGGTTAGTGACCATTAGGAAGAGATCATCTGCATAGGCAGCTTGTTTGATATCTAAAAGGGAGCAGCGGAGACCTCAAATTAAAGGTTCTTGTCTAATACGTTGTAATAGAGGTTCTAGAGTCAAGATGAATAAAATGGGGGATAGGGGACATCCCTGTCTCGTCCCATTGGTGATATGAACCAGAGGGGATAGGGTGTCATTGATTTTTATGTAGGCGTTTGGTGTGGAATACATGGTAAAAATTGAGTTAACGAATTGGACGGGGAATCCAAATTTTTTTAACACCTGATTAATAAAAGGCCACGCTATCCGATCAAATGCCTTTTCGGCATCTGTGCTAATTAGTGATAATGATTTATTCAGATTCTGTGCTAGTGCAATTGCGTTAATTATTTTATATGTACCATCCTTACCTTCCCTATTAGGCACGAAACCTAGTTGGTCTGGATGGATAATGGACTGGAGGAGGGGTTTGATACGTGACGCCAGAATTTTTGCAAATAATTTTACGTTAAAAGAGAAATGGGCCGGTAATTTGCACAAAGAGTAGTGTCTTTTTGGGGCTTGGGAATCAGAGTTATAGTGGCGTTTAAGGTTTGTGATAAGAAAGGAGTTCCTTGAAGAGAGGAATTAAGCGCGTTCAGCAAATAGGGGCTAATGATATCAAAAAATGTGTCATAATATAGCAGAGGGAGTCCGTCTGGACCTGGAGCCTTGCCTTTCGCCATGGACCTCACTGTTTGAAGGATCTCACTTGTTGTTATAGGTGAGCAAAGAGCCGATGTCTGGGTGGGCGATAATAACGGTAATTGTAACTGTTCTAGGAAGTGTGTGGCTTTATCTAGTTTCTGCAATTTGATCGCCTTAGAGTCATCTGCATTTATGTTATAAAGGGCAGAGTAATAGGAGTGGAAAGCTTTAGCTATACTTGTATCATCTGATACGCATTTATTTCCATTCTTGATAGCCGTAATTCTATCACTTCCTTTGTCTTTGTTTCAGCATAGCAATCATGAATTTAGTGGGCTTATTTCCATGAACTGAAACATTTCTGTTTCATCGATAAAAAATATTTCGCTGAGGTGGCATTTAGTACATCACGTAACTCCTCTCTCGCTGACGTTAATTTTTGTAGAATCTCTGCTGTAGGTCTGCGCTTGTGAGATGCTTCTAATTCCTGAACATTTTTGGCTAGGGCTGTTATCTTTTCCATTCTTTTTTTGTGTAGGTGCGAGGACAGGGAAATAAATTCTCCTCTCACAGCTGCTTTATGTGATTTCCATAATAAATGGGGAGTTATCCCTTCTGTATTATTTAGTGTGAAAAATTCCGTCTGGTGTTTTCCTATAGTTTGTTTGGTTTCTGGATTGCTGAGGATAGTTTCATTTAATCTCCAGATATATATTTTGGGAGTGGAATTAGGGATGCAGCAGGTCAGTGATACCGGGGAATGGTCTGATATGAGCTGGGGACAAAGATATAATCCAACCTATGGTAGGAATTGTGAGGAGGCGAGTAGTGAGTGTAATCCCTAGTGGTGGGATGTGTAGCTCTCCATGCGTCAATTAGATCCCTAGAACGTAAACCATTAAGTATGGTTAGCAGTGCAGTTTTGGTAATAGCTGATTTGCCCACTGAGGAATTTATGCTAGGATCTATAGAAATATTTAAATCACCAGCCACTATCAAAAAGCCCTCTCTAAAATCATCAATTTTAGGCAAGACATTGAGCAGCCAGCTTTTCTGTCCTGTGTTGGGGCATAAAGGTTAACCCAGGTAAAGGTCTGGATCTCTATTATACCTTTAACAAATAAGAATCGTCCATTTGGATCTATTCTGGTATCTTTAAGTGTAAAAGAGGTGTTTTTATGAATACCTATACTGACTCCCAATTTGTTCGAGTAGTCAGACGTGCTGTAAAACAGTCCACATGTTATGTTTGCATCTATCATTATAGTGCATTATTTTCTGTGACTTTATAAATGTAGCCATGTACATCAGCAACAATCACTATCATATCGTGCAAGATTAGAGTTGAGTGAACACTGTATAGTTCGGGTTCGTACCAAACTTTACGGTTTTCCGCACCCGGACCCGAACATTTCCGTAAAAGTTCGGGTTCCCGTTCGTTGTTCAGCAATTCCTTTCGACTTTTTGAAAGGCTGCAGGGTAGCCAATCAACAAGCGTTTCAATACTTTGCCCTAAGAAGCAATGACAGCCATGCCTCCTATTGGCATGGCTGTGATTGGCTAAGTGCAGCATGTAACCCAGCCTCTATTTAAGCTGGAGTCAAGTAGCGCCGCACGTCACTCTGCTGCTCTTAGTGTAGGGACAGGTTGCTGGTGGTGCTCTCAGGGAGAGATTAGGGAAGAAATCTGTTGAACTTGGTGGTGTTAAATCTTCAAACTACAGAAATTTGTGAGGGTGCTATGCTACATATTTGTACCCAGCCCTGAGCTCAGTGGTACTGCAAAATAATTTTTAATCTATCTGTTACTGAGGTGGGGGTCGGTGGCCATTTTAGCAACTGCAGTGTCAATGGAACTGCATGTGACCTGCATATGTGCCAGCCTGCCAGGTACATCAGTCTAATTATTTTTTGATAGCTCACTGCAGGAAAAATTCCTTTTTTCTGGTAGGTCAAGTCCCCCCTACATTACCTATTTTATAATTTTGGGGTGACATGGTGCATTTCTGTAGTTGGGGGAATAAACCCGTACTGTCGTACCACAGATCACGTTTGCATACACCGCTGAAAAACTCATTTTAAAATTTTGCGGTGACATAGTGCATTTCTGTAGTTGGTGGAATAAACCCGTACTGTTGTATCACAGAGAACGTTTGTACAGATCTCATAACAATCTGAAGGCCACCTAATTAACCCACCTATTGTGACACCCTATATGAGTGGTGGGCAGTGGGCACAGTACAGTCAGTGGGCCTGACACACACTGGCAGGCAACTGCAATTATATTAAAGGGTAAAAATGTAAATGACTTTTTTATCTGCAAGGTACTGTGCCACCCTATATGAGTGGTGGGCAGTGGGCATAGTACAGTCAGTGGGCCTGACACACACTGGCAGGCAACTGCAATTATATTAAAGGGTAAAAATTAAATGACTTTTTTATCTGCAAGGTACTGTGCCAGCCGATATGAGTCGTGGGCACTGGCAGTGGGCACAGTACAGTCTGTGGGTCTGACACACACTGGCAGGCAACTGCAATTTTATTAAAGGGTAAAAATGTATGACTTTTTTATCTGCAAGGTACTGTGCCAACCTATATGAGTGGTGTGCACACAGTACAGTCTGTGGGCCTGCGGCCTCTCACACACAGGCAGGCAACTGCAATATATATATATATATATATATATATATAAGCAGACTGATGTACCAGCCCTAAAAAGGGCTTTTTGGGGTGCTGTCAGGACGCTGTCCTTACAGCAGATGAGTCTTTGAGGACTGGAGTGGACATATAGATATCCCCAGGATAGATCAACATCTGATCGGCCGGGGTCCGACACCCGGGACCCCCGCCGATCAGCTGTTTGAGAAGGCAGCAGCGCTGCAGGAGCGCCGCGGCCTTCTCACTGTTTACCGCTGCTAGTGCCCCGCCCAGTGATGTCACGACTTGTATCAAGTGGCGTCGGCGAGGCTAAGCTCTGTTCACTAGCAGCAGCGGTAAACAGTGAGAAGGCCGCGGCACTCCTGCAGCATCGCTGCCTTCTCAAGCAGCTGATCGGCGCAGGTCCCAGGTGTCGGACCCCGGGCGATCCGATGCTGATGATATATTCTGAGGATAGATCATCAGTTGTAACAAAGTGAAGAACCCCTTTAATTCAGCAGCAGCAGCAGCACTCTCCCTGCCCTAACTAACAGTGCAGCTTCAGAATGAATCTAAGATGGATGCTGTCCTTGTTTTTTGATAGGAGGTGGGAGGGTCTGGGAGGGAAGGTATGCTGATTGGCTGGAATGTGTCTGCTGACTGTGAGGTACAGGGTCAAAGTTTGCTCAATGATGACGTATAGGGGGCGAACCGAACATCGCATATGTTCGCCCGCCGCGGCAAATGCGAACATGCAATGTTCGCCGGGAACTCTTCACTGGCGAATAGTTCGTGACATCTCTATTTGTGAATGGCCATTGATGAGTGGTTTGAGTGAAAGGGGGGGGGGGGGAGGTTTAGTGTGGGAGCCTGGTCGGGTTAATTTTCTCTTTTTGAAATGTTCCTTGTATAGTTTTTGTTACGATTTATAATAAAAAGTCCTGATAACATTGGAAATATTACCCAACAATCTAACCAACAAATTTAATAAATTATTATTATTATTTGCCCGTCACATCTGCGGCTCAGGCAGCATACACCGCTGAAAAAACGATTTTTATATTTTGCGGTGCATAGGTGACAGGGAAATAAATTTCAAAAAATCATCTGTTACATTGGTGGGTGACATTTTGCCAGTTTTGCCATATACAAACCTCCTGCTCTGCATAAGTGACAGCGGTAAATTTAAAAAAATCATCTGTTACATTGGTGAGTGACATTTTGCCAGTTTTGCATATACAAACCCCTCCTCTGCATATGTGACAGGTAGGTAAATTTCTAAAAATCGTCTGTTACATTCTTGGGCCATAAAGTAGCCCTGCACTGCATACCTGACTTGGAAATATATTCAGTTAATTAGGTGGCCTTCAGATTGTTAGGTGATCTTTCCCCTTCTTTCTTTCAAAGTACGGTACCCCTGCACTGCATACCTGACTGGGAATTATATTCTGTAAATTCGGCGGCATTTACATTGTTGGGTGCTGTATTTATATGCTGTAAAATCTTCATGATGTCTCTATTATAAATCTGCTGTGTTGGGGCCCCTTGTGGCTTCTGTACACCTTTAAAATAATCCTTTGGCGGGCAAATAGATGCCTGATGACTGGGATGCTCCATGACCCCTTTTTTCTTTCAAACTACCCCTGCCCTGCATACCTGACTGTGAAATATATGCTGTAAATTAGATTACGTACAGGATGTTGGCTGATCTATACCCCTTCTTTCTTTCAAAGTACCCCTGCACTGCATAACAGACAGGGAACTTAGTTCATTACAATTGGCGGTTGCATTGTTGCCTGACATAAAGCCTTTTTTGGCTGCGAAGCCAAAGGTAGTCGCCAACAACAATGTGTTTTATTTTCTTTTTTTTTTTATAAATTGGGGTAGACCACAAAACATTCGGAAATATAAAAAAGAAAACAAAGAGTAAGTGCGCTGTTGTATAATAATGGTTGGGTGAGCCACGGTATACATGTCTATTCTACATAAGGTACAAATAAGTCCTGTGGGATCCATGTCTGGTTCTTTTTAATGAGCGTGAGATTGTCCAAGTTGGCTGTGGACAGGCGGCTGCGCTTGTCTGTGATAACGCCCCCAGCCGTGCTAAACACACGTTCAGACAATACACTGGCTGCAGGGCAGGCCAGCACCTCCAAGGCGTAAAGGTGAAGCTGAGGCCATGTCCCCAATTTGGAGACCCAGAAACTGAATGCTACAGACCCAGTGGCGTAGCTAGAAATGACTGGACCCAACAGCAAATTTTTGAATGGGGACCCCTCCCCCGGTAATTTTTTCGCAACCCCTTTCTTTTATGCTGCCCCCGCTCCTGTGGCTACTAAAGATCATTCTCTCAGACCAGGCAGCTGTTCCATCCGTTTTCAACATTGTCTATACTGCCACTGTATATAATTTCATTGTATAATGCTGTTGAGGGGGCCCTGACAAAGTCTTTTAGTCCTCCTCCTCCTGGATGGGCCCCTTCTGGGTCAGGGCCCCAAATCAGCCACTTTCCCTTGTAGCTACGACCCTGGGCAGGCCCATCAGTCAGTATGTGTAGGCGTGTGCACAGATACTATTCAACCATTTTGCGGAAATGCTGTCTCTTGTTAAGACGTTCCATATCTGCTGGTGGTGCTGGTTGTTGTGGCGTGGTGACAAAGCTTTTCCACATTTCGGCCATGCTCACCCTGCCTTGTGAGGTGCGGGAGGTGACCCAGCTGCGCTGGCGACTTTTTTCTCCTCCTCATCTGCTTTAGCCTCGTGCTTCCATTCAGCCCCTGGTGGCATATGTGAATGCCATCAGCAGCGCGTCTACCAGCGTTGGCTTCTTGAAACGGGGATCCAGCAGGGTGGCGACCCAGTAATCTGCCCAAGTTAGAATGTGGGCAACTCGGCAGTCGTTGTGCAGGCACTGCAGCATGTAGCCGCTCACGTGTGCCAGGCTGCCCAGAGGCAACGACAAGCTGTCCTCTGTGGGAGGTGTATCATTAGTGTCCTCCTTATCCCCCCAGACATGCTCAATTGATGAGGCTCCGCAGTGTTTTCTGTCGCTGGTCTCCTTGAAATAAGCTATTATTTTGTTTGAGTAGCCTCCAAGGCATTGCTCCCGGTTAGCCAGAATCCTACTCCACACTGATGACGGGCAATACCATGAAACAGCTGTCTGTGGATGGATAACTGGCTTAGGTTTTCCCAGTCACATCCTTAAAGCTTGTAAAAAAGCGGGATCTTGACATAGGGGCCACTTAATATGGTGGATTGTGTGGTAGACCCAATGCTGGGGCTCCACATTTATTTAGCATATTACTGTTTCCCAGGGAGCTTTGCACTTTGGATTGCTGTGTTGAGACTCTTAAATAAGGCTTTGCAGTGTTTTCTGTAGCTGGTCTCCTTGAGATAAGCTATTACTTTGTTTGAACGCTCAATTGTTGGCAGTGAGCTGCTTTGGGTGCCACCCTGCTGTGGACACAGTTTCTCCTCCTCTGCCTCGTCCTCCTCCAGAACTGTGCCCTGGCTGGACAATTGTGTACCTGGACTATGTTGGTGCAGGAACCAACTCCAAGCCACTTGTATATGACTGGCCTTATAAGTTAAGGGTAAGGCATGTATATAGTTTTGTTTGTTAATTTCGTTTAGCTGACTTATAGTTATTTAAATATGTCTATAATTAAATTTGTAAAGATGTCACGAACATAAAATTTTCTGTTCGCGAACGGCGAACGCGAGCTTCCGCAAATGTTCGCGAATAGGCGAAAGGGCGAACCGCCATAGACTTCAATAGGCAGGCGAATTTTAAAACCCACAGGGACTCTTTTTGGCCACAATAGTGATGGAAAATTTGTTTCAAGGGGACTAACACCTGGACCGTGGCATGTTGGAGGGGGATCCATGGCAAAACTCCCATGGAAAATGACGTAGTTGATGCAGAGTCGGGTTTTAAACCATAAAGGGCATAAATCACCTAACATTCCTAAATTGTTTGGAATAATGTGCTTTAAAACATCCAGTCTGTGTATACGATCAGGTATGGTGTTGTATCGATCAGGTAGTGTAAGGGTTACGCCCGCTTCACAGTGACAGACCAAACTCTGACAGACCAAACTCCCCGTTTAACACACCGCAAACAACCACAAACAGTCCATTTGCACAACCGTAAACTCCTCATTTGCACAAGGTTGGATACAAGCTAGCCATGTCTCGTTCCTTGTCCTCCCTGACGTCATTGAAGGTCTCTTCCTCCACCCAGCCACGTAGAACACCAAGGGTCCCCGAAAGGTGACAACAAACTCCCTGGGACGCCTGCTGTGGTTGGTCTTCTGCCTCCTCAAAGCCACCTTCCTCCTGTCACTCCTCTTCAGACTCCTTTCTCTGCGTTGCCGCAGGTCCAGCAATCAACGACGACAAGGCTGCTTCTGGTGGTGATGGTGACCAGAATTCTTCCTTTTCATGCCCATCTACAGCCTGATCAAGCACTCTTCGCAGGGCACACTCCAGAAAAAACGCATATGGGATGAGGTTGATGATGTTGCCTTGGGTTTGACTGACCAGGTTTGTCCCCTCCGCAAAAGGACGCATGAGCCTACAACCATTGTGCATGAGCGTTCGGTAATGTGGCTAAAAAATACCCATCTATTCTTACCAGTTTAATCTCTGTTTTGTCCCCTATCAGGGGCCGGTGTATGGAATAGATTTTAGGAACCGGGAGATGGAAAAAGATGGTTGGTCGGTCCTCTTCATTCCAATTTGGGGCACTGCGCGTGCACCGTGCAATGTACTGTGCCACCCTATATGAGTGGTGTGTTAAGTAGTACTATTCTTATCAGTTTAATTCCTGTTACGTCCCCTATCAGGGGACGTGTATCAAATAGATTTTAGGACGCGGGAGATGGAAAAAGATGATTGATCGGTCATCTTACTCCAATTTGGGCACTGCGTGTTTGCCGCGCAATGTACTGTACCACCAATACAAATAGTGTGAACTACTATTCTTACCATTTTAATCTTTGTTAAGTCCCCTATCAGGGGACGTGTATTGAATTGAATCCTTGCATGGGGAGAGAGAAAAAAGCTTGCTCTGTCCACTTCCTTCTAATTTTGGGCACTTGCAATGGAATTTGTCATCAATGCAACTAGTGTTAACTAAGTACTATTCCTATCAGTTCAATCTCTGTTTTGTCCCTTATCAGGGCCAGGGCTGGTGTAGTAATAGATTTTTGGAACCGGGAGATGGAAAAAGACCCATGCTCGGTCCACTTCGTTTGAATTTTAGGTCACTGCGCGTGTGCCGTGCAATGTACTGTGCCACCCAATATGAGTGGTGGGCAGTGGGCACAGTACAGTCAGTGCGCCTGACACACACTGGCAGGCAACTGCAATTATATTAAAGGGAAAAATTAAATGACTTTTTTTTATCTGCAAGGTACTGTGACACCCTATATGAGTGGTGGGCAGTGGGCACAGTACAGTCTGTGGGCCTGACACACACTGGCAGGCAACTGCAATTATATTAAAGGGTAAACATTAACTGACTTTTTTATCTGCAAGGTACTGTGCCTGCCGATATGAGTCGTGGGCAGTGGGCACAGTACAGTCTGTGGGCCTGACACACACTGGCAGGCAACTACAATTATATTAAAGGGTTAAAATGTATGACTTTTTTATCTGCAAGGTACTGTGCCACCCGATATGAGTGGTGGGCACTGGCAGTGGGCACAGTACAGTCTGTGGGTCTGACACACACTGGCAGGCAACTGCAATTATATTAAAGGGTAAAAATTTAATAAATTTTTTATCTGCAAGGTACTGTGCCAACCTATATGAGTGGTGTGCACACAGTACAGTCTGTGGGCCTGCGGCCTCTCACACACAGGCAGGCAACTGCAATATATATATATATATATATATATATATATATATATAAGCAGACTGATGTACCAGCCCTAAAAAGGGCTTTTTGGGGTGCTGTCAGGACGCTGTCCTTACAGCAGATGAGTCTTTGAGGACTGGAGTGGACATATAGATATCCTCAGGATAGATCAACATCTGATCGGCCGGGGTCCGACACCCGGGACCCCCGCCGATCAGCTGTTTGAGAAGGCAGCAGCGCTGCAGGAGCGCGCGGCCTTCTCACTGTTTACCGCTGCTAGCGCCCCGCCCAGTGATGTCACGACTTGTATCAAGTGGCGTCGGCGAGGCTAAGCTCTGTTCACTAGCAGCAGCGGTAAACAGTGAGAAGGCCGCGGCACTCCTGCAGCATCGCTGCCTTCTCAAGCAGCTGATCGGCGCAGGTCCCAGGTGTCAGACCCCGGGCGATCCGATGCTGATGATATATTCTGAGGATAGATCATCAGTTGTAACAAAGTGAAGAACCCCTTTATTCAGCAGCAGCAGCACTCTCCCTGCTCTAACTAACAGTGCAGCTTCAGAATGAATCTAAGATGGATGCTGTCCTTGCTTTTGATAGGAGGTGGGAGGGTCTCGGAGGGAAGGTATGCTGATTGGCTGGAATGTGTCTGCTGACTGTGAGGTACAGGGTCAAAGTTTGCTCAATGATGACGTATAGGGGGCGAACCGAACATCGCATATGTTCGCCCGCCGCGACGAATGCGAACATGTGATGTTCGCCGGGAACTCTTCACTGGCGAATAGTTCGTGACATCTCTATTTGTGAATGGTCATTAATGAGTGGTTTGAGTGAAAGGGGGGGGGGGTGTAGTGTGGGAGCCTGGTCGGGTTAATTTTCTCTTTTTGAAATGTTCCTTGTATAGTTTTTGTTACGATTTATAATAAAAAGTCCTGATAACATTGGAAATATAACCCAACAATCTAACCAACAAATTTAATAAATTATTATTATTATTTGCCCGTCACATCTGCGGCTCAGGCAGTAGGAGTCCTTGAGCACCAATAAAAGTGAATTTGTCCCACCAGAATCTAAGAGCTGGATTACCTGAATTGATTTTCACTGTCAGGTGTTCAGGAATTTCTGCACCACCAAATTCAGCACATGCGCCAGACAAGGGATGTGTGTCAAACTGGCTAGGCCCAGAGCTGCTACGAGATTTCGCCCATTATCGCACACCACCAGGCCATGCTTGAGGCTCATTGACACCAACCCCTGCCCGTCCACAGCTCCTGCGCAGTGTCGGGTTTGTCCCCCCAAACAGATCAGTTTCAGAACAGCCTGCTGTCGTTTCCCCTGGCTGTGCTGATGTTGGTGGTGAAGGTGTTACGCTGAAAGGATGAGGAGAAACAGGAACAGGAGGCAAAGAGAAATGCCCTGTAATCCTCAGGGGCGGAAGGACAAGCGCCAAACTGCTATCTGCATCTGGCCCAGCCGCCACTACATTTACCCAGTGTGCTGTTAGGGAGATATAACTTCCCTGCCCGTGCTTACCAGTCCACGTATTGGTGGGTATGTGGCCCTTGCCACAGATGGTGTTGCACAGTGCACACCTGATTTTGTCTGCCACTTGGTTGTGCAGGGAAGGGATGGCTCGCCTGGAAAAGTAGTGGCGACTGGGAACCACGTACTGTGGGACAGCCACAGCCATAAATTCTTTAAAAGTATCTATCCATCTCCACCAGACGGAATTATCAGCATTTCAAAAGACCAGGAATTAGTAAATCCTGGCATTGAGGGCCAGGGATCGTTGGTGGGTAGGGGGTTACTTCCTCTTTCTAGTTCTTTTTCTAATTGGGAGATGGACAGCTGAACGCTTCCATGGGATAGTGTAGAGATGATTGGTGACAGTGAAAGATGTGGTGGTGTTGCTGCCACATCCTCTGTTTGCGGGGTGGCAGGTGCCACTGTCACTCACTTGTGCTCAGGTTTAGAACATTTATTTTTAATTTTTATGTATTTTATGTTGTTTTAAGTTATTTCCCTATCCAAATTTGTTTGCAGGGCCCTTGTCCTACTCTTATCCCCATGTTGCTTCAATTTCCAGCCCTCTAGCCCTTTCCAGGACTTTTTTGAGCCATTTTAGTGCCCCAAAGTTTGGGTCCCCATTGACTTCAATGGGGTTCGGGGTCAAGTTCGGGTCAAGTTCGGGTTTGGGTATTTTGTGAAGTTTGGCCGAACCTGTCGAACTTCCAGGTATCCGCTTAAGGCCCCTTTCACACCGGCGAGTTTTCCGCGCGGGTGCAATGCGTGAGGAGGACGCATTGCACCCGCACTGAATCCGGACCCATTCATTTCTATGGGGCTGTTGCGTGAAAATCGCAGCATGTTCTATATTCTGCGTTTTTCACGCAACGCAGGCCCCATAGAAGTGAATGGGGATGCGGGAAAATCGCAAGCATCCGCAACCAAGTGCGGATGCGTTGCGATTTTCCCGCATTGTTGCTTAGCAACGGGACCCAATCTCTATTATTTCCCCTTATAACATGGTTATAAGGGGAAATAATAGCATTCTTAATAAAGAATGCATTATTAAATGATGAGGAAGGGTTAAAAATAATAAAGTTAACTTACCTTAGCCACTTGATCGCGTAGTCGCGATCTGTCCTCTCTTTCCCTGCAGCATCGATGATCTAAAGGACCTGTGATGACGTCACATCACATGGCCCAATCACCTGCTCCATCACTATGGTGATGGAGCATGTGATTGGTCCATGTGACCATGTGACATCATCCAAGGTCCTAATCACTATCCTCAGGCTGTGGATAGTGCTTAGGACCTTGGATGATGTCACGTGATCACATGGACCAATCACATGCTCCATCACCATAGTGATGGAGCAGGTGATTGGGCCATGTGATGCTGTGACATCATTACAGGTCCTTTACATCTTTCAAGCTAACGGAGAGGAGGCCGGGCTTCGCGATCAAATGGACCAGGTAAGTTATGATTAGTTTATTATTTTTAACCCATTCTGCACCGGGTTCAACATTAGGGAGATGGCCAAGGGTATTATTTTACATTATAACTATGTTATAATGTGAAATAATACCAGCGGACAATTTCTGACCCAAACATGCACTTCTGTGAAGAAGTGCAGGTTCGGGTCTGGGTACCAAAAGTGCCGATTTTTCTCCCACGCGTGCAAAACGCATGACAGCGCTTTGCACTCGCAGGGAAAAATCGCGGCAATTCCCGCAACGCACCCGCACTGTTTGACGGAGTGCACCCGCAACGCCCGTCTGAAAGAGGCCTAACTCTCTGCAGGATGTTTTATATTTATTTTCCGTGATTTGTTTAAGTTGTCTTGAAGGAGTGGCACCTTTATGTGGGAATGCGCTCCTATCCTGGGAGTAGCAGTCATGTGCACTTTTGCCTCACCTATCTAATAGGCGACCTTGATTAGGTGGTACATATAGCTGTGTGTGCTCCTCCTCTCATCAGCTGCTATTGCACACAGAGGTAACTAGGAGCAACACACTATATGTGCAGGGTCTGCGCTCCATAATATAAATGCATAACGGCATAGGGAGGTTTAGCGTAGGACCTGTCTGAACTGAGACCACCTTGGCGCTGGGTAGGTGGGCAAAGATGTGTTTTGATCAAAATATGTTGGCTAGGTGTCTCAGATTTTATCATTAGAGTGAGGGTTTAGTCCACATGTTATGTTTGCATCTATTATTATAGTGCATTATTTTCAGTGTAATATATGAAGAAAAGTTAAAGTTAATAAAGAAGTTATTTTAAGCATTTGGTGTGCTCTTTAAAGAGGTTATCAAACTTATTTAAAAAAAAAAAAAAATCTTACTCACCTTTAGTAGCCAAGTCTATGTTCCCAAGATGGTTTTAGGTAGCTTTCACACTGGAGCATGGCTCCTACAGTCCCCAACAGATTGTTTACATATCTGTTTATTTGTGCCATCACTTCCTGCCGCACTGCACTGTGGGTCCCAGCATAGCACAGCATGTCCTGGTTTCTACAGTGTAACATCCTGTCCCTGCACCCGCCCCCCTCATACATATTCATGCCTCCTGCACATCATCCACTCCCATTGATCCGCCCCCCTTATACATATTCATCCTCCTGCCTCATATCCCTCCCCCATAAACTCCTCCTAGCTCTCTGTGGCCAATGTCATGTGCTCAATGTTTGCAGAGCCCAGAGGCAATGGAGGCAGACAGTGAACTAACATAAAATACTAACATACCTGATAGCATCACACTATACGGGCACGCTCCCACATGTAACCATTAACATACGGGAAAGCATTAATTACACTATAAGGGCCATGCTCCCACATGTATCCATAGGCATATGGGACAGCATCATACTATAAGGGGCATGCTCCTACATGTATCCATAAACATACAGGACAGCATCACACTATAGGGGCACGCTCCCACATGTATCCATAAACATACGGGACAGCATCACACTATAGGGGTATGCTCCCGCATGAATCCATAAACATACGGGAGAGCATCACACTATAAGGGCACGCTCCCACATATATCCATAAACATACAGGACAGCATTACACTATAGGGGCAGGCTCCCACATGTATCCATAAGCATACGGGACAGCATCACACTATAGGGGCACGCTCCTAAATGTATCCATAAACATACCTGACAGCATCACACTATAGGGGCACGCTCCCACATATATCCATAAACATACGGGACAGCATCACACTATAGAAGCACAATCCCACATGTATCCATAAACATGTGGGACAGCATCACACTATAGGAGCACAATCCCACATGTATCCATAAACATGCGGGACAGCATCACACTATAGGGGCACACTCCCACATGTATCTCTCACACATGCTCTCACAAACGGTTCCAAATGGATTAGTTTTGCCCAACACATTCTGAATGGATAAGGATCAGCTCAAAATGCATCCGTTCTGCTTCCATTCCATTCTGGAGGCGGACACCAAAACTCTGCTTCCAGCGTTTTGGTGTTCGTCTGATGAAACTGAGCCAAACGGGGACGGATCCGTTTTCACTGACACAATATAGTGCATTTGAAAACAGATCCGTCTCCCATTGACTTCAGTGTAAGTCAAAACGGATTCATTTTGACTTTGAATTTTTTTTTAAAGTGTCTGCAAACAGATCCGTTCTGAACGGATACAAACGTTTGCATTATAGGTGTGGATCCGTCTGTGCAAATACCAGACGGATCGGCACCTAACGCATGTGTGAAAGTAGCCTTAGGGCTCATGCACACGGCTTGGGTGCGGACCCACTCACTTCAATGGGGCCGCAAAAGATGCGGACAGCACTCCGTGTGCTGTCCGCATCCGTTGCTCCGTTCCATAGTGCTGCGCTTGTCACAACGCCTGTCATACTGACTCACAGTATTGTTTCACTACCACAGCAGACTCCATATGCGTGTTGCTGCAAGGCACAGTGTTTTATACCACTATACAGGCTCTCTGCAGCCAGGAAATAGCTGATTTTTAACGTGATTTGCTGTGAATACATTCGGATTGAATCAAATCTTTTTGGAGATTTCAGCGAACCGGCCAAATTGAATTTTTGAGAAATTCACTCATCTCTAGTTATTATCCATATTGCTTCCTTTGCTGGCTGAATTCATTTTCCCATCACGTTATACACTGCTTGTTTGCATGGTTACGACCACCCTGCAATCCATCAGCGTGACTGTACTTGTATACTATAAAAAACCACCAGTGCGCTCCCAATGTCCCAGTCACCATAGAGCCTGGTATTTTTTCCTATGTGGAAGCACGAGCACTACTGATGGATTACGAGTTGGTTGTAAAAATGGAAACAACCAGATTATAATGTGATGGGAAAATGAAGCCAGACAGCAAAGTAAGCAATATGGACAGTAAGTGCCTTGTATCAACTTTCTCTACAAGATAAATGCCACTTGCTGAAGTTAGACAACCCCTTTAACTATTCTATTACAGTGTGACGAATGCAAATAAGGTGTTTTGCTCCCCAAAAAATGGGTGTATGTCATCCACAGAATTAACAGACTAATTAACTATTTTATTACAGTTTCACAGATGCAAGGGAGTTGCATTGCATCCCAAAAAATGGCTATGGGTTACCCACAGAGTTATCAGGCAGATTACAAGCCTAACACTGTCCCTCACTGCAGCAGCGTCCTATCCCTACACTAGTTAGATAATAATGGAGCTGCAACACACGATCTGACATTTATGCAGGCTGGCTCACGTGCTGCGCCGGCCAATCAGAGCCATGCCAACACTAGGCATGACTGTGATGGCTTTAAAATGCCCACAATCTTTCAACAAGCTTAATTATTTATCCGAACACCGACCCCAAACATGGAGTTTTGTGGCAAAGTCCGTGTTCGGGTACTAGGACACCGTAATGTTCAGTAAGAATCCAAACATTCTGGTCTGGGTTTGGTCATCCCTACTGTCGAATAATTATGAGGTGAAACCATTAGAAAATATTCATGAGAAAAACTATTCTGAGGAAGAAGCCAAGATGAAATTTAAAAGGATCACCAACTAAATTTTATGAAGAAAACTTCCATGTCATAGAGCAAAATATATTTATTACATTATTCTAAAATAATACAAAAACACTCAGAAAGCACATTTTCACAGGATTTTTTATGAATCTTATGATTTGCCTTTTAAAGGAATACTAAATCTGAAGTCTTGTATAAATCTTACAGAGAATACAAATATTAATCTTTTTTTTGTTTTTCCTGAGGTGCTTGACTAAGGGTTGAGACTTAGCCAAGACACAGGAGTTAAGATTATATTTCTGCTATTGCAGAAATAGGAGAGGAGGAGGCTCCTGCTGCCAGTCTTTTTATTGCCGTACATTCCGAAAAATTACTTAAATGGGCTATCCAACGCTCAGCCTCCTTCACTTGAATGGGACTGAGTTGAGCCTCGGCAACGTGGGTTTTGGTACAGAGGTACCAGCAAGAGTACTATTGTGAAGAAAGATAGTTGGATCCAGCTTTCGATGAAACTTCAATTTTATTTGATTTTATGTCATGAGTAAGGACCTAAAACAGAAGTAGGGTCCGAAACGCGTAGACTGGATTTATTGTAGTCTGTGCCATGTCTGTACTGGATTTTACCGCATAGAAATAAAATTGAAGTTTCATCGAAAGCTGGATCCAACTATCTTTCTTCACAATAGTACTCTTTTTTTGGTTAAGTCCAGGACCGGATCCGTGCTATCGGCTTCATTGCCACACAGGTGAGCGCTGCAAACACTTAATTCCTGAAGCAGAGGTACCAGCAAGTACCAAACCCGACTTCGGATTCCTATTATAAAATGTTTTTAAATAAGCAGATAGGAATACCGAAGTCATTTACAGAAGTCTTGCACAACTTCTGGCGAGATAAAGTTTTCCTCCATGGAGCCGATGCATTTTAATGCTGCACAGAAACAGCATTTCAAACGAAGTTTTTGAATGGATCAGCTTCGGATCTATGATCCAAAGCTCGATTTGCTCAAGCTTAGTCATGGCATCAGTGGCCTAGGGTGAGAAAAGAGAAGTCTGCTGCGCTTGTAGGAGCACTGGGGTCTTCTCAAACAGCTGATTGGAGGGATCCCTGGTGTCAGACCCCCACCAATCAAATGGTGATGACCTATCCAGAAGATAGGTTATCAAATCAATTTCAAAGAGGCAGATAACACCTTTAAGGAAAATGAAATGTACTTATTTAGTAGTTTAGTCACACAGCCATGTGACAAAATGTATAAATATTACAGTGTCCTTGTTAAAGTGGATTAGTAATAAAGGTGTAATAAGGTGTCTATATAAGGCCACTTTCACCTGGTCAGTATTTGGTCTGTATTTTTCATGAGAGTTGTTTCCCTCTTAAGTATTTTTTTGTTGTTTACAATTGCAAATACTGATGAAAAATACCAACAAAATATTGACTATGTGGTCTTTGTGCTGTCTATATTTCTGAATATATGCATGTAGAAACAAGGTAGAATACACTTAAGAGGCAAACTCCCACAAATCACAAAGACGTGTCACCCAGTGGAAAATGTTATTAATCTTATAGTCATACACGGGACTGTGAAAGGAAGGGAGCTATGCCTAATTTTCTGGTACATATCTAGAATCTCACACTTTGGGAAGATATAAGTGAGGTAAATGAATACGTGGAGTCACTGTGGGTAGTAATAAATGGTAAGAACAATAAAAAAATACTGATAGTAGTTTGTTATAAGTAGAGTTGAGCAAACACCTGGAAGTTCGGGTTCGACGGGTTTGGCTGAACTTCACAAAGTCAATGGGGACCCAAACTTTTGGGCACTAAAATGGCTGTAAAATAGCCCTGGAAAGGCAGCAAAATGTAGGTAAATGCCTTGCAAACAAATGTGGATAGGTAAATAACTTAAAATTAAATAAATAAACATTAAACATTATTAATTGGCAACTCGGAGGAGGAGGTGGATATGGAGTAGGAGGTTGAGGAGGCATCAGGTTGGAATGCCATCAGCAGCGCGTCTACCAGTGTGCGCTTGTAGTCACGCATCTTTTGATCAGTAACAGACGTTTTTACTAAATTTGGTTTCCTGCCAGCAATGCACAGCAGGGGCTTATCACTAGCAAAACTGGGTTAATGTCACCCACCAATGGAACAGGTGATATTCAGAAATGTAGGCCCCTGGCACCCAGACAGAGGAGAGATTTATTCACGGCAACACCGGCTTCATGTCATCCACCAATGCAACAGGCGATTTTCAGAATTGTAGGCCCCTGGCATCCAGACAGAGGAGAGATTTATTCACAGCAATACCCGCTTCATGTCATCCACCAATGCAACAGGTGATTTTCAGAAATGTAGGCCCCTGGCATCCAGTCAGAGGAGAGGTTCATTCACAGCAAAACAGGCTTCATGTCACCCACCAATGCAATAGGCGATTTTCAGAAATGTAGGCCCCTGGCACCCAGACAGAGGAGAGGTTTATTCACGCCAATAAAAGGTAATGTCACCCACCAGTGGAACAGGTGATATTTCAGTAAGTTAGGCCCCTGGCACCCAGACAGAAGAGAGGTTCATTTACGGCAAAAAGAGGTTAATGTCACCCACCAATGGAACAGGCGATTTTCAGTAAGTTAGGCTCCTGGCACCCAGACAGAGGAGAGGTTCATTCACGGTAAAAAGAGATTAATATCACCCACCAATGGAACAGGCAAAATGTAGGCCCCTGGCACCCAGACAGAGGAGAGGTTTATTCAAGGCAATAAGAGGTTAATGTCACCTACCAATGGAACAGGTGATTTTCAGTAAGTTAGGCACCCAGACAGAAGAGAGGTCCATAGGAGAGGACATAGATGGAGGGGTTCAAAGAGATGAGATTCTGGGCTCATTTAAAAACATAAATATGGTGATTGACTACTTATGTGACTCAGCTAATCAGCAGTTGCGGTTTGCTTCTAAGACTATGGCACTCTCTACCGTGGAGAGAAGAGCGTTGTGGTTGCGCCCTTGGTCTGGTGACAACCCTTTGAAGTTTCATCTTTGTAACTTGATTTACTCCCCCGGTAGGCTTTTTGGTCCAGAATTGGACACTTTAATGCTAGAATTATCAGACAAAAAGGGTAAGACTTTACCGCAAGCTTCTAGACCACCCCGTACGTACTTCTTTAATAGAGATAGATCTCCCCCTAGAGCAAGATTTTTTCGGTCATCTGGTAGAGGGAGAGGGAGTGGTGCCGCTAGAAGAGGGGGCATTTCAAGGGGCCCAGGCCTAACAAAAGGCAACAATTTTGACAATCAAAATACTCCAGTAGGCGGTCGCCTGTCTTTGTTTTTTCTGGCGTAGGTACAAAGAATAAAAGGCCTTTGGGTCCTGAACACTATCCAACATGGCTATGCGCTTTCTTTTCTTCTGTACACCCCAGACAGGTTCATCTTGTCTCGGAACCTTCAAGACCAAAGAAAACTCTTTTGGAGAATTCAATTCAGGAACTTCTCTCTCTGGTCGCCCTGGAGCCAGTGCCACCCTCTCAGGTAGGGTTAGGGGTTTATTCCCCAGTATTCTTGATTCCCAAACCTTCAGGAAAATCGCATCTAATAATAGATCTCAGGTATTTAAACCGTCACTTGGTAAAGAATTATTTTCGGATGGAAACAATAAAATCCATCAAACCCCTCATATCTCAAGGAGATTATATGGCAACATTGGATCTGAGAGATGCGTATTTCCATATTCCGAGTTGGCAGGCACACAGGTGGTTTCTACGCATAGCGGTAAACATGAAGGGAAAGTTAACTCACTTTCCGTTCAGAGTACTTCCCTTCAGTATAACTTCCGCTCCGTTCGTATTCATCAAGGTGATATCCTCTGTAGTAGCCGTCCTCAGATTTCAAGGAATAAAGATAATTCCATATCTGGACGATTGGATAATTATGGCCATTACACTGTCACTTCTGACAGAGTTTGGTTGTATTATCAACCAAGAAAAATCTAATCTAACTCCAGCCACCACAAAGCAATTCCTAGGCTTTGTAATAGATTTGCAGGAGATTAAGTTATACCTGTCTGACCCAAGGGCTGTCTCCCTCTACTGAGTTTCTTAGGCCTACTGTCATCTATTCTTCAGCAGATACAGTGCTGTGGGCTCTATGGCACCTCAGACCCCTACAGGCAAAAATACTAGAAGTCTGGAACAGGACTTTGTCAGAATTAAACACACTCTATACACTTTCTTCCAGAACTAGAAGATCTCTTCAATGGTGGAACCATGTGGAACCATGTCAAGGATGGTATGTTCTTAGTTGAACCCACATGGGAGGTGCTTACAACAGACGCCTCCGGATCAGGTTGGGGTGCTCATCTTATGGATCGTACAGTGTCCGCAACCTGGAGCCAAACAGAAGGACAGCTCTCATCAAATATCAGGGAGATCAGAGCCATATTTTATTCCTTGAAACACTTCGAACTATGCCTTCGCGGAAAAAGCAGTTCGAATAATGACGGACAAAATGTCAGCGGTTTTCTATATAAACAAACAGGATGGCACGAGATCGCTATTGCTACTTGTAGAAGCAAGATCTTGTCATGGCCATAAACCAGGATAACCAGGTTATCAGCAGGTCACATCAGAGGAACCCTGAATGTGTTGGCAGATCGTCTAAGTTGTCAGATGACCATTCCCAGGGAATGTTCCCTATCTCAAGAGGTATTCCATCAGATCTCGGATCTGAGGGGGTTATCAGAGATAGATCTTATGGCCACCAGGCTGAATGCCAAGCTAAGAAGGTTTTGTTCCCTATATGCAGAGGACCATCCCTTCGTGATAGATGCCATATTGATTCCTTGGAACTTCACACTGGCATACATATTTCAACCCATGACGGATGATACTGACAGTATTGACCAAGCTCAAGCAGGAGCAAGCCTCGGTCATTGTAATAATATGTTCTGACCGAAGAGAGCTTGGTTCTCTTTTCTCATGACCATTAGCCAGGGAATGGTATTGGGAACTTCCCTTACAGTGGGACCTAGTTTCTCAGGGGTCTCAGTTGTGTCACAATCTGAGGTCCTTCCATCTGACAGCTTGGAAGTTAGTAGGCCCGTCCTAAAGGCTAGAGGTTTTTTCAGATAGGGTTCTAAATACATTAGCACACTCTAGGAGTGTATCTACTAACAAAACTTATGCCAGAATCGGAAAAATTTTCAATTCCTGGTATATGGAAAGGGATATTATTCCTTCTTCCCCATCTAGGCCCCAAATACTGGAGTTCCTTCAGGATGGTTTTGATAGTGGATTATCTACCAGTACAATCCGTATTTAGGTGGCTGCACTTTCAGCTTGTCGCCAAGAGAAATTATGTCAATTTCAGGAGGTCAAGGATTTCTTCAGGGCCTTGAATAGACTAAGACCTAGAAGAATCCAACCAGTGACTGTTTGGAATCTCTCACTAGTACTGAGATAACTATGTGAGCAACCCTTTGAACCACTTGAGGAAACACTATTAAAATATCTCTCTCTTAAGACTGCCCTTTAAGTAGCTGTAACTTCAGCAAAAAGGTAGGAGAATTACAGGCATTAGCAGCCGAAGAGCCTTATCTATCTTTTTATTCAGATAGAGTACTGTTGAGATTCCTTCCATTTGTTTACCCAAAGTTCCCTCTTTTTCAAATATAAATCAAGTGATAACTCTTCCTAGGTGTTTTCCTTCAGCTGAGGAGAATGCTCAGGTTAACTACACCAAGCTTGATGTGGTCAGATGTCTAAGCATGTATATTGACAGAACAAGTGAGTTAGAATTTGAAGACAAGAAGACAAGAATTTGTTTATTACGTTTCAGGGTAGCAATAGAGGAAGATCAGCCTCCAAAGCAACAATATCCAGATGGATCTCAGAATGTATTAAGGAAGCATATATAAATCAGAATTTAGAGCCACTCGAGTTCACTAAGGTACATTCGACGAGAGCGACAGTCACTTCCTGGGCAGAGCGGAGTTCAGTTCCTTTGGAGCAGATTTGTAACAGTGCATCTTGGTCCACTCCCATGAGATTCTTCAAGCATTACAAGTTGGTCTCTCTGTGTGCAGAAAAAAACTCGTTTTGTTAGATCTGTATTAAATTCTGTTATAACTACTCACCTGCCCAGGGATACTACTAGCTAAATCCCATTATTATGCTGCTGACAGATGCTAGGGAAGATTAGATTTAAGTAGTTAATCTGTTTTCCTTTAGTCTTGTCCACAGCACAAGCTTCCCGCCTTTGTTGCGAATCGAATTTTTCCTGAAATTCGGATCAAATTCCACTTTGTCATCTTCAATTTGCTCCTCTCTAATTGCAATATAAGTAAAATATGATCAAAACAGAGAAGGATCCGAATTATAAATTTGATATGCCTAGTGTTCCTTTACAAAGCCAACAATTTATTATAAGATAAAAATAATAAGTTATAAGTGTTCACTTGTTGAAAGATTGCAAATAAATTGTCCTAGCCACATGAGGATGTATCATTTGTATGTTGTATGAAACCCTACAGGAGCCATGGTCAACATGTTAGATTGAATGTTAAAAAATAAGGCATAATGTACAGTTTGCTTTGTCATTAGCTAACACACCCAATAGATTTTCCAACATCTGGACATTTCCTTTAACAACTGACTGCTTCATGATCACTTTTAGAAGCTTACCTTTTTACTTCCCTGTTCCAGCAGTACGAAGCAGTCTTGGGAAATGTTAGTCCCTCAAGAAGTATGTGTCCTAGTAATTAAGTGCATCCACTGAAATAAAACAATTTGCTCCTCGGTTATTTAATCTGTGATAATGGAACTTTGCTTTGGATAGGAAAGTTGAACTCCTTGAAATCAATCCTGTAAACCCTGGAGGCCACTGAAAGAAGCCATAATGAAGCATCTCAAAATGTCCTCAGTTATATGGTATGCATGCATTCTTGCCCCAGAAGATAACCCGGGTGACATTATGTGGATAAACAGCAGTGATTGAGCAACAGAAACTGAACTGATAACGTGCAGACGATTACCCTATTTACAATAGTGATCTGTTTAAGATATTATCAGTTTCATGGATTTTAAATGCCTGTCATTTTTTTTTTTTTTTTAATATGGAAGCAGGCATGTTACTTCATAGACTATTAGAAGTTTTGCACGCAGTATTTCATAGTAACACATCTGGAAATGAATGAGGTCTCTTGGGTGGATGGAAAAATAATAGGCGAATTTAGATCAGTACAGATGTACTTTTTCCTTTGAATACCACTAAAATCAATATAATCTTCTATACTAATAAAAGCTCTGTGTGCGTGCTCAGGTCTCGTGTCCGTGCGTATGTGCCGATAATTGAAGAGCGCATGCGCGGGGGCCGTCCAATCACAACCTCCCCACACGCAACCGCGCCGTCCACTCCTCCTCTTTCAACTTTGCCCCAAGACTCGCTCTCAGCCCCCACAGACTCCGCAGTCAAATGACCCCGCACTTACCCCTCAGCAGGCAGCTCAGGCTGCAGACCAGCAGTCTCTTAGCATGTCGCCCATGTCTGCGTGTGGCCCCTGTACATCGCAAGTGTGCGCCTTAATGCTCAGCGCTCTCCTGGGCCCGGCTGATGCTTCCCCGCACTCAGGACCCTCAATTCAACTTCCACTTCTGCTCCGGAGGCGGATTGATCCCTGTCCTGTAACCGAGTTCCACAAGGCTCCACTGCTCTGTGCACTGTACCCAGTGCTGTCTGTTCAGTCGCGTTCACGGGCGAGTACGGCGCGGAATTCCGCAGGGACTACCTTCTCTCCTCACTTCCCCCTTCTCTGCAGCCGAACTACATTCCCAGGGCCTGTTCTCTGTGAGCGGAGAGCTGAGACCTCGGGCTGGAGTGAAGGACCAGCCGGCTCCTCTCCCATCCTCAGCCTGGGTGATGGGGAACACAAGAAGGAAGGGGGCAGAGGACACTCATGTAAACAACCGGGCGACTCCATGTCAGGGCAAACGGCTGTATTGTTCCTGTGTGCTGCTGTATACCATACACAGTGAATATTATTATTATACAGTATATACATTGATCTAATTATCCTAGAAAACATTATACATGAACCCATCATATAATTCCCAGTATATCTTCTATACTAATAAAAGCCCTGTGTGCGTGCTGTGTGTCCGTGCGTGTGTGACGATAATTGAAGTGCGCGGCCAATCAACACACGGCGCTCCACATTCCGCCCGCACCGCCCACATTAGTGTGTTGTCCAATCACAGCTGCCCCACATGCAACCGGGCCGCACACAACAGCGCGCATGGCATGCTGACCAATCATCACGCGGTGCTCCACACGCTGTCCGCAACCGCCCATACCTACGCGCCGGGCAATGGCGTTCTCTCCATGTCGCTGCGCTGCCATTACATGCATCACAGAGCCACACAGTCCAAGACAGCCGCTGCTGCAGGCAGTTTTAGCCACCAGTCGCTGCCAGCAGTCTCAGCACCACAATTCAGTGCCAGCCGTTTCAGCCATCAGTCAGTGCCACCAGTCACAGCCCCAGCCGCCTCAGCCACCAGTCAGTGACAGCCGTCTCAGCTATCAATCAGTGCCACCAGCCACAGCCAACAATCAGAGTGCCAGCAGTCTCAGCCACCAGTCAATGCCAGCCATCTCAGCCATCAGTCAGTGCCACCAGTCATAGTGCCAGCAGTCTCAGCCATCAGTCAGTGCCACCAGCCACAGCCACCAATCACAGTGCCAGCAGTCTCAGCCACAGCCACCAATCACAGTGACAGCAGTCTCAGCCATCAGTTAGTGCCAGTTGTCTCAGTCATCAGTCAGTACCCCTAGCCGCAGCCACCAGTCACAGTGCCACCAGTCAGTGCCAGCTGTCTTAGTCATCAGTCAATGCCACCAGCCACAGCCACCAGTTACAGTGCCAGCAGTCTCAGCCACATCCACCAATCAGTGCTAGCAGTCTCAGCCACCAGCCACAGCCAGCAGTCTCAGCCACAGTCAATGCTCAGTGCCAGTAGTCTCAGCCACAGCCATCAGTCACTGCCAGCAGTCTCAGCCACAGTCAGCAGTCTTAGCCACAGCCAGCAGTCCGGTGCCAGCAGTCTCAGCCACCAGTCTCACCCACAAGTCAGTGCCAGTAGTCTCAGCCAGAGCCACCAGTCTCGGCCACCAGCTACAGCCACCAGTCAGTACCAGCAGTCTCAGCCATAAGCCGCAGTCAGCAGTCTCAGCCACAGCCACCAGTCAGTGCCAGCAGTCTCAGCCACCAGCCGCAGCAAATAGTCTAAGCCACAGCCAGCACTCAGTGCCAGCAGTCTCAGCCACCAGCCGCAGCCACAGTCACCAGCATGGGAGTCCGCAGGAGGGGGCAAGGGGGGCAAGTCCCCCCCCCCGGGGCACTGGAATTATATCTGGCCTGGGGAACATGATGGGGGGGGCTAATTATGGTCTGAAATGGGGGCATTGGCTACTTAGACAGAATGGAGTGGACTCTGGCACTTATGGGCTTGGAGCACATGATGGGGATGGGGCAATTATGGTATGGCTACTTGGACAACAGAATGGAGTGGACATATGATGGCTACTGGCACTGGCACTGTGTGTGGCACATTATAGGGGGGCAATGCTATGGCTACTACTGGCAGTCAGTCTGGCACTTAAGGGGGGGCCTATGGCTACTGGCACATTATAGGGGGGGCTATGGCTACTGGCACATTATAGGGGGGGCCTATTGGCTACTGGCACATTATAGGGGTGGGGGGGCCTATTGGCTACTGGCACATTATAGGGGGGGCCTATTGGCTAATGGCAGTCTGGCACTTATAGGGGGGCCCTATGCTACTGGCACATGTTGATGATGGGGGGGCTCTGGCTACTGGCACATGATAGGGGGGCCTATGACTACTGGCACATGATGGAGGGGGCTCTGGGTACATATAACATGATAGGGGGCTAGCCTATTGCCACTGGCACATGATAGGGGGGCTCTAGCTACTGGCACATGATAGGGGGGCCTATGGCTAATGGCACATGATGGGGGGGGCTATGGGTACATGGCACATGATAGGAGGTGCCTATGGCTACTGGCACATGTTTATGGAGGGGGCTCTGGCTACTGGCACATGATAGGGGGGGCCTATGACTACTGGCACGTGATGGAGGGGGCTCTGGGAACATAGCACATGATAGGGGCGACGGCCTATGGTCACTGGCACATGATAAGGGGGCTCTGTGGCTACTGGCACATGATACATGATAGGGGGGCCTATGGCTAATGGCACATGATGGGGGGGCTCTGGGTACATAGCACATGATAGGGGGGCCGGCCTATGGCTACTGGCACATGATAGGGGGGCTCTGGCTACTGGCACATTATTGGGGGACATCGAGGCACTTTTACTGGCACATTGGGGGCACTTCTTACTGGCATATTATTGGTGGGCACTATAGAGGCCACAAAGAATGGTTATTTTATATGGGGGCTCTGTATAGGGGCATTTTATAATGGGACACATTATGGTGGGTATTATGGGGAAGGTGGGAGATGAGCACTATGGGGGCATTTACTGGGGGCACTATATAGGGGTATTTTATACTGGCCCATCATGTGGGCACTATGGGGACATTAGCTCAACTGGGGGCATTACAAGGGGGTATTTTTTGCCCGTCACATTATAAGGAGAATTATTTCTACTGCGGGGGAAAGGGGGGGTTGTTGGGCATTATGGTGGGCTTTATTACTCCCCCATGGTCTGAGCCCCCTAGTAGCAGCACCAGCCTCTCCCTGCTCTCCTATTCCTTGAACTTATAATATACATTTAAGCTTTTCCATCACGTTGCTCAGCTCATGTGTTATTATACTTTGTGATAATGAATATGCCCCTCCCCCCCCCGCCCCCCCGGAAAAATTTCTGCAGACGCCCATGGTCACCAGTCAGTGCCAGCAGTCTCAGCCACCAGCCGCAGCCAGCAGTCAGTTCCAGCAGTCTCAGCCACAGCCACCAGTCTCGGCCACCAGCCACAGCCACCAGTCTCAGCCACCAGTCAGTGCCAGCAGTCTCAGCCAATGTGGTCAAGTTCCCTTGCCATTTAATATAGACTGCTCCTGCTAATGTTTATGCACTACTGTTCTAGCGCCTGTTATTGTAACAGGCTTAATGTCTAGTTTATAATATATATTCTAATGTTACTTTTACTTTTCTTATCTTGAGATCTTCATTTGCATTACAATTTTAAGTCCAGTTTCGCATCAGTAATAGCAATATTTCAGAGATTCGTTTCTATATTAAAAGCTATTTATTCTGGAATAAAAGAAGAAAATAAAAGACATTGAAAAGCTCCAAGCTTTAGAATGTATAAGCCACATATAAATGTGACCTTCCTCCTTTAATACTGCCTTTATCTTTATTACTGCTGCATTTATTTTTATACGTTATTAAAGGGACAACTGTCAGAAAGAGATATTTTTTAACCCGTAGGATACCAGGAATGTGACTTGAGTCCAAGCAATGTACAGGTAAGGCGTGCTGATCAGACAGGTGCAAGAGCTATGCGCACCTGATCAGCAGCACGGGCCCGGATGTCACTGACAGCTAAGCCCCTGCTGTATCTGCCTGGGATTGGTGAAGACACTGATGCCGACGCATTATCCCCTTGTATGCCACGGTCAGCGCTGACCGCGGCATACAAGGGGCTTGTGGAGGGCACATCCTCCCTCCCTGTCTCCATCAGGTCCACACACTGAGGTGACGGGGGGATGTGTAAGATGTATTATAAATGCAGAACTCAACTTTATCATTTCCCCCCTCAACTGCCAACAAGCTGCTAAGTAAATGCTAAAATAAAACGTGTAGTATTCCCAAAATTGAGCCCCCCAAATTTATACATTTAATAGGACTGGATGATGGTTGACAACTAGTGATGAGTAGAGATGAGCGAACACCTGGATGTTCGGGTTCGAGAAGTTCGGCTGAACTTCCTGAAAATGTTCGGGTTTGGGATCCGAACTCTATCCCGAACCCGAACCCCATTGAAGTCAATGGGTACCCAAACTTTTAGGCACTAAAAAGGCTGTAAAATAGTCCAGGAACGGGCTAGAGGGCTGCCAAAGGCAGCAAAATGTAGGTAAATGCCCTGCAAACAAATGTGGATAGGGAAATGAATTAAAATAAAATAAAATAAATAAAATTTAACCAATATCAATTGGAGAGAGGTCCCACTGCAAGGAATCATGCGTCATATCACCCACCACTGGAGAAGGCCACTTTCAGTTATTTCGCCCAGCACCCAGACAGAGGAGACAGGTCCCACAGCAAGGAATCATGCGTCATATCACCCACCACTGGAGAAGGCCACTTTCAGTTATTTCGGCCCAGCACCCAGACCGAGGACACAGGTCCCACAGCAAGGAATCATGCGTCATATCACCCACCACTGGAGAAGGCCACTTTCAGTTATTTCGGCCCAGCACCCAGACCGAGGATACAGGTTCTACAGCAAGGAATCATGCGTCATATCACCCACCACTGGAGAAGGCCACTTTCAGTTATTTCAGCCCAGCACCCAGACCGAGGATACAGGTCCCACAGCAAGGAATCATGCGTCATATCACCCACCACTGGAGAAGGCCACTTTCAGTTATTTCGGCCCCAGCACCCAGACAGAGGAGACAGGTCCCACAGGAAGGAATCATGCGTCATATCACCCACCACCGGAGAAGGCCACTTTCAGTTATTTCTGCCCAGCACCCAGACAGAGGAGACAGGTCCCACAGCAATGAATCATGCGTCATATCACCCACCACCAGAGAAGGCCACTTTCAGTTATTTCGCCCAGCACCCAGACCGAGGATACAGGTTCCACAGCAAGGAATCATGCGTCATATCACCCACCACTGGAGAAGGCCACTTTCAGTTATTTCTGCCCAGCACCCAGACCGAGGATACAGGTTCCACAGCAAGTTATCATGCGTCATATCACCCACCACTGGAGAGGGCCACTTTCAGTTATTTAGGCCCAGCACCCAGACAGAGGAGAGAGGTCCCACAGCAAGGAATAAGGCGTCATATCACCCACCACTGGAGAAGGCCACTTTCAGTTATTTAGGCCCAGCACCCAGACAGAGGAGAGAGGTCCCACAGCAAGGAATAAGGCGTCATATCACCCACCACTGGAGAAGGCCACTTTCAGTTATTTAGGCCCCAGCACCCAGTCAGAGGAGAGAGGTCACACAGCAAGGAATCATGCGTCATATGAACCACCACCGGAGAAGGCCACTTTCAGTTATTTCGGCCCAGCACCCAGACAGAGGAGAGAGGTCCCACAGCAAGGAATCATGCGTCATATCAACCACGACCGGAGAAGGCCACTCAGTTATTTCGGCCCAGCACCCAGACAGAGGAGAGAGGTCCCACAGCAAGGAATCATGCGTCATATTAACCACCACCGGAGAAGGCCACTTTCAGTTATTTTGGCCCCAGCACCCAGACAGAGGAGAGAGGTCCCACAGCAAGGAATCATGCGTCATATCACCCACCACTGGAGAAGGCTACTTTCAGTTATTTCGGCCCAGCACCCAGACTGAGGATACAGATTCCACAGCAAGGAATCATTTGTCATATCAACCAGCACTGGAGAAGGCCACTTTCAGTTATTTCGGCCCAGCACCCAGACCGAGGATACAGGTTCCACAGCAAGGAATCATGCGTCATATCACCCACCACTGGAGAAGGCCACTTTCAGTTATTTCAGCCCAGCACCCAGACTAAGGATATAGGTCCCACATCAAGGAATCATGCGTCATATCACCCACCACTGGAGAAGGCCACTCAGTTATTTTGGCCCCAGCACCCAGACAGAGGAGAGATGTCCCACAGGAAGGAATCATGCGTCATATCAACCACCACCGGAGAAGGCCACTCTCAGTTCTTTCGGCCCAGCACCCAGAAAGAGGAGAGAGGTCCCACAGCAAGGAATCATGCGTCCTATCAACCACCACCGGAGAAGGCCACTTTCAGTTATTTCGGCCCCACCACCCAGACAGAGGAGAAGTTCATTCGACTTTGGGTTGCACCGCAAGATCATGGTAAAGTTAAAAAAATGCGGATTCAATAAAGAAGTGCCCCGGAGTACAAGAATACATGGTTGAGGGGGAGGCAGTTATAAATGTCTATTCTGCACAAGGGAGGGACAGGTCCTGTGGGATCCATGCCTGGTTCATTTTTATGAACGTCAGCTTGTCCACGTTGGCTGTGGACAGGCGGCTGCGTTTGTCAGTAATGACGCCCCCTGCTGCGCTGAATACACGTTCAGACAAAACGCTGGCCGCCGGGCAGACCAGCACCTCCAATGCATAAAATGCTAACTCTGGCCATGTGGCCAATTTGGAGACCCAGAAGTTGAATGGGGCCGAACCATCAGTCAGTACGTGGAGGGGTGTGCAGACGTACTGTTCAACCATGTTAGTGAAATGCTGCCTCCTGCTAACACGTTCCGTATCAGGTGGTGGTGCAGTTAGCTGTTGCGTGGAGACAAAACTTTTCCACATTTCTGCCATGCTAACCCTGCCCTCAGAGGAGCTGGCCGTGACACAGCTGCATTGGCGACCTCTTGCTCCTCCTCTGCCTTCGCCTTGGGCTTCCACCTGTTCCCCTGTGACATTTGGGAATGCTCTCAGGAGCGCCTCTATCAGCGTGCGCTTGTACTCGCGCATCTTCCTATCACAACCCAGTGCAGGAAGTAAGGTGGGCACATTGTCTTCCTACCGGGGATCCAGCAGGGTGGCAACCCAGTAGTCCGCACATGTTAACATGTGGGCAACTCTGCTGTCGTTGCGCAGGCAATGCAGCATGTAGTCGCTCATGTGTGCCAGACTCCCCAGAGGTAAGGACAAGCTGTCCTCTGTGGGAGGCGTATCGTCATCGTCCTCCGTATCCCCCCAGCCACGCACCACGCCTGAGCTGTGTGGGTGCCACCCCGCTGTGAACCTGCTTCATCCTCATCCTCCTCCACCTCCTCCTCATCCTCCTCGTCCTCCAGTAGTGGGCCCTGGCTGGCCACATTTGTACCTAGCCTCTGCTGTTGCAAAAAACCTCCCTCTGAGCCACTTCTAACAGACTGGCCTGAAAGTGCTAAAAATGACCCCTCATCCTCCTCCTCCTCCTCCTCCTGGGCCACCTCCTCTTCCATCATCGCCCTAAGCGTTTTCTCAAGGAGACATAGAAGTGGTATTGTAACGCTGATAACGGTATCATCGCCACTGGCCAAGTTGGTGGAGTACTCGAAACAGCGCAACAGGGCACACAGGTCTCGCATGGAGGCCCAGTCATTGGTGGTGAAGTGGTGCTGTTCCGCAGTGCGACTGACGCGTGCGTGCTGCAGCTGAAACTCCACTATGGACTGCTGCTGCTCGCACAGTCTCTCCAGCATGTGCAAGGTGGAGTTCCAACTGGTGGGCACGTTGCATATGAGGCGGTGAGCGGGAAGGCCGAAGTTCCGCTGTAGCGCAGACAGGCGAGCAGCGGCAGGATGTGAACGCCGGAAGCGCGCACAGACGGCCCTCACTTTATGCAGCAGCTCTGACATGTCGGGGTAGTTGTGAATGAACTTCTGCACCACCAAATTCAGCACATGCGCCAAGCAAGGATGTGCGTCAAACCGGCTAGTCCCAGAGCTGCGACGAGATTTCGCCCATTATCGCACACCACCAGGCCGGGCTTGAGGCCCACCGGCAGAAACCACTCGTCGGTCTGTTGTTCAATACCCCGCCACAACTCCTGCGCGGTGTGGGGCCTGTCCCCCAAACATATGAGTTTCAGAATGGCCTGCTGACGTTTACCCCGGGCTGTGCTGAAGTTGGTGGTGAAGGTGTGTGGCTGACTGGATGAGCTGGTGGAAGCAGAGGAGGAGGAAGCCGAGTAGGAGGAGGAGGCTACAGGAGGCAAAGAATGATGCCCTGCGATCCTTGGCGGCGGAAGGACGTGCGCCAAGGAACTCTTCGCCTGCGGCCCAGCCGCCACTACATTTACCCAGTTTGCAGTTAGGAGATATAGCGTTCCTGGCCGTGCTTACTGGTCCACGTATCTGTGGTTAGGTGGACCTTGCCACAGATGGCGTTGCGCAGTGCACACTTGATTTTATCGGATACTTGGTTGTGCAGGAAGGCACGGCTGTCTTGGAGAAGTAGTGGCGGCTGGGAACAACATACTGTGGGACAGCCATGGACATCAGCTGTTTGAAGCTGTCTGTGTCCACCAGCCTGAATGACAGCATTTCAAAGGCCAGTAGTTTAGAAATGCTGGCATTCAGGCCCAGGGCTCGAGTGTGGCTAGGTGGGAATTTACGCTTTTTCTCCAAGGTTTGTGAGATGGAGAGCTGAACGCTGCCATGTGACATGGTGGAGATGCTGGCTGACACAGGAGGTGTTGGTGGCACATCCTCTGTTTGGTGGGCGGCAGGTGCCAACATTCCTCCCGAGGCGGAGGAAGAGGCCGAGGCAGCAGAAGAGGGAGCAGGGGGAGCCAGAGTGAGTTCCTTGCTGTTAAGGTGTTTACTCCACTGCAGTTTATGCTTTGCATGTAGATGCCTGGTCATGCAGGTTGTGCTAAGGTTCAGAACGTTAATGCCTCGCTTCAGGATCTGATGGCACAGCGTGCAAACCACTCGGGTCTTGTCGTCAGCACATTGTTTAAAGAAGTGCCATGCCAGGGAACTCCTTGAAGCTGCCTTTGGGGTGCTCAGTCCCTGGTGGCGGTGGCCAGTAGCAGGCGAACTCTCTTGGCGGTGGCTGGTCTGCTTTTGCCCCCTGCTCCCTCTTTTGCTACGCTGTTGGCTCGGTCTCACCACTGCCTCTTCCTCTGAACTATGATAGTCAGTGGCACGACCTTCATTCCATGTGGGGTCTAGGACCTCATCGTCCCCTGCATCGTCTTCCACACAGTCGCAGCAGTTGGCACCTGTGTTTCGTCATAATCAGAGACGTGCGGACTCCAATGAGGTGGTATTCCCATGTCCTCATCATCAGGAAACATCAGTGGTTGTGCATCAGTGCATTCTATGTCTTTCAAAACAAGGGGAAGGGCTAGGTGGATTTCCTTGGGAAACCCTGCCAGCAGAGTCTTCAAACAGCATAAGAGACTGCTGCATAACTTGAGGCTCTGACAGTTTCCCTAATATGCATGGGGGTGATGTGACAGACTGATGGGCTTGGTTTTCAGGTGCCACCTGTGCGCTTTCAGCAGAAGACTGGGTGGGAGATAATGTTGTGAACATGTATATATGTTTTTGCGGACACTATGAATCCTGGCCTGCAACAGCTGGGACACCAGATTAAGGGTATTGCTATTTTGGCAATTGAATGTCATCCCAGAACAAAATATATGTTTTTGCGGACACTATGAATCCTGGCCTGCAACAGCTGGGACACCAGATTCAGGGTATTGCTATTTTGGCAATTGAATTTCACCCCAGAACAAAATATATGTTTTGACGGACACTATGAAACATGGCCTGCAACAGCTGTGACACCAGATTCAGGGTATTGCTATTTTGGCAATTGAATGTCACCCCAGAACAAAATATATGTTTTTGCGGACACTATGAATCCTGGCCTGCAACAGCTGGGACACCAGATTCAGGGTATTGCTATTTTGGCAATTGAATGTCACCCCAGAACAAAATATATGTTTTTGCGGACACTATGAATCCTGGCCTGCAACAGCTGGGACACTAGATTCAGGGTATTGCTATTCTGGCAATTGAATTTCACCCCAGAACAAAATATATGTTTTGACGGACACTATGAAACGTGGCCTGCAACAGCTGGGACACCAGATTCAGGGTATTGCTATTTTGGCAATTGAATGTCACCCCAGAACAAAATATATGTCTTTGCGGACACTATGAATCCTGGCCTGCAACAGCTGGGACACCAGATTCAGGGTATTGCTATTTTGGCAATTGATTGTCACCTCAGAACAAAATATATGATTTTGCAGACACTATGAATCCTGGCCTGCAACAGCTGGGACACCAGATTCAGGGTATTGCTATTTTGGCAATTGAATGTCACCCCTGAACAAAATATATGTTTTTGCAGACACTATGAATCCTGGCCTGCAACAGCTGGGACACTAGATTCAGGGTATTGCTATTCTGGCAATTGAATTTCACCCCAGAACAAAATATATGTTTTGACGGACACTATGAAACGTGGCCTGCAACAGCTGGGACACCAGATTCAGGGTATTGCTATTTTGGCAATTGAATGTCACCCCAGAACAAAATATATGTTTTGCGGACACTATGAATCCTGGCCTGCAACAGCTGGGACACCAGATTCAGGGTATTGCTATTTTGGCAATTGAATGTCACCCCAGAACAAAATATATGTTTTTGCGGACACTATGAATCCTGGCCTGCAACAGCTGGGACACTAGATTCAGGGTATTGCTATTCTGGCAATTAAATTTCACCTCAGAACAAAATATATGTTTTGACGGACACTATGAAACGTGGCCTGCAACAGCTGGGACACCAGATTCAGGGTATTGCTATGTTGGCAATTGAATGTCACCCCAGAACAAAATATATGTTTTTGCGGACACTATGAATCCTGGCCTGCAACAGCTGGGACACCAGATTCAGGGTATTGCTATTTTGGCAATTGAATTTCACCCCAGAACAAAATATATGTTTTGATGGACACTATGAAACATAGCCTGCAACAGCTGGGACACCAGATTCAGGGTATTGCTATTTTGGCAATTGAATGTCACCCCAGAACAAAATATATGTTTTTACGGACACTATGAATCCTGGCCTGCAACAGCTGGGACACCAGATTCAGGGTATTGCTATTTTGGCAATTGAATGTCACCCCAGAACAAAATATATGTTTTGACGGACACTATGAATCCTGGCCTGCAACAGCTGGGACACCAGATTCAGAGTATTGCTATTTGGCAATTGAATGTCACCCTAGAACAAAATATATGTTTTGCGGACACTATGAATCTGGCCTGCAACAGCAGTGTACACCAGATTCAGGGTATTGCTATTTTGGCAATTGAATGTCACCTCAGAACAAAATATATGTTTGCGGACACTATGAATCCTGGCCTGCAACAGCTGGGACACCAGATTCAGGGTATTGCTATTCTGGCAATTGAATGTCACCCCAGAACAAAATATATGTTTGATGACACTATGAATCCTGGCCTGCAACAGCTGGGACACCAGATTCAGGGTATTGCTATTTTGGCAATTGAATGTCACCCCAGAACAAAATATATGTTTTTGCGGACACTATGAATCCTGGCCTGCAACAGCAGTTGTACACCAGATTCAGGGTATTGCTATTTTGGCAATTGAATGTCACCCCAGAACAAAATATATGTTTTTGCGGACACTATGAATCCTGGCCTGCAACAGCTGGGACACTAGATTCAGGGTATTGCTATTCTGGCAATTGAATTTAACCCCAGAACAAAATATATGTTTTGACGGACACTATGAAACATGGCCTGCAACAGCTGGGACACCAGATTCAGGGTATTGCTATTTTGGCAATTGAATGTCACCCCAGAACAAAATATATGTTTTTGCGGACACTATGAATCCTGGCCTGCAACAGCTGGGACACCAGATTCAGGGTTTTGCTTTTTTGGCAATTGATTGTCACCTCAGAACAAAATATATGTTTTTGCAGACACTATGAATCCTGGCCTGCAACAGCTGGGACACCAGATTCAGGGTATTGCTATTTTGGCAATTGAATGTCACCCCAGAACAAAATATATATTTTGGCGGACACTATTATATTTTGCCTGCCACAGCTGAAACCACTGATTTATGGTATTGCTATTTTGGCAATTGAATTTGACCCCAGAACAAAATATATGTTTTTGCGGACACTATGAATCCTGGCCTGCAACAGCTGGGACACCATATTCAGGGTATTGCTATTTTGGCAATTGAATGTCACCCCAGAACAAAATATATGTTTTTGCGGACACTATGAATCCTGGCCTGCAACAGCTGGGACACCAGATTCAGGGTATTACTATTTTGGCAATTGAATTTCACCCCAGAACAAAATATATGTTTTGACGGACACTATGAAACGTTGCCTGCAACAGCTGGGACACCAGAATCAGGGTATTGCTATTTTGGCTATTGAATTTCACCCCAGAACAAAATATATGTTTTGGCGGACACTATTATATTTTGCCAGACACAGCTGAAACCACTGATTTATGGTATTGCTATTTTGGCAATTGAATTTCACCCCAGAACAAAATATATGTTTTTGCGGACACTATGAATCCTGGCCTGCAACAGCTGGGACACCAGATTCAGGGTATTGCTATTTTGGCTATTGAATTTCACCCCAGAACAAAATATATGTTTTGGCGGACACTATTATATTTTGCCAGACACAGCTGAAACCACTGATTTATGGTATTGCTATTTTGGCAATTGAATTTCACCACAGAACAAAATATATGTTTTGGCGGACACTATTATATTTTGCCAGACACAGCTGAAACCACTGATTTATGGTATTGCTATTTTGGCAATTGAATTTCACCACAGAAAATAATCTATCCTTTGCCAGACAGCAGACAGTATTATACTTGTCTAGCCAAAGCTGGAACACCAGATTTAGGGGATTGGCATTTGGGCAATTGTATTTAACCCCTTAATAAAATATAGAAATTGCTATCCTGAGTTTCTAGGGGTGACAATTAGCACAGCCAAGCCCCTGATGTAGAATATAGCAAAAAAAAAAAACTAGTATTGATGGATTGATGGACTTGGTGGCAGCTTCTTCTTGTCCACCACAAGTCAAAAAAAGGCCGCCGATCACCGCAGAAAATAAGTGACAGAAAAACTCTCTGTGCAGCCTAAAAACCAGTGAGCAAGTAACTAGCAGAAGTTCAATCATTCACAGCTGTAGATCGATCCGTTCATTAGGTGCTGTTGCTGACTTTTCCCTGCCTAATCTCGCCCTCACAGAAGCTGCGTCCTCTCCCTACACTAATCAGAGCAGTGTGACATGCGGCTCTACGTGACTCCAGCTTAAATAGAGGCTGGGTCACATGCTGCACTTGGCCAATCACAGCCATGCCATTAGTAGGCATGGCTGTGATGGGCTCTTAGGGCAAGAAGTAAAACGCTAGCTGATTGGCTGCTGTGCAGCCCTTCAGAAAGCAGGAAGTAATCGACGAACAACGAACCCGAACCCGAAATGTCCGGGTTCGGGTCCGTGTCCCGGACACCCCAAAATTCGGTACGAACCCGAACAATGCTCGAACTGTTCGCTCAACACTAGTGATGAGCGAGCACCAAAGTGTTGGGGTACTGGGTCTGAACACATAGCGATATTCGTACGCTCGGTTGGGCACCCGAGTATAATGGAAGGCAATGGAAGACAACCAGGCACCCCCTGCTCGTATAAGGAAAGGGTGCCTGGTCAATTGGAAAAGGTCACAAAGTGACAGAAACACCACCAAAATGGATCTGGAACAGCATGTGGAACATGTCTGGGTGCACCTTGGACTCCAATGTCGCTGCTGGGAACCATATTGTCTCAGTTGTCCGCCACATTTACATAGTGATAAAATCACTTGCAAAATCCCGCCCCCTCAAAAAAAATAAGTAATTTTTAGAGGTAAAGTTGTTAGGAAACATTCTTTCCTGTATATTCAATTGTATATACAGTGCAAATGCTGCCAAAAATTACAAGGAAGAAGCACTCCGATACAGCCTGTATATCATATAAAGGAGGGCCTCATTCACATGGTGCTACAATTGTTCAGGTACACTGCTGCACTCATAAAGCCTATGCACTAAGTGAAAGGGCTGGCAAAAATTACAAGGAACAGACACTCCAATTACACCATTTATTACACATAAAGGAGAGCATCATACACACCCTTAAAAAATTATGATTGATGGCCTGCTGGAGACCCTGAAAAACATTTGGAGCAAGGGCCTGCTGGTTACCGTCTAAAACATTATAGTTGAGGGCCTGAAGGTGAGCGGACCCTATAAACAATTGTAGTGAGTGCATGAAGGGGAGCGAAACCATGAAACATTGCAGTGATGGCCTACAGGTGAGCAGGCTGTATAAAACATTAGAGGTGAGGGCCTGAAGCCGACAGAACCCCATAAAACATTATAGTGATGGCCTAAAGGTGAGCAGACCGTATAAAGCATTGGAAGTGAGGGCCTGAAGCCTAGCGAACCCCATAAAACATTGCAGTGATGGGCTACAGGTAAGCAGACGGTATAAAGCATTGGAGGTGAGGGCCTATAGCCTAGTGAACCCCATAAAACATTGCAGTTATGGCCTAAAGGTGGGCAGATGGTATAAAGCATTGGAGGTGAGGGCCTGAAGCCTAGCGAACCCCATAAAACATTGCAGTGATGGCCTACAGGTGAGCAGACGGTATAAAGCATTGGAGGTAAGGGTCTATAACCTAGTGAATCCCATAGAACATTGCAGTGATGGGCTACAGGTGAGCAGACCTTATAAAGCATTGGAGGTGAGGACCTAAAGCCTAGTGAACCCCATAAAACATTGCAGTGATGGGCTACAGGTGGGCAGACGGTATAAAGCATTGGAGGTGAGGGCCTGAAGCCTAGAGAACCCCATAAAACATTGCAGTGATGGGCTACAGGTGAGCAGACGGTATAAAGCATTGGAGGTGAGGGCCTGAGGCGGAGCGAACCCTACAAAACATTGTAGTGAGGGCATATATATTCTGTATGGAAGAGGAGGCGCATGAGAAAACAAGATTCAAACATATACTCTTTTTTTACGGTGAAAAGGGTGCATCTGAATCTTGTGGATTGAGTACATTATAAAGCATACATTTAAATTGTGTTTTTATTCCTCATTAGCTCAGCTTTTCTCTAGTGGAGTGGAGAAGTCAGGGGCAATCCAGGCCTTGTTCATTTTGATCTGAGTCAACCTGTCAGCATTGTCAGTGAACAAGCGGATACGCTTATTAGTGATGAGCAGGAGGTGCCATATTCGATTTCACAATATTTCACGAATATTCAATTGAATATTCGTCATATATTCGTCGAAATCAAATATTCGTCATTATTCTTTATATTGCGAATGTTACGCGAATTTATATTCGCATTGGGAATTAAACTTAGAGCTGAGTTCCTAATGGTTGTAACTTGTATTGCTAAAATTGACGAATATAACAAATATCACGAATATAGCACTATATTCTCAATCTTCGTTATATTCTAGCAATACAACCATTAGGAACTCAGCTCTAAGTTTAATTCGCAATGCGAATATATACTCGCATTGCGAATTCAACTTAGAGATGGGTTCCTAATGGTTGTATTGCTAGAATATTTTACGAATATCACAAATATAATTAATTGTGAGCAGTGATCGTTTGATGGTTACACTGATAATAGCGTTATCGCCACTAACTATCTGTGTGGATTCATCAAAGTTTTTAACACCTCACATAGGTCTGACATCAATGCCCACTCCTCGCTTGTGAATAGTGGCAGTTGACTGGAAAGGTGATGACCATGTTGCAGCTGGTATTCCACAACTGCCCTCTGCTGCTCACAAAGCCTGGCCAACATGTAGAACGTAGAGTTCCACCGCGTGCTCAAGTCGCACAACAGTCGGTGAGCTGGAAGTCGCAAGCGCTGCTGCAGCGTTGACCGACTGGCTGAAGCTGTGGACGACTTTCGAAAATGGGCACACAAGCGGCGCACCTTCACTAGTAGCTCCTGCAAATTGGGGTAGGTTTTGATAAACCGCTGAACCACTAAGTTTAAGACATGGGCTAGGCATGGAATGTGTATCAGGTTGCCGAGCTCCAAAGCTGCCACCAAGTTAAGGCCATTGTCAGACACAAATCTGCCTGGTTATAGGTTGAGTGGCGAGAGCCACAGCTCGGTCTGGTCCCTTATACCCTACCACAGCTCTGCGGCAGTGTGCTGTTTGTCCCCTAAGCAGATCAGCTTCAGCACGGCCTGTTGACGCTTACCCACAGCAGTGCTACACTGCTTCCAGCTAGCGACTGATGGCTGACTGCTGTTGGAGGTGGAAGTGGAGGAGGGGGCGGCAGAGGAGAAGAAGTGGGGGTTGTAACATAGCTGCTGGCGGAGACGGTAGGGCCCGCAATCCTGGGCGTAGGTAGCACCTGTGCCATCCCAGGGTCCAACTCACTTTCGGCCTCCACAACATTCACCCAGGGTGCAGTCAGGGAAATGTAGCGTCCCTGGTCACCAGCACTTGTCCATGTGTCTGTGGTGAGGTGGACCTTTCCAGTAAGTGCGTTGGTCAGGGCATGGGTGATGTTCTGGGACACATGCTGGTGTAAGGCGGGCACGGCACACAGTGAAAAATAGTGGCGGCTGGGGACTGCGTACCGAGGCACAGCCGCCGACATCAGGCTGCAGAAGGCCTCAGTGTCCACAAGCCAAAATGGCAACATTTCAAGGGCCAGTAATTTCGAAAGTTGTGCATTTAGTGCTATGGCCTGTGGGTAGGTGGCTCGGTAATTGCGCTTGCGTTCTAATGCCTGTGTTATCCTCATTTGGACGCTGCACTGGGACAGGGAGGTGGATGTTGTTGCTGATGGTTCATGCGAAGGTCCAGGTGCAGGGCGAGGGGCAGACGCAAAGTGTGGACACAGGCATTCAGCCAACTTATTAGGGTGCTTGGATGCCATGTGGCAGATCATGCTGGTGGTGGTGAGGTTGCTAGTGTTTACGCCCCGGCTCATTTTGGTATGGCACAGGTTGCAAACTACAACTCTTTTGTCGTCTACGCTTTTATCAAAAAAGCGCCATACTGCGGAACATCTACCCCTTGGCAAGGTAGATTTATGCATGGGGGTCCTCGGTGTAACGGTTGCGGGCCTGTTTGGTGTGTGCCGACGTCTCTCTTTTGCCACCCCACTGCCTCTTCCAGACTGTTGCGGTGCTACGGACCCTTCCCCTCTGTACTGCTGTCCTCGCTCGGCTTTTCACCTAACCATGTTGGGTAAGTGACCTCATTGTCCACCACCCCCTCTTCCACTTCCTCACTCTGCTCATCCTCCTGCCTTGACCTAAACACCACCTCAGTGATTGGCAACTGTGTCTCATCATCATCCACCTCATGATTGATTGCAGTTCACCACCGTCATCTTCTTGAGACTGTGAAGGCTCAAGAGGTTGGGAATCAGGGCACAATATCTCTGGAACCTATTAAAGCGTGCTTGGCGAGAGAGCCAAACCAAGTACTGGCAATGAAAAGAGGTCATGTGAATAACTAAGTGTGGGATCACTTGTTTGGCCAGACGTGACATGGTGGGAGGAAGGAGGATCAGAGTGAGGATTCGGTTGACCAGACTCTTGGCTACAGAGACTGGACTTCGTGGAAGAGAGGGTGGTGCTTAACCAACTGGAAGCATTATCTTCTGCAATCCAACCGACCACCTGTTCGCACTGGTCCGACTTGGACAGTGTTGTCCTGCGCCGCCCAGCTAAGTTGGACATGAAGCTGGGTAAGGTGGATTTTTTTGTTTTTTTCTGGTGCACTGGCAGCAGGCACAGTTTCATTGCGCCCAGAGCCACAGCCTCTGCTTGCACCATCAGCATCACGCCCAGGGCCACGGCCTCTGCTTGCACCATCAGCATCACACCCAGGGCCATGGCCTCTGCTTACACCATCAGCATCACGCACAGGGCCACGGCCTCTGCTTGCACCATCAGCATAACGCCCACTTCCCCCTCCCTTTGTGCTCGCCTTCTTCGTATTAATGGTTTTGTCTGTAGATGTGGCGCAGATTGTTTTACTGTCCGCTAAAGACACAGTTTTCTGATGCAGGACATTACTGGATACAGAAAAATACAGATTTTCGGCACTACACTAGGCCCAGAGGTAATGTACATTTTTACAGTATACACTGTATTGGCTTTCTGTAATGTACTGAATACAGAAAAATAAATATTTCAGGAGTACACTAGACCAGAGATAATGTAATGTTTATAGTACACACTATATAGGCTAGCTGTAATGTACTATGGACAGAAAAATACAAATTTTCAGCACTACACTAGGCCACAGAGAATGAAATTTTTACATTACACACTGCTTGGGCTTGCTGTAATGTACTGTAGACATAGAAATGCTAATTTTCGGCACTACACAAGCCCAGAGATAATGAAATGTTTAAAGTACACACTGTATTGGCTTGCTGTAATGTACTGTAGACAGAGAAATACAAATTTTCAGCACTACACTAGGCCACAGATAATGAAATGTTTACATTACACACTGTATAGGCTTGCTATAATGTACTGTAGACAGAGAAATACAAATTTTCGGCACTACAGTAGCCCACAGATAATGAGATTTTTACAGTACACACTGTATAGGCTTGCTGTAATGTACTAAATACAGAAAAATAAATATTTTCAGGAGTACACTAGACCAGAGACAATGTAATTTTTACAGTACACACTGTATAGGCTTGCTGTAATATACTGTAGACAAAGAAATACAAATTGTATGCACTACAGTAGGCTATAGACAATGAATTTTTACTGTACACACTGTATTGGCTTGCTGTAATGTACTATAGTCAGAGAAATACAAATTTTCGTCACTACACTAGCCCAGAGATAATGTAATTTTTACAGTACACACGTATTGGCTTGCTGTAATATACTGAATACAGAAAAATAAATATATTCAGGAGTACACTAGACCAGAGATAATGTAATGTTTACAGTACACACTGTAAAGGCTTGCTGTAATGTACTGTAGACAGAGAAATACAAATTGTAGGCACTACAGTAGGCCAGACATAATGGAATGTTTACAGTACACACTGTATTGGCTTGCTGTAATGTACAGAATACAGAAAAATAGAGATTTTCAGGATTACACTAGACCAGAGATAATGTAATTTTTACTGTACACACTGTATTGGCTTGCTGTAATGTACAGAATACAGAAAAATAAATATTTTCAGGAGTACACTAGACCAGAGATAATGTAATATTTGCAATACACACTGTATCGGTTTACAGTTAGGTACTGGATACAGAAAAATACAGATTTTCGGCACTACACTGGCCCAGAGATAATGTAATTTTGATAATACACACTGTATTCTGATGTCTCTCTATATTGGATACAAATTTGTCCCAAATAAAATGTATTCTCTGCAGGAATACTGTATATACTGTTGCGGTCCTACACGCACACACAGATGTGCTCAAAACTAGTTAGCTATGGCCAAAATATAAATCACTCTCTGATGGACTAATTAAGATAACGGTTTCGGATTGAACGCACACACTGATTTAGCACAAGTTAGGTTAATTTCCCCAGAACATATAATTTCTCTGATGGTGCAGTGTATATCTCAGTACCAAGCACACTGTTGTGAATAAGCCCCCTTTTATAATGTCTGCCCAACACACTGCTTTATGAGGGCGTTTTGTAGATGTCACTAATCGGAAATCTTCCTGTCACTAATCAGAATGTCACTAATGTCACTAATAGGAAATCTTCCTATAAAAGTGATTTTCAAGCCCTGCACTATCTGTCCCTTCCTGGTGACGCCTGTCCCTGATAGTGCCGAAGCAAACCCCTTCTTAAAAATAAAATAAAAATAAAAGGTGCTGCACTGCTGTCAAACACACACTCTAGTCCTTAAAAGGACTGTTAGGTCTTTCAATAAGGTTTTTGGAGTGAAATCAGTAAGTTTCGAGCAAAACGCTATCTGTCCCTGCCTACTGTCTGCTCTCCCTGAGGCTTAATGAGCTGAGTGCCAGACCTCAGCTCCTATATGAAATGGTATCACGTGTTTCGGCCAGCCAATCTGTGTAAGGCTTACAACTAACAGTGCTATAGCCTTACACTGAGGGGAATTACTTACCTTGACCTTTACTGGCTGGTTAGAAGGCGCCAGACGTGTGGGGAGATGACTCGAGCAATGCGACGAATACACGTGGTGCTCGGCCGAGTAAAGTCGAGCGCCGAGCATAGTGATGCTCGAGCCGAACCGATACTAGGCCGAGCATGCTCGTTCATCACTGTTGACACCCTTATTGTCCTAGACATTATATAAGACATTTTTAGAGACTGAAAGGGTAATTCATAAATAGATATACACCAATTTTTGGCGTATATATGTCACATATTCGGTCACAAAGGAGATTTGTGACCGAATCTGCAACTTCTTCTCCATCTATGCCGTGTACGCCAGTTCTAAAAAGGAGGGTGTGGCATGGGCGGAGAATGGGGCAGGTGGCTGGCTTGTCTCATTTATAATTTTCAACTCCTATTTTTGGGTTGGTCCAGATAGAATACAAAGCAATAGGTAAAGATTCTAACTATGGCAGCTGGGTTTCCTCCATATACTTCTGAATTTTCAATCCCATTTAAGCATTCCATCCCAGAGGTAGAGATGTCGCGAACATAAAATTTTCAGTTCGCGAACGGCGAACCTGAACTTCCGCAAATGTTCGCGTAACGGCGAACATGGCGAACCGCCATAGACTTCAATTGGCAGGCGAATTTTAAAACCCACAGGGACTCTTTCTGGCCACAATAGTGATGGAAAAGTTATTTCAAGGGGACTAACACCTGGACTGTGGCATGCTGGAGGAAGATCCATGGCAAAACTCCCATGGAAAATGACGTAGTTGTCGCTGAGTCGGATTTTAATTCATAAAGGGCATAAATCACCTAACATTCCTAAATTGTTTGGAATAACGTGCTTTAAAACATCCAGTGTGTGTATACGATCAGGTATGATGTTGTATCAATCAGGTAGTGTAAGGGTTATGCCCGCTTCACAGGGACAGACCAAATTCTGACAAACCGCACTGCAAACAAGCGCAAACAGTCCATTTGCACAACCGCAAACTCCTCATTTGCACAAGGTTGGATACCAAGCTAGCCATGTCCCATTCCTTGTCCTCACTGAGGTCATTGAAGGTCTCTTCCTCCACCCAGCCACGTACAACACCAAGGGTCCCCGAAAGGTGACAACAAGCCCCCTGGGACGCCTGCTGTGGTTGGTCTTCCATCTCCTCAAAGCCATCTTCCTCCTCTCACTCCTCTTCTTCACACTCCTCTCTCTGCGTTGCCGCAGGTCCAGCAATCGATGTCGACAAGGCTGCTTCTGGTGGTGATGGTGATCACAACTCTTCCTCTTCATGCTCATCTATGGCCTGATCCAGCACTCTTCGCAGGGCACACTCCAGAAAAAACGCATATGGGATGAGGTCAATGATGTTGCCTTGAGTTTTACTGACCAGGTTTGCCACCTCCGCAAAAGGACGCATTAGCCTACAGCAATTGTGCATGAGCGTTCAGTAACGTGGCCAAAAAATGCCCAGCTCAGCAGAGGCTGTCCTCTTTTTTTTTTTAATTATAAAAATCTGTTCTTACCAGTTTAATCTCTGTTTTGTCCCCTATCAGGGGCCGGTGTATGGAATAGATTTTAGGAACCGGGAGATGGAAAAAGATGGTTGGTCGGTCCTCTTCCTTCCAATTTGGGGCACTGCGCGTGCACCGTGCAATGTACTGTGCCACCCTATATGAGTGGTGTGTTAAGTAGTACTATTCCTATCAGTTTAATCCCTGTTACGTCCCCTATCAGGGGACGTGTATCGAATAGATTTTAGGAACCTAGAGATGGAAAAAGATGATTGGTCGGTCCTCTTACTTCCAATTCGGGGCACTGCGCGTGCGCCGCGCAATGTACTGTGCCATTAATACAAATAGTGTGAACTACTATTCTTACCATTTTAATCTTTGTTAAGTCCCCTATCAGGGGACGTGTATTGAATTGAATCCTTGCATGGGAAGATACAGAAAAAAAGCTTGCTCTGTCCGCTTCTTTCTAATTTTGGGCACTTGCAATGGAATTTGCCACCAATGCAACTAGTGTTAACTAAGTACTATTCCTATCAGTTTAATTTATGTTTTGTCCCTTATCAGGGCCAGGGCTGGTGTAGTGAATAGATTTTTGGAACCGGGAGATGGAAAAAGACCCATGCTTGGTCCGCTTCGTTTGAATTATAGGTCACTGCGCGTGCGCTGTGCAATGTACTGTGACACCCTATATGAGTGGTGGGCAGTGGGCACAGTACAGTCTGTGGGCCTGACACACACTGGCAGGCAACTGCAATTATATTAAAAGGTAAAAATTAAATGACTTTTTTATCTGCAAGGTACTATGCCACCCTATATGAGTGGTGTGCACACAGTACAGTCTGTGGGCCTGCAGCCTCTCACACACGGGCAGGCAACTGCAATATATATATATCTAGAAAAAATAAATAAAAGCAGACTGATGTACCAGCCCTAAAAAGGGCTTTTTGGGGTGCTGTCAGGAAGTTATCCTTACCGCAGATTTCACACGAGCGATTTTCCCGCTCGGGTGCAATGCGTGACATGAACGCATAGCATCCGCATTGAATCCTGACCCATTCATATAAATGGGTCTGTGTACATGAGTGTTTTTTTTTTTTCACGCATCACTTGTGCATTGGCGTGAAAATCGCAGCATGTTCTATATTCTGCGTTTTCAGGCAGCCGTAGCCCATTAAGGTTAATGGGGCTGCGTGAAAACGCATTGCATCCGCATGCAACTGTGGGTGAGTTGCGTTTTTCACTGATGGTTGCTAGAAGATGTTGTTTGTAAACCTTCAGTTTTTTATTACACGCGTGAAAACGCATCAAAGCGCATTGCACCCACACGGAAAAAACTCAACAACTGAACGCAATCGCAGGCAAAACTGAATGGCTTTGCCTGTGAAATCGCACAGTTTTCACTGAACGCATCCGCAGCGCATCCGGACCTAAGGCCCCACGGACGTGATGCGGAGAGCACACTATGTGGCTCCGCAAAAGATAGAGCATGTCCTATTCTTGTCCGCAGCCTGCGGACAAGAATAGGCATCTCTATGGAAAGTGCCTGCATGGTGTGTTGCGGATCCGTAATTTGCGGACGTGTGAATGGGGCCTAATCCGGACACGCTCGTGTGAAAGAGGCCGATTAATCTTTGAGGCCTGGAGTGGACACAGACCACTGGCCTAGCTAATGCAACTGCATGTGTACTGCATGTGTGCCAGGGACATTACCTAAATTCTGTTCTGGTAGCACAGTGGAGGACAAATTCCCTTTTTTGGCAATTCAAGTACACCTGTGGCCTGCAGTGCATACCTGGCAGTGAAAATTATTCAATTACATTAGTCTGTCACATTTTTTTGTGACCTAGAGCAATTTTTTATCTGTCTACAACAGGCACTGCATATCTGACAGTCCAATAAAACCGCTAAATAATGCAGTTACCTTGCTGATATAAAAAAAACACACCTTTTTTGCAAGATAGTAAATTTACGGGCTATGATGCATTTCTGACAGTCCAATTAAAACTTTACATACTGCAGTTACGTTGATGCTATAAAAAAGCTAATATTTTTGTGCTAGATAGCAAATTTGCGTGCTACGCTGCATTTGTGACTGTCCAATACAACCGTAACATACTGCATTTACATTGGTGCTATAAAAAAAAAAAAAATTTTTGTGCTAGATAGGTGACAGGGACGTAAATTTGTATAAATCGTCTGTTACATTGGTGGGTGACATTTTGCCAGTTTTGCAGTACAGGCCGCTGCTCTGCATAGGTGACAGGGAGGTAAATTTCAAAAAATCATCTGTTACATTAGTAGGTGACATTTTGCCAGTTTTGCCGTATACAAACCCCTACTCTGCATGGGTGACAGGGAGGTATATTTCTAAAAATCAGCTGTTACATTATTGGGTGACATTAACCCAGTTTTGCCAGTTTTTGATGACTCTGCTGGCAGGGTTTTCCAGGGCCATCCTCCTAGCCCTGCCCCAGAAGTGGAAGAGATTGAGTGCACCGATGCCCAACCACTTATGTTTGAGGATAAGGACATGGGAAGACCACCGCAGCCCATCTCTGATGATGATGAAACACAGGTGCCAACTTCTGCGTCTTTCTGCAGTGTGAAAACCAACAAGGAGGGCAGGGGTGAAGACTGGGTGTAAGATGATGTGGAGGACGATGAGGTCCTAGATCCCACAGTGACCTATGCAGTTTGAAGGAAGAGGCAGTGGTCGCACAGAGCCACCAGCACAGCAAAAGAGGGAGCAGGGTGCAAAAGCAGAGAGGCCGTCCCTAGACAGTACGCCTGCTACTGCCCACCACACCCAGGGACCGAGCACAACAAAGCCAGCTCCAAGGAGTTCCCTGGTATGGCAGTTCTTCAGACAATGTGCAGAAGACAAGACACGAGTGGTCTGCAAGCTGTGCAATTACAGCCTGAAGCAAGGCAAAAACGTTCTAAACCTGAGCACAACCTGCATGAACAGGCATCTAAGTGCAAAGCACGAGCTGCAGTGGAGTAAACACCTCCAAAACCAAGAAAGGTCTCAGGCTTCTCCTGCTCCCTCTTCTGCTGCAGTCTCGGCCTCTTCCTCCACCTCTGGAGTGATAGTGGCACCGGCCACCCCGCAAAAAGAGGATGTATGAGCAACGCAACCACGTCCGTCACATTCAACAGGCAGCACCACAATGTCCCATGGCAGAATTCAGCTGTCCATCTTTCAAACAATGGAGCGAAAGAGGAAGTACCCCCCAATCCACCCGCGATCCCTGGCCTTAAATGCCTGCATTTCAAAATTCCTGGCCTTTGAAATGCTGTCATTCCGCCCGGTGGAGACAGAGAGTTTTAAAAACCTTGTGGCCTTGGCTGTCCCACAGTAAGTCGTTCCCAGCTGCCACTACTTTTCCAGGCGAGCCATCACTTACCTGAACAAACAAGTGGGGGACAAAATCAGGTGTGCATTGCGCAATGCCATCTGTGGCAAGGTCCACATAACTACCGATACGTGGACCAGTAAGCACGGTCAGGGACATTATATCTCCCCAACAGCACACTGGGTAAATGCAGTGGCGGCTTGGCCTGAGGCGGATAGCTGTTTGGCGCATATCCTTCCACCAGGACATTTCTCTTTGCCTTCTGTTGCCTCCTCCTCCTACTCCGCTTCCTCCTCCTCTACCACCTCCTCATCTGGTCACCTTAACACCTTCACCACCAACTTCAGCATAGCCAGGGGAAAACGACAGCAGGCAGTTTTGAAACTTATCTGTTTGGAGGTAAAAACCCACACCGCGCAGGAGCTGTGGACGGGCTTTGAACAACAGACCGATGAATGGTTGGTGCTACTGAGCCTCAAGCCCGGCCTGGTGGTGTGCGATAATGGGTGAAATGTCATAGCATCTCTGGGCGTAGCCGGTTCGACGCGCAACCCTTGCTTGGCACATGTGCTGAATTTGGTGGTGCAGAAATTCCTGAAAAACTACCCCAATATGTTAGAGCTGCTGCAGTTAGTGTGGGCTGTCTGTGCATGCTTTCTGCGTTCTCACCCTGCTGCTGCTCTCCTGTCTGCGTTGCAGAGAAACTTCAGTCTTCCCGCTCACCGCCTCATATGCGACATGCCCATAAGGTGGAACTCCACCTTGCACATGCTAGAGAGACTGTGAGAGCAGCAGCAGGTGATAGTGGAGTTTCAGCTTCAGCACGCACGGTTGAGTCTCTCTGCGGAACAGCACCACTTTACCGCCACTGAGTGGGCCTCCATGTGAGACCTGTGTGCCTTGTTGCGCTATGTCGACTACTTCACCAACATGGCCAGTGCCGATGACGCCGTTCTCAGCGTTACTATCCCACTTCTATGTCTCCTTGAAAAAACGCTTCAGGTGATGATGGAAGAGGATGTGGCACAGGAGGAAAAGAAGGAGGAAGAGGGAACATTTCAATGGTTCTCATGCCAGACATTCACAAGTGGCTCAGAGGGTGGGTTCCTGGACCAATGTAGGCCAGGTACACAATTGTCCAGCCAGGGCACAGTTTTGAGGGATTAGAAGGATGAGGAGGAAGGGGAGGATGAGAAGGAACCATGTTCACAGCAGCGTGCGCTGTGCAATGTACTGTGACACCCTATATGAGTGGTGGGCAGTGGGCACAGTACAGTCTGTGGGCCTGACACACACTGGCAGGCAACTGCAATTATATTAAAAGGTAAAAATTAAATGACTTTTTTATCTGCAAGGTACTATGCCACCCTATATGAGTGGTGTGCACACAGTACAGTCTGTGGGCCTGCAGCCTCTCACACACGGGCAGGCAACTGCAATATATATATATCTAGAAAAAATAAATAAAAGCAGACTGATGTACCAGCCCTAAAAAGGGCTTTTTGGGGTGCTGTCAGGAAGTTATCCTTACCGCAGATTTCACACGAGCGATTTTCCCGCTCGGGTGCAATGCGTGACATGAACGCATAGCATCCGCATTGAATCCTGACCCATTCATATAAATGGGTCTGTGTACATGAGTGTTTTTTTTTTTTCACGCATCACTTGTGCATTGCGTGAAAATCGCAGCATGTTCTATATTCTGCGTTTTTCAGGCAGCCGTAGCCCATTAAGGTTAATGGGGCTGCGTGAAAAACGCATTGCATCCGCATGCAACTGTGGGTGAGTTGCGTTTTTCACTGATGGTTGCTAGAAGATGTTGTTTGTAAACCTTCAGTTTTTTATTACACGCGTGAAAAACGCATCAAAACGCATTGCACCCACACGGGAAAAAACTCAACAACTGAACGCAATCGCAGGCAAAACTGAATGGCTTTGCCTGTGAAATCGCACAGTTTTCACTGAACGCATCCGCAGCGCATCCGGACCTAAGGCCCCACGGACGTGATGCGGAGAGCACACTATGTGGCTCGCAAAAGATAGAGCATGTCCTATTCTTGTCCGCAGCCTGCGGACAAGAATAGGCATCTCTATGGAAAGTGCCTGCATGGTGTGTTGCGGATCCGTAATTTGCGGACATGTGAATGGGGCCTAATCCGGACACGCTCGTGTGAAAGAGGCCGATGAGTCTTTGAGGCCTGGAGTGGACACAGACCACTGGCCTAGCTAATGCAACTGCATGTGTACTGCATGTGTGCCAGGGACATTACCTAAAGTCTGTTCTGGTAGCACAGTGGAGGACAAATTCCCTTTTTTGGCCATTCAAGTACACCTGCGGCCTGCATTGCATACCTGGCAGTGAAAATTATTCAATTACATTAGTCTGTCACATTTTTTTGTGACCTAGAGCAATTTTTTATCTGTCTACAACAGGCACTGCATATCTGACAGTCCAATAAAACTAAATAATGCAGTTACCTTGCTGATATAAAAAAACACACTTTTTTTGCAAGATAGTAAATTTACGGGCTATGCTGCATTTCTGACAGTCCAATTAAAACTTTACATACTGCAGTTACGTTGATGCTATAAAATAACTAATATTTTTGTGCTAGATAGCAAATTTGCGTGCTACGCTGCATTTGTGACTGTCCAATACAACCATAACATACTGCATTTACATTGGTGCTATAAAAAAAAAAAAAACTTTTTGTGCTAGATGGGTGACAGGGACGTAAATTTGTATAAATCGTCTGTTACATTGGTGGGTGACATTTTGCCAGTTTTGCAGTATACAGGCCGCTGCTCTGCATAGGTGACAGGGAGGTAAATTTCAAAAAATCATCTGTTACATTAGTAGGTGACATTTTGCCAGTTTTGCCGTATACAAACCCCTACTCTGCATGGGTGACAGGGAGGTATATTTCTAAAAATCAGCTGTTACATTATTGGGTGACATTAACCCAGTTTTGCCATATACAAACCCCTGCTTTGCATAAGGTGACAGGGAGGTAAATTTCTGAAAATCATCTGTTACATTGTTGGATAACATTTTGCCAGTTTTGCCATATACAAACCCCTGCTCTGCATAGGTGACAGGGAGGTAAATTTCTGAAAATCATCTGTTACATTCTTGGGTGACATTAACCCACTTTTGCCATATACAAACCCCTGCTCTGCATAGGTGACAGGGAACTAAATTTAGTAAAAACGTCTGTTACTTTAGTGAGTGACTGCAAAAAATGAGGAGAGCGTCAAATAAGAGACGTGGCCCTGGTCGTGGTGCTGCTGGTGTTGGTGGAGCTCCTGTTGCAGGAAGAGGATGTGGCCGATCTGTGCCAGCTACATGCCCAAATAAAACACCTTCCTATGGTGCGCATACACGACAGAGCCTTCAGCGTTATTTAGTAGGCCAGAATGCCGCTCTATGAACAAGTACAGGCGATAGTGGATTGGGTGGCTGACAGTGCCTCCAGTACCTTAACATTGCCTTCCACCCGGTCCGCTGCTGAAAGGTCAGAGTTGGCACCTGCAGGCCATGAGCATCTATCTAGCACATCAACACCTTGCAAATCAGCCAAGCAGTCTGAGCCCCAAGTCATGCAGCAGTCTCTTATGCTTTTTGATGACTCTGCTGGCAGGGTTTTCCAGGGCCATCCTCCTAGCCCTGCCCCAGAAGTGGAAGAGATTGAGTGCACCGATGCCCAACCACTTATGTTTGAGGATAAGGACATGGGAAGACCACCGCAGCCCATCTCTGATGATGACGAAACACAGGTGCCAACTTCTGCGTCTTTCTGCAGTGTGAAAACCAACAAGGAGGGCAGGGGTGAAGACTGGGTGTAAGATGATGTGGAGGACGATGAGGTCCTAGATCCCACAGTGACCTATGCAGTTTGAAGGAAGAGGCAGTGGTCGCACAGAGCCACCAGCACAGCAAAAGAGGGAGCAGGGTGCAAAAGCAGAGAGGCCGTCCCCTAGACAGTACGCCTGCTACTGCCCACCACACCCAGGGACCGAGCACAACAAAGCCAGCTCCAAGGAGTTCCCTGGTATGGCAGTTCTTCAGACAATGTGCAGAAGACAAGACACGAGTGGTCTGCAAGCTGTGCAATTACAGCCTGAAGCAAGGCAAAACGTTCTAAACCTGAGCACAACCTGCATGAACAGGCATCTAAGTGCAAAGCACGAGCTGCAGTGGAGTAAACACCTCCAAAACCAAGAAAGGTCTCAGGCTTCTCCTGCTCCCTCTTCTGCTGCAGTCTCGGCCTCTTCCTCCACCTCTGGAGTGATAGTGGCACCGGCCACCCCGCAAAAAGAGGATGTATGAGCAACGCAACCACGTCCGTCACATTCAACAGGCAGCACCACAATGTCCCATGGCAGAATTCAGCTGTCCATCTTTCAAACAATGGAGCGAAAGAGGAAGTACCCCTAATCCACCCACGATCCCTGGCCTTAAATGCCTGCATTTCAAAATTCCTGGCCTTTGAAATGCTGTCATTCCGCCCGGTGGAGACAGAGAGTTTTAAAAACCTTGTGGCCTTGGCTGTCCCACAGTAAGTCGTTCCCAGCTGCCACTACTTTTCCAGGCGAGCCATCACTTACCTGAACAAACAAATGGGGGACAAAATCAGGTGTGCATTGCGCAATGCCATCTGTGGCAAGGTCCACATAACTACCGATACGTGGACCAGTAAGCACGGTCAGGGACATTATATCTCCCCAACAGCACACTGGGTAAATGCAGTGGCGGCTTGGCCTGAGGCGGATAGCTGTTTGGCGCATATCCTTCCACCAGGGCATTTCTCTTTGCCTTCTGTTGCCTCCTCCTCCTACTCCGCTTCCTCCTCCTCTACCACCTCCTCATCCGGTCACCGTAACACCTTCACCACCAACTTCAGCATAGCCAGGGGAAAACTACAGCAGGCAGTTTTGAAACTCATCTGTTTGGAGGTAAAAACCCACACCGCGCAGGAGCTGTGGACGGGCTTTGAACAACAGACCGATGAATGGTTGGTGCTACTGAGCCTCAAGCCCGGCCTGGTGGTGTGCGATAATGGGTGAAATGTCATAGCATCTCTGGGCCTAGCCGGTTTGACGCGCAACCCTTGCTTGGCACATGTGCTGAATTTGGTGGTGCAGAAATTCCTGAAAAACTACCCCGATATGTTAGAGCTGCTGCAGTTAGTGTGGGCCGTCTGTGCGTGCTTTCTGCGTTCTCACCCTGCTGCTGCTCTCCTGTCTGCGTTGCAGCGTAACTTAAGTCTTCCCGCTCACCGCCTCATATGCGACATGCCCATAAGGTAGAACTCCACCTTGCACATGCTAGAGAGACTGTGAGAGCAGCAGCAGGTGATAGTGGAGTTTCAGCTTTAGCACGCACGGTTGAGTCGCTCTGCAGAACAGCACCATTTTACCGCCACTGAGTGGGCCTCCATGTGAGACCTGTGTGCCTTGTTGCGCTATGTCGACTACTTCACCAACATGGCCAGTGCCGATGACGCCGTTCTCAGCGTTACTATCCCACTTCTATGTCTCCTTGAAAAAACGCTTCAGGTGATGATGGAAGAGGATGTGGCACAGGAGGAAAAGAAGGAGGAAGAGGGAACATTTCAATGGTTATCATGCCAGACATTCACAAGTGGCTCAGAGGGTGGGTTCCTGGACCAATGTAGGCCAGGTACACAATTGTCCAGCCAGGGCACAGTTTTGAGGGATTAGAAGGATGAGGAGGAAGGGGAGGATGAGAAGGAACCATGTTCACAGCAGGGTGGCACCCAAAGCAGCTCAGGAGCATCACTGCAGCGTGGCTGGGGGGATACCGAGGACACAGACGATACACCTCCCACAGAGGACAGCTTGTCGTTGCCTCTGGGCAGCCTGGCACACATTAGTGACTACATGCTGCAGTGCCTGCGCAATGACCGACAACTTGCCGACATTCTAACTTGTGCTGATTACTGGGTGGCCACCCTGCTGGATCCCCGGTACAAGGACAATGTGCCATCCTTAATTCTCTCACTGGAGAGTGATCGGAAGTTGTGCAAGTACAAGTGCACTCTGGTAGACGCGCTGCTTATGCCATTCCCACCTGACACCGGGGCCTCAGTGGAAGCACAAGGCGAAGGCAGAGGAGGAGGAAGAGGTCAACCAACGCAGCCGGGGCACCGCAGCACCTCAGAAGGCAGAGTTAGCATGGCCGAAATGTGAAAAAGCTTTGTCTCCACGCCACAACAACCAGCACCACCAGCTGATATGCGACGTCTTAGCAGGAGGCATCATTTCAGCAACATGATGGAGCAGTATGTGTGCACACACCTATATACGTTCTGACTGATGGGTCTGCCCTATTCAATTTCTGGGTCTCCAAATTGGGCACATGGCCTGAGCTTGCCCTTTACGCCTTGAAGGTGCTGGCCTGTCCTGCAGCCAGTGTATTGTCTGAACGTGTATTTAGCACAGCAGGGTGCGTTGTCACAGGCAAGCACAGCCGCCTGTCCAATGCTAATGTGGACAAGCTAACGTTCATTAAAATGAACCAGGCATGGATCCCACAGGACTTGTCTGTACCTTGTGCAGAATAGACATTTATACCGGCCTCAACCATCCATTCTTGTACTCAAGTGCACTTATTCTTTGTTTTTGGAGGCTACCCCAATTAAAAAAAAAACAAAGCAAAAAAAAACCCCAATGTTGGCTACCTCCTCCAACTCCACCCTCGATTCTACCTACACCTCCACAGTCACCGCCTCCTCACCCATCCACTCCACATCCACCTCCTCCTCCTAGTTCAAGATTGTTATTTTTAAATTTATATTTATTTTAAGCAATTTCCCTATCCACATTTGTTTGCAGAGCACTTGCTCCTAAGCATATTTTGCTGCCTTTTGCAGCCCTCTAGCCTTTTCTTCAATGGGGTTCGGGTTCAGGGTCAAGTTCTGGTCAAGTTTGGGTCTCGAATTCGAACTTTTTTGCGAAGTTTGGCAGAACCCGGCGAACCTAAACTTTCAGGTGTTCGCTCAACTCTACTCATAAACCATTAGTGACTTCCCACTTAGTCACTAAGAAACTTTAAACCTGCACCTTTTTACAGCAGTGCACCTTTAGTTCAGCATGAGTGTCTCATGTAGGATGGAGTGGGTGTCCCTTTATCTAATAACAGCCAGGCACCTGCGCTAAAAACTTCATTGGAGAAACCTTTGTTGCCACAGTCAATAGCAAATGTCATCTAAGTAGTTTCAAAGGGAGGAGGGCTCTATCTGTCGCCCATCAGCTAACTGCAAATGTGATCATGTAGTGCAAATGCCTTTACATGGCAGCTGGGGGTAACATGAAGGTCACCAGGTCTGCTTTCTGTAAATGCTTATTAACCCTGGCAGTTTGCCACTGACAGCATAATATAATGTACTACATAAGTAGTACAAAGTCCCCTAAAAGACATGAAAATGGAAAAACAAAAATCACATAATTGGTATTACAGCGTGTCTTATGTACCTGAAAATGGCACAAATGAAATTGATAAACTGCCTTCACATAGATCTGCCAAATGAAAAGTAAACAATGTGTCTTGGGACACAGCAATGGGAAAACATGTATCTTTTATAATAAAAAAAAAAAGTTGTTTTATTGTACAAAACTAGTAAAAGAGTTAATAAAAAGTTAATCAATTATGCGTACCCAAAATTATTAAATTGTTTTAAATTTTCTACTTTATTATTTTTGGTTACATTATATACTAAATATGACTTTCTAAGCTTTGAAATGAAAAGTGACCAAAAAGCTCAGTGTGTGCTTTGTTACAAGTACAAAGTACTTACAGTAAAACATACATTTATCTCAGTTGTAGTCATTTGTTTTTCTAAGTATTGCCATCTGTTTTCTTTAGAACTTCAGTAACTACATGTCAAAAGAAGTGCTATTTGTTAGTGTCTCCTCCAATGCATTTTGCTATTTGTTAACATGCATCTATTTATTCTTCCAAAGCTCACAACAGCTCTTGATCTGTAATTCCTGAGGCTATCAGTCTAAGTTCATTCTACCCAGAGAAACTGATGAGCAGCTGTTTAAAACAGGTAAGGACACTGTGGCTGGTAAAGAGATAAAACTTTTTTTACATTATTCTTTTCTAAGAACTTTAAGAAATATATCATTTGAAATTGAAATGAACATTTCATTTTCATGTGGAGTACCCTTCAAAAGTATGGAAATCTTGGATGCCTTTTTGCCACCTAAACTGTACATTTACTCTGTCTGTGTGTGAATAAAGAATTGGAATTGAAGAGATGAAGCAGATTTCAATTTTGATTCAGATAAAAGTATGTTCCGAAAATGTGATAAGTTGATAACAATTCTTCTTTCTGAAGCAACAGTGAAATTACTTTTTTAACAAATGCTCATCTACACTGTTTTGAACTAAGGTACAGATAAACTTGGTAGCAATATAAACGTGTAGATATCAAGATAGTTGAAATGAAAAATGAATGTAACAGAATACAGATAATGATGAGTGTTACAATGGTGGTTCCCTTTTTGCCAATGTTCAGAACGCTCAGCCACCAGCTTCTTGTGTTTAATGGTGGTCCATGTTGCCACTGTTCTGGCGTTGGCTTCTTGTGGGTGTGAATTAGGGTCCTTGTGGTTTATATCTCTACTCAGTTCGGTACTGCTTGGGTTAACCTTCTCTGTCTCTGTGTGTGCACTTGTTTTACTAATGAATTAATTTTCCCTGCTATATATTTTCTGAGTTTTGTGTCCTTCCCCTAGTTGTGCAGCAAGTTCTGTCTGGCTAATTTCACCAGGTCCTGTTTGGATTTGTTCAGATTCTGTCTGCTTGTTTAATTGTTTCATCTTGGAGCTTATATCTGTCTGCCTGGTTTCTCCAGATAGTTTTTGGATCTATTTGGGTTCTGTCTGTGTCTGAAATCTGATCTAGTTCCTTCTGTCATTACTCTGTGTCTATTCCATGGATAAGTGTGTACTCTGCTTGCCTGACATTGTCTGGTTCAGTCTGTGTTTGCTTTGCACATACTCTGTTCTCTGCTGGTTCTGTCTGTGTGCCATCTTTGTATCTCTGGTGCTTGCCCAAGAGTCTCTGACCACTATGTGTCAACTGCCAACTACAACTGGACTATTCCAAGAGGTAGCGGCCTGGTGGCTCCCCTACATAAGGGTTAAAGGGTGGACGGCAAGGGTAACACCCTCAGGATCAACCCAACGTCAAACCGGTTAGATGGCACAGTGGTTCCACAACCTTTACAATCAATTTGTAAAGGACCAATGCAGGGTTACATTACACCCATTTTTCCAAGCTTTAGTGGATGACTGAGTAACAGAGCTTGTATGGACAATGTGATTTTTCAAATAACTTTGCATAAGTTAATAATTCAGGTGTATTTAAAAGTTCATAATATAACTCATCAGAATAGTTTGCCTCTTTCTCCCCTCCTAATCTCATGTTAAATCTGTTATCATGTTCTAGTGAGCATTATACCGACCCCTAGAACATATCTCAGGGAAACAAACACAAGCCAAGCATATCCATTGAGTTGGAGTCTCTTCAATCAACCAGCTTATATACCCTTATGTTTAAGCGCACACAGATTGCAGGCACATTGTACTCACAAATGTCCTTTAAAAACAGGCATATAGACATAAATCCCGTGTCTTCAAACAGCCGGACCCGTGTTTCGCTCCATTAGCTTCATTAGGGGCATACCTACAACTCACTCCCCCCTTCTTTATATAGGGTAACTCCCCTCCCCACCCCCCTCAACACAAAACATTTTTAAAAACTGCACCATTCATAACACTCTTACAGCAGTATTCTCATTAATCACCGATAATAGCAATCTTTATCCACCATAGTCCCTGCATTTTCATAGAACTGTTTTTAAACTCTATTTTTAAAACGCAGTGTCCATTTCTATCCTATTAGTTAACCCTTTCCTTTTCGCTATTTTATTCCCCTCCTAATAAGACCTCCTAATCTTTCAAACATGCTTTTAAATCAAACTCAACATTTACAACCCCTGGTTGTAAACTGTTAATTTCATAAATCCACCTAACCTCACACTTACCTATTTTAGCAATAGGATCTCAACATCTCCAGTTTCCCTTCACTTGCTCAATAGAGATATCGCGAACATAAAATTTTCCGTTCTCGAATGGTGAACGTGAACTTCTGCAAATGTTCGCGAACGGGCGAACTGGGCGAACTGCCATAGATTTCAATAGGCAGACTAATTTTAAAACCCACAGGGACTCTTTCTGGCCACAATAGTGATGGAAAAGTTGTTTCAAGCGGACTAACACCTAGACTGTGGCATGTCGGAGGGGGATCCATGGCAAAACTCCCATAGAAAATTACGTAGTTGACACAGAGTCAGGTTTTAATCCATAAAGGGCATAACTCACCTAACATTCCTAAATTGTTTGGAATAACGTGCTTTAAAACATCCAGTGTGTTTATACGATTAGGTATGATGTTGTATCGATCAGGTAGTGTAAGGGTTATGCCTGCTTCACAGTGACAGACCAAACTCTGACAGACCAAACTCCCCGTTTAACGCACCGCAAACAACTGCAAACAGTCCATTTGCACAACCGCAAACTCCCCATTTGCACAAGGTTGGATACCAAGCTAGCCATGTTCCGTTCATTGTCCTCACTGATGTCATTGAAGGTCTCTTCCTCCACCCAGCCACGTACAACACCAAGGGTCCCTGAAAGGTGACAACAAGTCCCCTGGGACGCCTGCTGTGGTTGGTCTTCCACCTCCTCAAAGCCACCTTCCTCCTCAGACTACTCTTCTTCAGACTCTCTCTCTGCGTTGCCGCAGGTCCAGCAATCTACGACGACAAGGCTGCTTCTGGTGGTGATGGTGACCACAACTCTTCCTCTTCATGCTCATCTACAGCCTGATCTTGCACTCTTCGCAGGGCACGCTCCAGAAAAAACGCATATGGGATGAGGTCGATGATGTTCCCTTGGGTTTGACTGACCACGTTTGTCACCTCCGCAAAATGACGCATGAGCCTACAGCCATTGTGCATGAGCGTTCAGTAACGCGGCCGAAAAATACCCAGCTCCGCAGAGGCTGTCCTCTTTTTTTTAAATTAAAAAAATTTGTTCTTACTAGTTTAATCTCTATTTTGTCCCCTATAAGGGGCCGGTGTATGGAATAGATTTTAGGAACCGGGAGATGGAAAAAGATGGTTGGTTGGTCCTCTTACTTCCAATTTGGGGCACTGCGCGTGCGCCGTGCAATGTACTGTGCCACCCTATATGAATGGTGTGTTAAGTAGTACTATTCCTATCAGTTTAATCCCTGTTAAGTCCCCGATCAGGGGACATGTATCGAATAGATTTTAGGAACCGGGAGATGGAAAAGGATGATTGGTCGGTCCTCTTACTTCCAATTTGGGGCACTCTGCGTGCGAAGCGCAATGTACTGTGCCACCAATACAAATAGTGTGAGCTACTATTCTTACCATTTTAATCTTTTTTAAGTCCCCTATCAGGGGACGTGTATTGAATTGAATCCTTGTATGGGGAGATAGAGAAAAAAGCTTGCGCAGGGCTAGTGCCAGTTTAGTGAATAGACAGGAGATGGAAAAAGACCCATGCTTGGTCCGCTTCATTTAAGGTCACTGTGCGTGCGCGGTGCAATGTACTGTGACACCCTATATGAGTGGTGGGCAGTGGGCACAGTAGAGTCTGTGGGCCTGACACACACTGGCAGGCAACTGCAATTATATTAAAGGGTAAAAATTAAATGACTTTTTTTATCTGCAAGGTACTGTGCCACCCTTTGTGAGTGGTGGGAAGTGGGCACAGTACAGTCAGTGGGCCTGACACACACTGGCAGGCAACTGCAATTATATTAAAGGGTAAAAATGTAATTACTTATTTATCTGCAAGGTACTGTGCCACCCTATATGCGTGGTGGGCAGTGGGCACAGTATATTCAGTGGGCCTGACACACACTGGCAGGCAACTGCAATTATATTAAAGGGTAAAAATTTAATGACTTTTAATCTGGAAGGCACTGTGCCACCCGATATGAGTGGTGGGCACTGAGAGTGGGCACAGTACAGTCAGTGGGCCTGACACACACTGGCAGGCAACTGCAATTATATTAAAGGGTAAAAATTAAATGACTTTTTTTATCTGCAAGGTACTGTGCCACCCTTTGTGAGTGGTGGGAAGTGGGCACAGTACAGTCAGTGGGCCTCTCACACACGGGCAAGCAACTGCAATATATATATAGAAAAAATAAATAAAAGCAGACTGACGTACCAGCCCTAAAATGGGCTTTTTGGGGTGCTGTCAGGATGCTGTCCTTACAGCAGATGAGTCTTTGAGGACTGGAGTGGACACAGAAAACTGGCCTAGTTAACGCTTTCCCCCTAAAGGGATTCTTCACTTTGTTACAACTGATAATCTATCCTCAGGATAGATCATCAACATCTGATCGGCCCGGGACCTCCGCCGATCAGCTGTTTGAGAAGGCAGCGGCGCTGCAGGAGCGCCGCGGCTTTCTCACTGTTTACCACTGCTAAGCTCTGTTCACCAATACAAGTCGTGGCGTCATTCAGCAGCAGCAGCACTCTCCCTACTCTAACTAACACTGCAGCTTCAGAATGAATCTAAAATGGATGCTGTCCTGGCTTTTTGATAGGAGGTGGGAGGGTCTGGGAGGGAGGGTATGCTGATTGGCTGGAATGTGTCTGCTGACTGTGAGGTACAGGGTCAAAGTTTGCTCAATGATGATGTATATGGGGCGAACCGAACATTGAACCTAAATATCCTTTTTCCACAAACCTATCTTCTATTATCTTCCTTTGTTCCTTAAAAACCGCAGCGTCTGAACAATTCCGATGAATTCTCCAGATCTGTCCCTTTGGGATATTAGATAACCACGGAGCATAATGGCAACTGCTGGTGTCAATATAACCATTGACATCAGTCGGTTTAAAATAGGTTTTAGTTCACCTTTCACCTTCCAAATATATAGTTAGATCGAGAAAATTCACCGAAATATTACTGACACTACTGGTAAACCTCAGATTCCACATATTATTATTTAGACCCTCTATGTGTATTTCCAGACCTTCCTTCTCTCCTTCCAAAATCAGAATACATTCATCGGTATAACGTTTCCAGGTGACTATTTTCCCTAATCCCTGCATTTCTCCTACTATGGGGGTAATAAACTCCTTCTCCCAAGCTGACATAAAAATAATCGCTAAACTAGGCGCGAATTCCGTGCCTATTGCGGTCCCAACTCTCTGAAGATAGAACCTATCCTTGAACTAAAAGCACTGGAGTGGTCTATATGCTGGAGTGCCCATGTGGCCTCCAGTATATAGGTCGCACTACGAGGAAGCTTAAAATTCAGTTGCAAGAGCACATTAGAAATATAAAGAAGGGGCTTGAAACCAATGGAGTTTTGTTACGTTTTAAAAATGCACATAAGAAGAACCTGAAGGGGTTAACGTTTGCTGGAGTTGAGCAAGTGAAGGGAAACTGGAGAGGAGGAGATCCCATTGCTAAAATAGATAAGTGTGAGGTTAGGTGGATTTATGAAATGAACAGTTTACAACCAGGGGGTTTAAAGGGATTCTGTCACCACATATAAGCCCTGTGAGCTAAACATATGCTCATGTCCAGGATAACATTCTGATTTCTAAGGTGGCCTTATAAAAGATATTTGTGGATTTATTCTGCTAAAAAACTGGTTTTACTAACCTGTCAATCATTGAATTAAGGTGCCCAAGGAGAGGTCCGTGGATCCATAGTGACCGGCCGCACGCCATTCGGTGCCCAGCACCGCCTTCCCACTGTTCAACAACGCCTACTACTCCTCTGTGTCGTCTCTCCCTCTCCCTCCCTCCGCCTCCTCCCTCTTTGAGATCCCGCGCGTGTGCACAGGCTAGTGCACGCGCACGCGCGGGATCTCAAAGCGGAAGGAGGGGGATGGAGAAGCGACATCGAGGAGTAGTAGGCGGCGCTGAACGCTGGGAAGGCGGCGCTGGGCACCGAACGGCGATGGGTGCGGACGGGCACCATGGATCCACGGACCTCCCCTTGAGCACCTTAATTCAATGATTGACAGATTACTAAAACCTGTTTTTTAGCAGAATAAAGCCACAAATATATTTTACAAGGCCACCTTAGAAATCAGAATGTTACTCTGGACATGAGCATATGTTTAGCTCACAGGGCTTATATGTGGTGAAGGAATCCCTTACATGTGGAGTTTGATTTAAAAGCATGTTTGAAAGATTAGGAGGTCATATTAGGAGGTGAATCAAATAGGGAAAAGGAAAGGGTTAACTAATAGGATAGAAACGTACATTGTGAAAATGTGAAAATGCAGGGACTATGGTGGATAAAGGTTGCTATTATCGGGGATTAATGAGAATACTGCTGTAAGAATGTTATAAATGGTGCAGTTTTTAAACATGTTTTGTTTTGAGGGGGGTGGGGAGGGGAGCTACCATATATAAAGAAGTGGGGAGTGAGTTGTAGGTATGCCCCTGATGAAGCTAATGGAGCGAAATCCAGGTCGGGCTGTTTGAGGACACGGGATTTCAATTCGGAGACACGCTGTGAGCACCAGTAAAGTTAACGGACTGGAATTGTTGTATTGCATTACAAGCCAAGCAATCAGACAAGGCAAAGACCAACAAGAATTCTTTATTCACAGACTCCTCCCACACAGGTCGGCAGCGCAATCCGTGCATGCAGGCTAAATGGTGGATCAGGGAGAAGTCTCCCTGCTTCATCATTCAGTGCGAGAGAGATGGAGTGCAGGAGTTGAGTGGCAGGACTGCAGCTCCCTGCGATACAGCAATGAGTGCTTCCATCTGTATTGATGAAAGCGCTCATTGCTTCTAGGCTCTGGCACCCATGGGGGACATCCCTATCTCCTTAGCATGCCACTGCATGGCGGTCACAGGCAGAGCTGTCCCAATAGGCAGAGAAGTAGATGCCTGGACACCATGCGGAAGAACACATGGCAATCACAGGCAGAGCTGCCCAAACAGAAAGACAAGCAGATGCCTGGACCTCTGTGGAATGACACATGGTGGTCACAGGCAGAGCTGCACAAACAGGCAGACAAGCAGATGTCTGGACCCTATGCAGAACAACACATGGCGGTCATAGGCACAGTTGTCCTAATAGGCAGACAAGTAGATGCCTGGACACTATGCGGAAGAACACATGGCAGTCACAGGCAGAGCTGCCCAAACAGGCAGACAAGCAGATGCCCGGACCTCTGTGAAATGACACATGGTGGTAACAGGCAGAGCTGTATAAACAGGCAGACAAGCAGATGCCTGGACCCTATGCAGAATGACACACGGCAGTCGCAGTCAGTGTAAGGCTACATGCACACGACCGTTGCCTGCCTCCGCGTCCGTTCCTCCTTGAAATTTTGCGTCCGTCAAAAAAAACGGATGACGGACCGTTTTTTTTGACGGATCCGATTTTTATGGCAGATCCATTGTAAAAATGCCTATCCTTGTCCGCAAACGTGAAAAAAATAGACATGCACTACTTTTTGACGGAATGAAAACACGGATCACGGATGCGGAACAAAAACGGTTGACCATCCGCATTTTTTGACGGACCCATTGAAATGAATGGGGAAGCATCCTATCCGTGAAAAAAAACGGAACGGACACGGAAACAAACAACGGTCGTGTGCATGGGGCCTAAGGAAGAGAGTAAAAGCCTGTATCTCTTTGTTAACTTCCTTATCTGCACTTTGTCCCTCAATCGTTCCCTGGATAAAACCGCGCCCTTTCTGGTACCAGAAGAGCTAATAATCAGACAATCAACGCAAGGTAGGCTGAATAATAGCTCTGCTTATTTTTGGCATTACACTCGTATATATAGTGCATGAAAGTTACTTAACAGTAAGAGGAAGTTGCCTTTTGCTCCAGTAAGAAGTAGACACGAACACAAATGTACTTATTTGGCAGTTACATACAGGTGCAGGCATGTGCTAAAAATGTCGTTGGTTACTATGCAAAGTACATGACATTTTCTAGAATTACATCCTTGCTAAGCAATAAAGACAACATGGAGTCAGGCTACCTTACCCTTCAATCCCCTTTAAGAACCATATTTTATTTTATATAATATGATTCTTACTGCTTCTCTTCTTTTTAGCCCCCCTGTACTCCTCCAGATAGCGTTTGTGTACTTCAGGAGAGTTGTCGGATGCACGGGGAAGTTGGTTGTACATAGTCAGGTTGACAGCCTCTTTAGTTAATAGTTTTCTTATGCATGGTATAGAGCAAAACATAACAATGGCAATTAGGAGAGTTACTACAAGGATGGTAATACATAATTGTGCTAAGACTTGTTTCCAATTACAAAGCCAATCAAAATATTTGTCCCATGAATTGGAAATACCTGAGTTTCGCTTCACAGTTTGATAATGGTTTGGGTTACTTTACCATTAGGGCCCGTTTTATTAGGGATAAAGGTACAACAGGAAGTGGGGTCTGTGAGGACCTTACAGACCCCCCCCCCCCACTTTCTCAGCCAATATCATATCAAGGGCCATCCTATTTTGAAATGTCATGATGGAGTCGGCCTGTAGTTGCTCAGCCACACCTTGAAGAGCTTCTCTGGTATAGTTTACAAACCTCTGCTGATTGTAAAAGATATAATTGATCCAATCAACATTTTTGTTCACAGTAATAATAGGAAAAATAGATTTGAAGCCAGCCTGCTACTTGGTCCCTGGCTTTAAATTCATCAGGGACCCTTCTTGGGACGCCTATGGCATCTATATACACATGGGGATCAAAGCTACCCGGGATAGGTGCTGTTATCTTGGGGCATACCTTTGCAGTTATGTGGTTCTTCCTCTGTAACAATATGAATATTCATTTTAGCTTTGGCTAGGGCACACTCACCTCTCCACCTGCCCTCAAGTCGGAAATGTACCTTGAGATCACCACATATCCAATAAACATCACCCAAGGAGAACACTTGGTTCTGTGTAATGTTGGGGTCCAGAACACTATAATTTGCACAATACCCCTTAGTGAAATTGCCCAGAAACCGGCCCCTGTTTCCTCCCCTGTGACAGGTATAACTGCCTTGGTACACATAGATACCTGCCCCAGGGGTGGGAGTTTTTGTAACTAAGGGATATCTCTTTTTCCATTCCTCACAGGCGGAGTGATTTGTGGCTTTATTAGTGAAGAGGCTAAGGAAGCACTCTTCAACGTCCTCAGGGAGAACCATCGGGACTGTACCCAGGTGGGGTTTAGCTGCCCCGCACACATAGCAGTTTGATTTATTTACTGACAAAGCATTAAACCGCATCCACTCCAACCACAAATTCACATCAGAGTATCCCGCCTCTATGGCTAGGGTGTCCTCATAGGTTGTTCCTAAGGCATGTGATGCACCTTTCTATGTAATCCTTCACTATCTCATCAATATCAGAGGAGCATAAGTGTTGTTTGTATACTGTTATGCCGTACCCCATGAAAATGTGCCACAAAGAGAGGTGCACTGTGCTGAGGTATACATGGTTTCCCCTCTTTGCAGATTAATCAATTTTTTGGATTCTTCTGCAAGACAGGATAGCACAAGTCTTTCACTTCCTCTTCAGTAGCTGAGGCTTGTAAATCTACTAACATTTGAGACTCCTCAAGTGAGGTCGGAAGGAGAAGGGGGAGCTGCAGAGTAGCTGTGCTCTGCCATGCGGCCTTCTTTGCTGTAACGTCAGCAAATGCATTTCCCTGTGAGACATGATCTTTTGCTCCAGTGTGTGCTTTACAATGTACAATGGCCAGATGTAAAGGCAGCAACAGGGCGGCTAACAACTCAGTGACTAATTGCGAGTGGGCAATTTTATTACCATCTGCAGTGACGAAACCTCTCCTTTGCCAGATGATACCGTGCTCCCACACTACCACGTGTGCATATCTACTGTCAGTGTAGATGGTGACTGCTTTACCTGAATATAATTGTCATGCCCTGGTGAGTGCGATGAGTTCAGCGGCTTGTGCAGACTGATATGGGATAGGTTTTGCTTCTAACACAATGTTCAGGAGTTGTACAATGGCATACTCTGCACAGTACGTCGTGTCATTTGGGCGGCTGCATGAACCGTCAACAAAGATTTCCCGTTCGTCTGGTATTGGAACCGAGGACAAGTCATGTCTTGGGGAGGTCTCAGAGGAGATGCATTTGTTGTAGTCGTGAGGGTCTGGTATAAAGTCTTCTGGACCTTTCAACCCCAATAGGGCGTTTAGAATAGGGGCTGGTCCAGCGGCAGTGGTTGAGTATTTAACCTGCAGGGAGGGGTTGCTCAACAAGAGGATTTCGTAACCTGACAGTCTTTGAGCGGACATGTGTTGTGTATGTAACCCCTTTAAGAGTCCAAGTACGTCATGTGTGGTGTGCAGGACGGTTTGATGCCTTAAAGTAATGGGGTCGTCTAACTCAATGACCATAACGCAGGCAGCGAGGGACCTCAGACATGATGGCATTCCCTGAACAGAGTACAAAATAAATAGAAAATGTCAGTCCTGTGTCCCAGAAACACGGACAGTTACTTGTGCTGCTGGTTCCGATGTAGTGTGGTCTGTAGTTCACACTGGAAATTCATGTAGTAAGGGTCTGAAACCGCGCTGCTTGTGAATTAGTCGTACGGAGCACAAGTGAATGAATCAGGGTATTGGCCTTCATCCTACTCTCTCAAAGGGTTCGATCCTTCTCAGACCGCCTCCTCTGTAAGGTTAAATGACCGGCACATAGTGAAGTACCCTCTTAGTTGTTGTTAAAAATGGTTTTATTCTACTGACAGACAAAGGTAGATATAAGGCATATCCCAATGATAAAATCAGCTGATTTTATCATTGTGATATGCCTTATATCTACCTTTGTCTGTGAGTAGAATAAAGCCATTTTTAACAACAACTAAGAGGGTACTTCACTATGTGCCAGTCATTTAACCTTACAGACGAGGCGGTCTGAGAAGGATCGAACCCTTTGAGAGAGGAGGACGAAGGCCAATACCCTGATTCATTCATTTGTGCTCCGTACGACTAATACACAAGCAGCGCGGTTTCAGACCCTTACAGCATGAATTCCCTGAACAGAGACTGGCATCACTTTCGAGAAAAAAGCACAAGGACGTAACTTCCCTGCATGATTTTGCGTCAGTACCACCGCCATGGTTTTACAATTTTGGCATGCAAATACGTGGAATGTTAACTTGTAGCTTAATGTTAACCCTGGGCTTGTCATCATTGCACATTTCAAGTATAGAGATGTCACGAAGATAAAATCTTCCCTTCGCGAACGGCGAACTTCCGCAAGTGTTCGCGAACTGGCGAATTGGGCGAACTGCCATAGACTTCAATAGCCAGGTGAATTTTAAAACTCCCATGGAAAATTACGTAGTTGACGCAGAGTCGGGTTTTAATCCATAAAGGGCATAAATAACCTAACATTCCTAAATTGTTTGGAATAACGTGCTTTAAAACATCCAGTGTGTGTATACGATCAGGTATGATGTTGTATCGATCAGGTAGCGTAAGGGTTACGCCCGCTTCACAGTGACAGACCAAACTCTGACAGTCCAAATTTCCCGTTTAATGCACCACAAACAACTGCAAACAGTCCATTTGCACAAGCGCAAACTCCCCATTTGCACAAGGTTGTATACTAAGCTAGCCATGTCCCGTTCCTTGTCCTCACTGATGTCATTGAAGGTCTCTTCCTCCACCCAGCCACGTACAACACCAAGGGTCCCGAAAGGTGACAACAAGCCCCCTGGGACACCTGCTGTGGTTGGTCTTCCACCTCCTTAAAGCCACCTTCCTCCTCTGACTCCTCTTTTTCAGACTCTTCAGACTCCTCTCTCTGCGTTGCCGCAGGTTCAGTAATCGATGACGACAAGGCTGCTTCTGGTGGTGATGGTGACCACAACTCTTCCTCTTCATGCTCATCTATGGCCTGATCCATCACTCTTCGCAGGGCACGCTCCAGAAAAAATGCATATGGGATGAGGTCGATGATGTTCCCTTGGGTTTGACTGACCAGGTTTGTCACCTCCGCAAAAGGACGCATGAGCCTACAGCCATTGTGCATGAGCGTTCAGTAACGCGGCCGAAAAATACCCAGCTCCGCAGAGGCTGTCCTCTTTTTTTTTTATTAAAAAAATCTGTTCTTACCAGTTTAATCTCTGTTTTGTCCCCTATAAGGGGCCGGTGTATGGAATAGATTTTAGGAACCGGGAGATGGAAAAAGATGGTTGGTCGGTCCTCTTCCTTTCAATTTGGGGCACTGCGCGTGCGCCGTGCAATGTACTGTGCCACCCTATATGAGTGGTGTGTTAAGTAGTACTATTCCTATCAGTTTAATCCCTGTTACGTCCCCTATCAGGGGACGCGTATCAAATAGATTTTAGGAACCGGGAGATGGAAAAAGATGATTGTCGGTCCTCTTACTTACAATTTGGGGCACTGCGTGTGCGCCGCACGATGTACTGTGCCACCAATGCCAACAGTGTGAACTACTATTCTTACCATTTTAATCTTTGCTAAGTCCCCTATCAGGGGACGTGTATTGAATTGAATCCTTGCATGGGGAGATAGAGAAAAAAACTTGCTCTGTCCGCTTCTTTCTAATTTTGGGCACTTGCAATGGAATTTGCCACCAATACAACTAGTGTTAACTAAATACTCTTCCCATCAGTTTAATCTCTGTTTTGTCCCTTATCAGGGCCAGGGCCGATGTAGTGAATAGATTTTTGGAACCGGGAGATGGAAAAAGACCCATGCTTGGTCCCCTTCGTTTGAATTTCAGGTCACTGCGCGTGCGCCGTGCAATGTACTGTGACACCCTATATGAGTGGTGGGCAGTGGGCACAGTACAGTCTGTGGGCCTGACACACACTGGCAGGCAACTGCAATTATATTAAAGGGTAAAAATTAAATGACTTTTTTTATCTGCAAGGTACTGTGCCACCCTATATGAGTGGTGGGCAGTGGGCACAGTACAGAAACACAAATTGGGGGTCAGTCAGCACGTCCCTGTCTGCAGTTGCACGATACTGTGGCACATATATATACAAACAAACATTTTTAACAGCACTCTGACTCTATGACAGAAGCCGTAAGAGGTAGTTAGTGTACATTTGGATCAACCATACTTATTAACCCTTTCTGGTGCTATAACAGCCTCCATTAGATCCAGGAACGCAGGTACCAACATGCACGCTGAGCCCACTGTGTACTCCTCCTGGAACCGGATGGTAGAAAAGAATGCATTTTTCAAATCTATCACGGAGAGCCACGTTGCCTCTGACGGGATGGCAGTGAGAAATTGTGTAACATCTGGCACTATGGGGGCTATTGACGCAATGAGATTGTGGATGACTCTCAGGTCTTGGACAAATCTTACAGATCCATCAGCCTTAGTAACAGAGTTGATGGGCAAGCAGTATGTTGACACTACTTCTTGGAGTATACCTTTAGCCAAGGAGGTTTTTATCATAGGTCTAAGGCCCTCGATTTTTTTCTTTGGACAGTGGATACTGCTTCTGGTATACAGGGGTGGCATTGGGTTTGAGAGTGGCATGGTAGGGTGTACAGTCAATCAGTCTTGTGTCTTGTGGGGTTGATCTGATCTAATTTTGGAGTTTCTGTTCCGTTGACAGAGAATAAAAGTCTCCAGGTGGGACTTTTTTCCATTACTTCAGATTGAATATCGAATCCATACTCAGTAGCTTTGACCTGAAAGTCTGAGTATGCAGATCTGATCCCTCCCCAGAAAGTTTACAGGACACTCAAGGATGACATGAATGGAGTGTGACATGACATAATCTCCACTCAGGGTATGGATGTCCAAACATTCAGTAGTATATGTTTTTGTCAGGACCCCATTAATTCCCATGTAAGGAGTGGACTTTCTCAAGGGAATATTATATTGGTCACTACACAGAACACTGGTTGTTTCTCCGCTATCGACAATGAAAGTGGTTTCCCTACCATCCACCAAAAGAAAGATGGTGGGATCTTGTTTCCGAATTTGAAGTGATCTGTGTAAAAGTTGGGGTACCACCTCCCGGGCATCCTCAGTATGAGGGCTGAGGTTGCTGTCTCCAGTACACAGGGAATCGGGGGCCGCTAGCATTTTGAGCAGCATTAGTGTTTGGATTTTGTGAGTTGTGTGTGGGGGGGCGGGTGAGGTTGTCTCTCTGCTCGGCAGTTACGCGCCCAATGTACTTCTTTCCTGCAGTTATAACAACATCACCCCTGTGTTCTTGTGTCTCTGTCATTCTTTCTCGGGCCATTGTTTATATCATGATTCTTGTTATATCCCCTATTATTTTCATTACGGGTGTGGTTGCAAGCGTGTGTAGGGGCGGAGGCTTTCTTTGAGAGATCATCCGGCAGCATCTGGCTGCTTCTTTTTCATACAGATGTTTCTCAAAGTCAGTAATTTAGTCAGAGGTCCAGGAAGAGATTAGCTGTTTCACGGTAAGTAGTAAGTACCAACGAGGGAAACAAGTTATTGACAAATGTTGAGATGAGGAGACTTATTATCTGTGACTCGTAGTCCAGCCTCATATACCCAACACTCTTCCAGAACTCCGTGACAGTTTCTTCCGCTTTCATTTTGCATGTTACAGCAAGAGGTAGAGATAATCTCTGTTTGAAAACCTCCAGCATATGTGATTCGATTTGGCCCCACATAGTGGTCCTACCTGCCTCAGTGTTCAGACTATACGTGTTTGCTGTCAGATTTGCCTCTATGTTGTTTACAGAGGGTATCTTTGTCCAGTCCCAACCTGAATGTTTACCTACCACTCCATCTATTATGACCCTTATATCTTCCTGTATATAATTTCTGCCCTTACATGCCTTTTTTTAGATACATTAAGGTGCCTTGAGGGGCTGTCGTTGGTTAGTGACAATGTTTCACTATTCTGTTTATGTCCTCAATTTCTATGGGTTTTTTCATTATCTCATTCCCTATGGTCATAAATGGAAATACCCCGGTATCTGCCTCGCGTTGTGTGGCGCCCCTCGTGCGATTGTCGATGGGGGGACTCGTGAGTGGGGAACTCCCCAACCTGGAAGTTGATTTAGGGGCATCTTCTGCTGCGATTCCACTTTGGTCTGGTATCTGACCTGACTGGTCTGGTGGATTCAGGGGGGCCGCGGCTGCCTAGGCTAGGGTTTTATGTACCACCCTATATCCCGCGGCCACCGTATCATCATCAAATTCTTTACTGTGGGCTGGATAGAATTTAGTAATTATCGGGCACTGGGAATGCTATAAGGAGGGGCTAGTTTAATTGGACAATTGCCATTGTCATCCCTCTTCTTTTCCATAGTATGTAATTGACTATCATCCTTTGGTAAGGAATTTTCTTAGTCCTTCTTTTCATATTTTTCATCCTATCATACCAATGGGGGGCTATTTCTAACCACTGTTCACCCCCTTTTTGCATGTAGTCCATATCCCAAGAGGGGTCACCCTCAAAGTGGGGCAACGCATCATGGTCTTCAAGACAAAGCCCTTTTACCATATCCATGTGGTACGGACTATTGTCTCCCTCTCTGGGAAACGGACTTGCTGCCTGCATGAACTCAGTCCATCTTGACAAATTGTCTTCCCATGGGTTAACTAGGTAGTAGTTTGTCTGACTGACTCTTGCCACGTATTGTTTACATGTCTCACCCTCTTCCGGTGGGGGATATTCATGTTTGGAGCCTTTATCTCCCATTGTGTGACTGGTGATAGAGTTATACCCCATCTAGGACTGGCCGTACTGAACCGTGAAGGCTCCGACAAAACCTGTCAACCAGGCAAAGTGGATCGTTCTCTAAAACCTACCATGGTCACAAAACCTTATATCAATTCTCCCTTAGAGAACCTTCCAGACCACCACTTGCGTTCACCTGTCTCTAGGTTATAACGGGTTTCCCCTTGCCAGAGTAGTTGGGCGTCTAACGGTCTTTCAGGACAACAACACAACAAATGTAAAACAGAAAGCATTCTGATGACTCTATATCCCGTGAAACTGCAACATACACTTACCACCTGTTACAGATTTCACACAACAAATATTCATTTATCACTCTAAATTAGTTAGTAGTCAGCTTGGGTTCATCCAGGGAGTAAACTCTTAGTCTCCCTGAGACTCTAGTATCCCTGATACTATGTTGATGGTCTGTCGTCAAAGAACCATATGTCCTTGGCGTCCCGGACGCCTGAGGGGTATCTCAAGGATCTGGAGTTTGTCAGGGTCCCTGGGTCGGCAAATAAATATTACTTACTGGACACAGGGGGTGACCTTCCATATCCCACCGCTGCCACCAAATTTGTAAGGAAGAGAGTAAAAGCCCGTATCTCTTTGTTAACTTCCTTATCTGCACTTCGTCCCTCAATCGCTCCCTGGATGAAACCGCGCCCTTTGTGGTACCAGGAGAGCTAATAATCAGACAATCAGCGCAACGTAGGCTGAAAAATAGCTCTGTTTTTTTTCGGCATTGCCTTTTGCTCCAGTAAGAAGTAGACACGAACACAAATGTACTTATTTGGCAGTTACATACAGGTGCAGGCATGTGCTAAAAATTTCGTTGGTTACTAGGCAAAGTACATGACATTTTCTAGAATCTTATGAGTTAAATCCTTGCTAAGCATTAAAGGCAAAATGGAGTCAGGCTATCTTACCCTTCCTTCAGGCAGTGCTGCCCAAACAGGCAGACAAGCAGATGTCTGGACCCCTGCCGAACGACACAGGGTGATCACAGGCAGAGCTGCGCACAGACTAGATGTCAGACACAGAACCGGACTAGCAGATACCTGTTCCCCATGCAGAGTTAGTCCATGGGTGAACAGACAGCTGCACCAGAAGACACAGAACCAGACTGACCCCCACACAGAATATTATAGCAGGCTAACGAGGTCATCTGACCACCTAGCAGACACACACAGACAGAACATTAACCCCATCATAACCAAACAGGGAGAGGAGCATGCATCAACAGAGAACAGTACACACACAGGCTGCCATTACTACAAGTCTACCCTAGCAACCAGCCTACACGGAATCCACTATAGCCAGTACACCAGAGCAACCAAAGTGAGAAAACACGGCAACCCATGACACAGTAAACCAAACTGTGACGTGACATCTGTCTTGAAAGATAAGATAAACTTTCAGTTCAATAAAGGATCAAGTTACATGCTGCCGATAAAAGTCTATATAGAGTGGGGGGGAGGGGGAAGAGATGCAGAAAGGCACACACAGACATAATGTCCATGGAAATCTATTGAGAGGGGGACGAGGAGGAGGAATACACTTCTAGAGGGAGAAATAAGTATTTTTCTAGATATATTATGATTCTTATATCAAGGGAAGCACCGAGAAATTTTGTCTAGGATGGGGTGCAAGCAGAAAAAAAGGTAGCGCGTGTAGCACAAGAGCTGTTGCAGCTTCACTTTCTCCCTTCCTCCCTTAGTACTGAAGGCGCCAAAAGAGGAGCAGAGGAGGAACTGCACTATATTTAAGGTGTGTAGGTCTAGGTGGAGGAGCATCATACAGAGAGGGGAGGGCCTGTCCTGGCTGCACTGCCTGTATTACATTATACAATAGCCAACAGCAGGCTACAGCAAGAAAGCTCCTCCCCTCTCCTCCCTCCCTGGATCCTGCTCGCGGCCTGTGGTTCCCGCCACCATCCGCCCGTGGCCTGCTGCTCCCTTCGGCCGTTCTCACCAGGCCGAAGCCCCGTGCCCAAGTTAGCTACCCATCTCTGAATCCCCCTTTGCAAATGGCAGGGGGAGGAGCCAAAGCATCTCTCCTACATAGCACCACATATCTCTTGCATCCAGTGATGACACCTTTGATGTAGACTTTCTATTTCCTCATCTTCTCCATTCAGACTAGACCGCCATGATGATTTTTCAGCTATTACTCGTCTCTGCAGAGATTGACAAACAAACATTAGTCTCCCACTTTTCCATCATCAATAATTATTGGCACACAGTGCCCAAAAAAAATATCTGCAGCCCAGCAAATAGTGTCCCAGACACTAATAGTATAAACATAATGTCCCCAAAAAATAATTGTGCTAAGCTTATACTTCTCCAGGGTGCCCACCACATTAATAGTGCTCCGCAAAATCCCATCAATAGAAATAATTCTCTGCCAGGGAACACTTAGTAGTAATAATTCCCCCATAGTGCCCATACTAGTAATCTTGTTCCCCGGATGCCCCGCAGTAGTAGTAAAGCTCAGCATAATGCTCCCTAGTAGTAATAATTCTCCTAATGATGTGACAGTAGAGTGTACTAAGATGCCCCCTTAAAATGTGTGCCAGTGCAAAAAGTTTTCCCTAACAATGTGAACTAGTATACAACTGCCACTGTTCTGTGTGCCAGTACAAAAAATACCCTCTCTTATTGCCTGCAGTTGAGCTAATGTCCCCATAGTGCCCCCAAGATATATGCCATTATAAAATACCCCTATATAGTGCCCCCAGTAAATGTCCCCATAGTGGTCCTCTCCACCCTTCCTCATAGTGCTCCATAATGTGCCAGTATAAAATGCCCTTAAATAGTGCCCCCAATAGATGTACATAGTCTCCCCTATAATGTGGCAGTATAAAATACCCCTTCTTAGTGCCCCGAGTAGATGCCCCCATAGTGCTCTTCTCTCATCTTCCCCATACTGGGCAACAGCATAGGATAAATAAAAAAGATAATCACATATACTTACCTCTATGCCGTTTTCAGCTCATCTCCTACTGCCCTGCAGCTGCCACAGTTTTCACAGTATAGGGGGCTGGAGAGATGGTGTGATATTATTTACATGGGACTATATATTGGAGGGGCTGAATTGAGCGGAGTGATGTTATTTACATGGGACTGTATTTTAGAGAGGGCAGGAGAGATAGTGTGATGTTATTTACAAGGGACTGTATGGTGGAGGGAGGAATATAGCTACAGGGGGCAGTATAAATCCTCAGGGCACTGTAGGAGTATTATAAATCCTGGGGACATTATAAGCGTTCTTATTACTAATGGGGGCTCTATAGGAGTGACTTATAGATCCGCCTTATTTCTACTAAGAGCACTATGGGGGCCATATTACTACTGAGCGGTATGTAGAGACTTTTATTACCACTGGGGGAAGAATAGGGAGGCTTATTTCTACTGGGGGCTATGTGAGGGCAAGATTAATACTGGAGGGCTCTTCTAGTAATGGGGGCACTCTTGGGGAACGTTATCATGGTTGGGGCACTGTAAGGTGCAGTATTACTAATGAGGGCATTCTAGAAGGGAATTATGATTGGTGGGACTATGAGGAGCTCCATTACTATGGGGGGCACTAATTTTTCTTCAGGATAGTAATAATTTGGGGTATTGGGGAGCACAGCAAGCAGCAGGATAACACTGTTGGGACTCGAGATTGGGGGTAATAATAGAAAAGTGAGGAAGCTAAGATATCTGTGTGTCACACTCTGCAAAGAAAAGGTGCAGCTGAAAGAAGTTGTACAGACAAAATGGATAAGATGATGACAGAGAAGATCTACATCAGAGGAGACATCACATGGGAGGCACTGAATGTGAGAGGCATGTGCTGCTGTATAGCAAGCACAGGAAAATGCGGTGTGCGGGAGAGGGTCAATTTAGAGAACTGGGCCATATTCATTGGGTCTTGGGCCCTGGATCGTTTGAGACCCTAGCAACACCCCTGGCCGTAGGTAATGTCCACCTTTAGCAATAGAGTTTGGTGTTTAGGCATGTACAGCAATCTTTCCTCTATATAACCAGCAGACATCCCTTAGTCGTGCTTCTGCACATGTGCAAGCAGTACTATTATGTTACCTCTCCTCTGTTGCTGTATCATCAGCAAATGGCTAAAAATGTAAGGCCTCTTTCACACATTTGTGTCTGTGACGACATCCATGACAAGATGGTCAGTGATTTATCCATGAAGATGTTCGTGAATAATTCAGGTTTGGTCTGCGTGTTTGATTTTTGCTCTCTGTGTCATCTAAATTCCATGGACTGTGCTAAGGTTAAAATTAATTTCCACCAATGGTATGTGAAAATCATGGGCCAAACATGAATAGCATCGGTGGTTTTCATGGACCTATAGTTAGCAAAACATATATATATATTTTTTTTATAATCTGTTATTTTCTGATTGTAGATTTTTTTATTCTGTTTCCTGAACATTATTATGGGGGCTGCCATCTTGCCTGAGCTGTTCTTAACAGCATTTAGAAAGCCTTAAGAAAATTGCTTTACGGCAGGCACATGGGCCATAGACACAATGGACAGGAGCGGATCTCATTGACTTCTGTGGGAGAGTTTACTAGGCATGCACTGTGACCTGTGCAGAGGTCATTGCACAAGTAAAGAATAGATAAGCTTTTCACAATCACCCATTGGGAACGGTGGATCTTGTTTTATCTTTACACAGGTGATATCTATACAGGTAGAATTAGAATGACAGGAAAGTAGGTAATGGAATTAAAGTGATCTGTACAGGCCAAGAAGTGGCGCGGATTATTAGATTTAGTTGTCAGTGCAAAAACTAGAGGATTTTATGTTTTTTATTTAAATATAGATATTGACATGGAAAATTAATAATAACCTCATCCGAAATGTGTTAAATATAATAAAGTGATTTAAACAATAGGCTATTTTCTTAAGACACATTCCCTTTAATGGACCCATGGTCCATAGAAAACTACTGTTACTGAATTCTGAATATAAACATTAAAGTCAATGGGTTTGTGTGCTGTCTGTGAAGAGCACAGACAACATATTTCCATGATTCACTGACTTGTGAAAGAGGCCTAACACTGGGTTCAGACCTGAGCGTTTAGAAGCCTATCGTTTTATGCGCGTTCAAGATGGGCGTTTAGGCGCGTTTTTTCAAGCGGTTTGGTAAATAGTGTAGGCGCGTTTGACGCGCGTTTATGTGATTGACTGCATAGTTGGCCAATGACCAATGATATAGTTTGGCCAATCTGAGTGCTTTAGAGGTGTGACATTCCATGGTGGCTGATTCAGCATGTTGCAAACTTTGTAAAACGCGCATCCATAGGCGCGCTTTACGCTGCACAAACGCCCGAACAACACGCCTATCGCGTTTCACATTGAAGTCTATTGGCACCAAACGCTCGAAAAAAGCCCGAATTAACGCGAACATACTTGCTTATGCGTCGGACGTTTATAGGCGCCTACGAACGCACATAAAAACGCGCAAGTGTGAACCACCCCCATTGGAATGCATGGTTCCTGTACTGTTGTGCGTTTTTATGTGCGTTCGAACGCGGCGTTTTACGCGAAAGTGTGAACTGAGTGTAAGTGTCTATTCACTCTTGGACATGCTCTGTCCACTTATAGCACAGGACAAGGTAAAGCAGGAGCCGTGGGCTGGTCTTAGACACTGCTATCATAACTCCTGTGTTTTGTAAGCTTGGCAATAACTAAACAAGAAATGGAAGCGAATCCAGCTCACTGAATCTGTAGCTTTAATGTATCTGACCACATGTATAGAACTGTGAACGGCAGGCCACTTCAGCAAGAATACAGCATACCAGGCAGAGGAAATCAAGCAGCATGTCCATAAAATCTTCTCCTTTATTAGATCTCATTAAAAGTATAACATCCAGGCAGTGTCATACTGGGGTTCATGGGGCCCACCAGGAAAATTAATTCTGGGGGAAAACTGTAAAGCTATATCAATATGGATTCAGTTTTTATATGGATACTAGCAGAAGGTCCCGGCTTCACACAGGCATATTTGATCTATTTAATTTAATGTTTGTTTGTGTGTCGTTAAAATATATCGATAGTATCCCCCATAACAAAAAAAAGAAGTGCATCATAAAAGGAGAAATTGTATAAAGAACAGATACAACTTCTCCTCTTTTTGAATTCACTCCTGACTTATTCTTCCAAAACTGCATGCAGAAACCTAACCGTGGTACTGTACCCTTACACAGGCCACTCCAATGAGCATTTCTACAACTTCTACAACAACTCCTATAATTGGTCTGATTATTGGTCCTTGTAAAAGGACCTTCCCTTCTGGCTCTCACAGCAACGCATTTTACAGCAGAAGCTGAGAGAACCATGAGTAAGAGCAGCTAGGAAGTCCCACTGCAAGTAGTAGAGTACTTTCCGGTCATGTATGTAGTTCCCAGTCTGGTTCACAATGTGGAAGCATTTCAGGTCTAGACTGAGTGTCTAATGGTGGGTTTAGACTGCCCAATTTTCGGATATATTATTGGGAAGTGATTCTGTGGGCTTTCAGGTCCATACCCCAGCACTACAAAAGATAAGGCATGTCCTATCTTTTGCCGTATCTTGCAGATCATGGACCCATTCAAGTCAATGGGTCCGCATCAGTGACATGGAGTGCACATGGCCAGTGCCCAAATAGCAGTCCGCAGCATGGGCACGGGGCCCTTTCATTTGTCTACATGAGCCCTTAGTACTGCAAATCTAGGCAGTTTTTTAGTTAACACATAGCACTAATATAAACAGTTAATCTACATATGTATTAAGCCCCATGAACCTGACTGTCTTTTCGGTCTGCATCCAACCTATTTATTTCAATGGGGTCGCAAAAAATGTACCATATGTTGTCCACATCCATAAGTCCATACCTTAAAGAAAGAGAGAACATGTCCTATTCTTTTCTATTCTGTGGACAAGGATAGGAAATTTCTACAGGAGGTGATAATAAAATGGGGGCATGTACGTGGTTGGTATCCGTGTTTTGAGGATCTGCAGTCCGTAGACAGAAAAACACATACAATCATGTGCATGGACTTTATTGTGTTAAATACACAGTAAACCCACAATAAAATCATACAATTTTAGTGTTGATCGACCACCAAAGTGCTCGGGTGCTCTGGTGCTCGAGTAGAACACTTTGGGATGCTCAGGTGCTCTACAGAGCAACCGACCACAATGGAAGTCAATAGGAGAACCCAAGAATTAAATCAGACACCCCCTGCTCTGAAGAGGGGATGGTGTCTGGTTCACAGGAAAAGGGAATTGATGGAAACACCACTGAAATGGTTCGTGAACAGCATGTGGAAGATGTCTGGATTAATCTTGAACTCCCAGGTCACTGCTGGGAATTATGTTGTCCGAGTAGTACGCCACATTTACAGACTGACAATAATACGCACAAAACCGAACATAAAATCGATTTTAGAGTAAAAATTGTTAGGAAACATTCTTTCCTATATATTTACTTGTATATAAATGGCAAGTGCTGCCAAAAATTACAAGGAAGAGGCCCTCCAATACAACTTGTATGTCACATAAAGGAGGGCCTCATTCACATTGTGGTACAGTTGTTCAGGTAGTGGGACTCTTACACTCATAATGCCTATGCACTAAGTGAAAGGGATGCCAAAAATTACAATGAACCGGCGCTCCAATACACCCTTTATTACACATAAAGGAGGGCATCATACACACCCTTGAAAATTTATGATTGATGGCCTGCTGGTGACCTTCAAAAACATTAGGAGCAAGGGCCTGCTGGTGACTATATAAAACATGATGGGTGAGGGCCTGCTGCTGAGCTGACCATCTAAAACATTATGGAAGAGGGCCTGCTACCGAGCTGACCATCTAAAACCTTATGGGTGAGGGCATGCTGCCGAGCTGACCATCTAAAACATTAGGAACAACGGCCTGCTGCTGAGCTGACGATCTAAAACAGTATGGGCGAGGGCTTGCTTCTGATCTGACCATCTAAAACATTATGGGCGAGGGCCTGCTGCTGAGCTGACCATCTAAAACATTATGGGCAAGAGCCTGCTGCCGAGCTGACCATATAAAACATTAGGGGTAAGGGCCTGCTGCTGAGATGACCAACTAAAACATTATGGGCGAGGGCCTGGGGGTCGAGAAAGGTGAACAACAGTGCGTACAACGCGAGGGTCACGAGAAAGGCAGCATAACATAAAGTCAGCCATGTGTGCCAGAGTCCCAACAGACAAGACTTTGCTGTCCTCATCAAAAGGATGACTCTCAATCTCCTCATCCTCTTCCTCCTCTTCTGCCCATGCACGCTGAACAGAATAAACCTGCTATGGGTACTACCCTCTGTAGCGGAGGCAACCGTCTCCTGCTCCTCCTCCTCATCATACAATTTGGGCTAAGAAGACGAACTTAGGGTGGTGTGGCTATCACCCTCACCCACGAAGAAGTACAACAGTGACTTAAAATATTAAAATAGACAAATCGCCAGGACCGGATGGCATACACCCCACACCCACATTCCTAAGGGAATTAAGTAATGTCATAGCCAGACCCTTATTTCTGATATTTGTGGACTCTATACTGACAGGGAATGTTCCACAGGATTGGCGCATAGCAAATGTGGTGCCAATATTCAAAAAGGGTCCAAAAACCGAGCCCGGAAACTATAGACCCGTAAGTTGAACATCTGTTGTGGGTAAACTGTTTGAAGGTTATCTTAGAGGATCTCAACGGAAATAAGCAAATAACGCCATATCATGGCTTCATGAGGGATTGGTTATGTCAAACTAATGTAATCAGTTTCTATGAGGAGGTAAGTTCTAGACTTGACAGCGGCGAATCAATGGATGACTTCTCCAAAGCATTTGATACTGTACCTCATAAAAGGTTAGTATATAAAATAAGGATGCTTGGACTGGGATAAAATGTCTGTAATTGGGTAAGTAACTGACTGACTGAGAGATAGAAAACAGAGGGTGGTTATTAACGTTACACACTCAGATTGGGTCACTGTCACTAATAGGGTACCTCAAGGGTCAGTATTGGGCCCTATTCTTTTCAATATATTTATTAATAATCTTGTAGAAGGCTTGCATAGTAAAATATAAATTTTTGCTGATGACACTAAACTGTATAAAGTAATTAACACTGAAGAGGACAATATACTGCTACAGAGGGAACTGGATAGATTGGAGGCTTGGGCAGATAATATGAATCACTACCTGCAAAGACGTATATAAAAACACTAACTTTATTAGGAATATTGTCCCGTGGGACTAAAAGACAATTAAACCTCGAACAGGTAATACGGATCAGTTTAGACCCGGAACCAGTACAACCAAATAAACTGGTTACCAGTCCCTGATCCGTCTGAAGTGCAGTAACCTGAACTAGTCACTGGGCGTGGGGGGTAAATGTATAGATCCCTCAACAAGCCCTAATAGACTAGAGCAATACCTAGTTGTTGTGGTACACGCTGTGTAGGTATAGAATCACAGCCTACCACACAAGCAGCACGCACACCGCCACTGATCACCTCACTCAGTGAGGGAGCACCGTCGCTGACAAGAGGCGTCAGAGCGGTAAAGACATGCGGCCACCTGTATCAATTGACGCGCTCAACGCGTTTCCACAGGACTAGGATAATGTCCTGTATCCTCAGGAGCACCATATACTGAATAGGTAAGTTGACAGAAGGAGCCAGACACCTTTTGCGTGTCACGGCACCGGCACTGTGACGGCCGTACGCGGCCGCCAGACTGCCGGGTTTAAAAGCCCTAAGCCACACCCACTGGGTATCAGCTGACCGGGCGGGAGGTGGGGCAGCCATCGAAGCAGGGAGAACCACCCACCGTGTCCCGCATCCCGTCCTCTCAATACATAACTAGATATCCACAGTAAAGGTGAGTATATAATGTATATGGGCATGAAATATCGCGGCAAAATCAAAACCAATATCAGGCCGCAGGCACTGGGAAACATCAAGGGAAGTATCACAGGGAAATGTATCCAACCAGTTACTACTGTAGCAGAATGTATAGATAAAGACCATAGCATAAGGATAAAGAATAAGGAGCATCACGATTGTGTAACATCCTGCATCTTGACCGATATTCATATAAAGCAGGCATATGAGATAGACGCATTCAGACCCTGCGGCTGGACCGTTTGTAGATCGAACATCCATCTCGCCTCTTTCTGTAATAGGAGGCGATCAATGTCACCACCCCGTGGAGATGGCCTCACCGTGTCAATGCCTTGCACAGTGAAGCACCTTCGTTCTCCATTATGGTGGTCATGCATATGTCTCGCCACCGGAGTGTCATTAGAGTCACGTATGTCCAGAAGATGCTCTCCTATGCGTCCCCTTAATTCCCTTTTCGTCTTACCGACATACTGGGTACCACATTGACAGGTGATCAAGTAGATCACCCCTACTGTGGTGCAACGGATAAGCGAGCGGATCCGATATTGTTTCCCAGTGGAATGACTGATAAAGAAGGAGCCCCTTCTCACCAGTCCACACATCAGACAGGATCCGCAAGGGAACGTGCCTTGCAAAGAGGTGTTCAACCAGGTGGTACTGATGGGTCGTGTGAACATGCTGTGAACCAGTTTATCCCGTAGGTTGGAACCACGTTTGAACGTGACCGATGGACAATCTGGTGCCAACCGTCCAATATCCGGATCCGACTTAAGGATAGGCCAGTGGCGCTTCAGTACCTCCTTTATTTGGATATGTGCCCTGTCAAAAGTTGCAATAATCCTAGGAAAGGAGTTACAGTCCTTCCTGGCCTTGGGAACCAGAAGTTCCTCTCGTTTAGCAGATAACGCATGATGATATGCGTCACGTAACACTGCATTCGGGTATCCCCGATCAGTAAAACGGTCCCTAAGATCTGCTGCCACTGCTTTGAAATCCCCGAGGTTGGAGCAATTTCTCCTTGCCCGCAAGTATTGTCCCTTGGGGATACCTCGACGCAGGGCTAGCGGATGACCGCTTCCCCATTCAAGGAGACTATTTGTCGCGGTCTCCTTTCTATAGAGGCTCGTTTTGATATTACCCTCTTTATCCAGCGTGATCGTGACGTCCAAGAAGTTTATTGTGTCTGCGTGTATCTCATGAGTAAACGAGAGGCCTAAATCATTCACATTTAGTTCAACAACAAAGGCCTCAAAAGCCTCACGTGATCCCTCCAAAGGATCAACACGTCGTCGATGTACCTTATCCAGAGTAACACCGACGACGTGTAGTGTTCAAGGCTCTCATCAAACACGATCTCCCTCTCCCACCAGCCCAGGTAGAGATTAGCGAACGTGGGGGCACATGGGCTCCCCATCGCAACTCCCTGAGCTGGTGGAAAAGGCGACCATCAAAGAGAAACACATTCCGTGTCAGTATAAAATCCAACAATCGCATGATGAGGCCATTATGGCGGTGACAATGGGCTCCCCTCTGCTGGAGAAACCCCTCCACAGCCCTACACCCCAAATCATGGGGAATAGAGCTGTAGAGGGCCTCAACATCAAGACTCGCCAGCCACACTCCAGATTCGCATCTAATGCCATCTAGCCTCTGGAGGACATCCATGGTATCACGGGCGTAAGATGGTAGGGATGTCACAAACGGGCGTAGGATCTGATCCACATATTGACTAATATTTGCGGTCAGGCTCCCCACACCAGAGACTATCGGGCGCCCCTTCAGCACTGGACCCTTTTTATGGACCTTGGGAAGGCCATAGAATGTGGCCACAATTGGATACTTAGGCAACAGAAAATGTCGTTCAGATTTGCTAATCTTGGGCAGATAAGTGGCAGATGAGATTTAACACTAACAAATGTAAAGTTATGAACATGGGAAGGAATAATGCAAGTCACCCGTACATACTAAATGGTAAAACACTCGATAACACTGACATGGAAAGGGATCTAGGAATTTTAATAAACAGTAACCAAAGCTGCAAAAACCAGTGTCAAGCAGCTGCCGCCAAGGCCAATAAGATAATGGGTTGCATCAAAAGGGGCATAGACATCCGCGATGAGAACATAGTCCTACCACTTTACAAATCACTAGTCAGACCACACATGGAGAACTGTGTACAGTTCTGGGCCCCTGTGAACAAGGCAGACATAGGAGAGCTGGAGAGGGTTCAGAGGAGGGCAACTAAGGTAATAACTGGAATGGGGCAAATACAGTACCCTAAAAGATTATCAAAATTAGGGTTATTCACTTTAGAAAAAAGACGACTGAGGGGAGATCTAATTACTATGTATAAATATATCAGGGGTCAGTACAGAGATCTTTCCCATCATCTATTTATCCCCAGGAATATGTGACGAGGGGACATCCTTTGCGTCAGGAAGAAAGAAGGTTTGCACACAAACATCGAAGAGGATTCTTTACGGTAAGAGCAGTGAGACTATGGAAATCTCTGCCTGAGGAGGCGGTGATGGTTAGTACAATAAAGGAATTCAAGAGGGGCCTGGATGTATTTCTGGAGTATAATAATATTACAGGTTATAGCTACTAGAGATGGGTCGTTGATCCAGGGAGTTATTCTGACTGCCTGAATGGAGTCGGGAAGGAATTTTTTATTCCCCTTAAGTGGGGAATATTGGCTTCTACCTTACAGGGTTTTTTGCCTTCCTCTGGATCAACTAGCAGGATGACAGGTCGAACTGGATGGACAGATGTCTTTTTTTGGCCTTATGTACTATGGTACTATGTTACCCTGTGTACTGTCTTCCCCCATTTCCACCTCTTCCACATGCAAAGCGTCCGTCTTCATTGTGAGCAGTGAGTGTTTTAGTAGACACAGAAGTGGGATGGTTTCGCTGATAATAGTGGCATCGCCACTCACAATCTGTGTTGATTCCATAAAATTGCGTAAAACCTCACAGAGGTCAGACATCCGTGCCCACTCGTCGCTTGTGAAGAGTGGAAGCTGACTGGAAACGCGAAGACCATGTTGCAGCTGGTATTCCACTATTGCCCTCTGATGCTCACAAAGCCTGGCTAACATGTGGAACGTGGATTTCCAGCGTGTGCTCACATCGCACAATAGGCAATTGCAACTGCTGCCGCAGCGTTGCCAGATCGACGGCAGCTGTAGATGACTTTCAGAAATGGGAACTAGAGATGGCCCGAACTATCCGCCGGCGAACGGGCGAACACATGCGATGTTCGGTCCGCCCCCTATACATCATCATTGAGCAAACTTTGACCCTGTACCTCACAGTCAGCAGACACATTCCAGCCAATCAGCAGCATACTCTCCCTCCCAGACCCTCCCACCTCCTGCACAGCATCCATTTTAGATTCATTCTGAAGCTGCAGTCTTAGTGAGAGGAGGGAGAGTGTAGTTGCTGCTGATTTAATTGGGAAATCGATAGCTAGGCTAGTGAATTCAGTGTCCACTCCAGTCCTGAAAGACTCATCTGATCTCTGCTGTAAGGACAGCGTCCTGACAGCACCCCAAAAGCCCTTTTAGGGCTGCAACATTAGTCTGCTTTTTTTTCCTTTATATACATATTGCAGTTGCCTGGCCTGCCTGTGTGTGAGGAGCTGCAGGCCCACAGACTGTAGTGTGCCCACTGCCAGTGCCCACCCCTGTCATCCCGTGTGGCACAGGACTTTGCATAAAAAAAAGGCACTTAATTTTTACACTTTAATCTAAGGTTAGTTGCCTGCCAGTGTGTGTCAGGCTGACTTCCACTGACTGTAGTGTGCCCACTGCCAGTGCCCACCACTCATACCGGCTGGCACAGGACTTTGCATAAAAAGGCATTTAATTTTTACACTTTAGTGTAATTTCAGCTGCTTGCCTGCTGCTAGTGTGTGTCAGGCCGACTTCAACTGACTGTAGTGTGCCCACTGCCAGTGCCCACCCCTGTCATCCCGTGTGGCACAGGACTTTGCATAAAAAAGGCACTTAATTTTTACACTTTAATCTAAGGTTAGCTTGCCTGCCAGTGTGTGTCAGGCTGACTTCCACTGACTGTAGTGTGCCCACTGCCAGTGCCCACCACTCATACCGGCTGGCACAGGACTTTGCATAAAAAGGCATTTAATTTTTACACTTTAGTGTAATTTAAGCTGCTTGCCTGCTGCTAGTGTGTGTCAGGCCGACTTCAACTGACTGTAGTGTGCCCACTGCCAGTGCCCACCCCTGTCATCCCGTGTGGCACAGGACTTTGCATAAAAAAAGGCACTTAATTTTTACACTTTAATCTAAGGTTAGTTGCTCTGCCAGTGTGTGTCAGGCTGACTTCCACTGACTGTAGTGTGCCCACTGCCAGTGCCCACCACTCATACCGGGCTGGCACAGGACTTTGCATAAATAAGGCATTTAATTTTTACACTTTAGTGTAATTTCAGCTGCTTGCCTGCTGCTAGTGTGTGTCAGGCCGACTTCCACTGACTGTAGTGTGCCCACTGCCAGTGCCCACCCCTGTCATCCCGTGTGGCACAGGACTTTGCATAAAAAAGGCACTTAATTTTTACACTTTAATCTAAGGTTAGTTGCTGCTGCTGCCAGTGTGTGTCAGGCTGACTTCCACTGACTGTAGTGTGCCCACTGCCAGTGCCCACCACTGATACCGGCTGGCACAGGACTTTGCCGATAAATAAGGCATTTAATTTTTACACTGTAGTGTAATTTCAGTTGCTTGCCTGCTGCCAGTGTGTGTCAGGCCGACTTCAACTGACTGTAGTGTGCCCACTGCCAGTGCCAACCACTGTCATACCGTGTGGCACAGTAGCTTTGCCGATAAATATAGGCATTTAATTTTTAGACAGTAGTCTAAGTTCAGTTGCTTGCCTGCTGCCAGTGTGTGTCAGGCCGACTTCCACTGACTGTAGTGTGCCCACTGCCAGTGCCAACCACTCATACCGGCTGGCACAGTAGCTTGCCGATAAATAAGGCATTTAATTTTTAGACAGTAGTCTAAATTCAGCTGCTTGCCTGCTGCCAGTGTGTGTCAGGCCCGCTTCCACTGACTGTAGTGTGCCCACTGCCAGTGCCAACCACTGATACCGGGTGGCACAGTAGCTTGCCGATAAATAAGGCATTTAATTTTTAGACAGTAGTCTAAATTCAGTTGCTTGCCTGCTGCCAGTGTGTGTCAGGCCCTCTTCCACTGACTGTAGTGTGCCCACTGCCAGTGCCAACCACTGATACCGGGTGGCACAGTAGCTTGCCGATAAATAAGGCATTTAATTTTTAGACAGTAGTCTAAATTCAGTTGCTTGCCTGCTGCCAGTGTGTGTCAGGCCCGCTTCCACTGACTGTAGTGTGCCCACTGCCAGTGCCAACCACTCATACCGGGTGGCACAGTACCTAGCACGCGTAGTACCACTTATCTAAAAAAAAATGACAGGCAGAGGCAGGCCACCTCGCAGGGGCCGTCGTGGTCGTGGTGCTGTGATTTCCACTGTCCCTGGAATAATGCCCAGTTTTCAGAGGCCACGCACTCCTGAACCCGAAAAATTCAGAGGACGTAGTTGACTGGCTTAGACAGGACACCCAATCTTCAACAGCTTCCGCTAAGAACCTTGACGCACCATCCTCCTCCAGCTCAGCTTCGGTCACCTGCTCTCAAGTTACCACGCACCCGCCCGTCGCCACCACCACCACTACCACCACAGCCACCACAGCCGCTTCACTTGATCCGTCAGAGGAGTTATTTACACATCAGTTGGATGCAATTAGTGATGCGCAACCATTATTGCCAGATGATGTAGATTACGGGATATGTCTCAGTCAGGCAGGATTACACACATGGACGTACAGTGTGATGATGATGATGATGATGTTGTACCCGCTGCTGCTTCCTTTGCTGAGGTGTCAGATACAAGTGAAGCGGTTGATGATGACGATGTGTCCACGGATGCCACGTGGGTGCCTGCTCGAAGAGAAGAAGAGGGGGAAAGTTCTGAAGGGGAGACAGAGAGAATGAGGAGACGAGTTGGAAGCAGGGGGAGGTCGTCGCAAGGAGTTAGTGGCACAGTCAGACAGCATGTATCGGCACCTGGGGTCAGCCAGACAGCACGCCAGTCAACGCATGCTGTTGCCACCACTAGAATGCCGTCATTGCAAAGCTCAGCAGTGTGGCATTTTTTTTTGTGTGTCTGCCTCTGATAAAAGCAATGCCATTTGCAACCTGTGCCAAAGAAACTGAGTCGTGGGAAGTCCAACACCCACCTTGGTACAACTGCTTTGCGAAGGCACATGATCTCACATCACAAACGCCTATGGGATCAACACATGAGTACAAGCAGCACACAAACTCAAAGCCACCATGCTCCTCCTGGTCCAGCATCTTCAGCCACGCCAACCACTGCTGTCCTCCCTGCCCCCTCTCAACCACCCGCCACTCCATCTCTCACCTTCAGCAGTTCCTGCTCATCTGCCCACAGTCAGGTGTCTGTCAAGGACATGTTTGAGCATAAGAAGCCAATGTCACAAAGTCACCCCTTGCCCGGCGACTGACAGCTGGCTTGACGGAACTCTTAGCCCGCCAGCTTTTACCATACCAGCTGGTAGAGTCTGAGGCCTTCAAAAATTTGTCGCTATTGGGACACCACAGTGGAAGGTACCCGGACGAAATTTTTTTCAAAAAGGCAATCCCAAACCTCTACCATGTCATTGAAAAGGAAGTCATGGCATCTCTGGCATACAGTGTTGGGGCAAGGGTCCATCTGACCACTGATACCTGGTCTGCAAAGCACGGTCAGGGCAGGTATATCACGTATACTGCGCATTGGGTCAACCTGCTGACGGCTGACAAGCATGGAATGCGTGGCTCCGCAGCGGAGTTGGTGACACCACCACGACTTGCAGGCAGACCTACTGCCACCTCCTCTACTCCTACTCCATCCTCTTCGATATCCTCCTCGGCTGAGTCCTCTTCTGCTGCGGCGCCTGGCTGCACATCAACTGATTCCCCCAGCTCCCCAGGGGCTATTCCACATCCCGGATACGACAGTGTCACGCTATCTTGGGGTTGACTTGCCTGAAAGCAGAGAGCCACACAGGACCAGCACTCCTGTCCGCCCTGAACGCACAGGTGGATCAGTGGCTGACCCCGCACCAACTGGAGATCGGCAAAGTGGTGTGTGACAATGGAAGCAATCTGTTGGCGGCATTAAATTTGGGTAAGTTGTCACATGTGCCGTGCATGGCACATGTGTTGAATCTCATCGTACAACGTTTTGTGTCTAAGTACCCAGGCTTACAGGACGTCCTCAAGCAGGCCAGGAAGGTGTGTGGCCATTTCAGGCGTTCCTACACGGCCATGGCGCACTTTTCCGATATTCAGCGGCGAAACAACATGCCAGTGAGGCGCTTGATATGCGACAGCCCGACACGTTGGAATTCAACACTCCTAATGTTCGACCGCCTGCTCCAACAAGAAAAAGCCGTCAACGAGTATTTGTATGACCGGGTGCTAGGACAGCCTTCTGCGGAGCTGGGAATCTTTTTGCCACGTTACTGGACACTCATGCGCAATGCCTGTAGGCTCATGCGTCCTTTTGAGGAGGTGACAAACCTAGTCAGTCGCACCGAAGGCACCATCAGCGACCTCATCCCATTTGTTTTCTTCCTGGAGCGTGCCCTGCGAAGAGTTCTGGATCAGGCTGTAGATGAGCGTGAAGAGGAAGAGGAAGAGTTGTGGTCACCATCACCACCAGAAACAGCCTTGTCATCATCGCTTGTCGGACCTGCAGCAACGCTGGAAGAGGAGTATGAGGAAGAGGAGTCAGAGGAGGAATGTGGCGGCTTTGAGGAGGAGGAAGACCAACCACAGCAGGCACCCCAGGGTGCTCGTTGTTGTCACCTATCTGGGACCCATGGTGTTGTACGTGGCTGGGGGAAGAACAGACCGTCAATGACATCAGTGAGGACGAGGAACGGGAAATGAGTAGCTCTGCATCCAACCTTGTTCAAATGGGGTCTTTCATGCTGTCATGTCTGTTGAGGGACCCACGTATAAAAAGGATAAAGGAGAACGATCTGTACTGGGTGGCCACGCTACTAGACCCCGGTATAAGCAGAAAGTGGCAGAAATGTTACCAAATTACCGAAAGTCGGAAAGGATGCAGCAGTTCAAAACCAAACTAAAAAATATGCTTTACACAGCTTATAAGGGGGATGTCACAGCACAACGGGAATCTAACAGGGGAAGAGGTGAGTGTAATCCTCCTCCTACCACGGCGGCAAGGACTGGACGATTTACAGATGTGTTGTTGATGGAGGACATGCGGAGCTTTTTCAGTCCTACTCATCGCCACAGCCCTTCGGGATCCAGCCTTAGAGAACGACTCGACCGACAGGTAGCAGACTACCTCGCCTTAACAGCAGATATCGACACTCTGAGGAGCAATGAACCCCTTCACTACTGGGTGCAGGCTTGACCTGTGGCCTGAGCTATCCCAGTTCGCGATAGAACTTCTGGCCTGCCCTGCTTCAAGTGTCCTGTCAGAAAGGACCTTCAGTGCAGCAGGAGGCATTGTCACTGACAAGAGAAGTCGCCTCGGTCAAAAAGTGTTGATTACCTCACCTTCATAAAGATGAATGAGGCATGGATCCCGAAGGGACTGACAGTGGGGGATACGTTTGACTAACAAAAGGCCTGATTACATGCCTTGGCCTCAAAATGGTCCCCACGCTGCTGTATTTAATGTCTGCATACCGGATGACTTTCGTGAATTCTCCACCACCAACTAGGGTTCAAGCCGCAATGTTTTAGTCACTTTTCTGCCTGGAAAACATACATTTTTCCGGCCGCTGCTACAATAGCGGCTGCAACAGTGCCATTATTTTTCAGGCATGTGTACATGCCTAATTTTTCTGTCCTATGGTGCAGCACTGTGGCTGCAAAAACAAACCAAAAAAAAAGGCACATACAAGTGTCAATTCCCTTCGTGATCGTTACCTTGTTGTGGTGAAGGGGCTTGTGTATCACAATGAAGCAATCATCACCTCTATAAGTGTGTTGGCAATGTTGCCACACCCCAGATGATAAGGCCGTTGTTTCATTATGGTCAGACCAAAAGCGATCGGACGGCTGGATAATATTTCATAGAGAAAACATTAATTTACCTTTTTTTTTATATGTTGTATGGGTTTTTAATACATAAAATAAAAAATCATAATAAAGTCTCTTAATAGTTTATTAGAAATGATGCAGGCAATTAAAAAATCCCCATCAATTCCAATACAAAGCAAGTACAGAGCTCAGAACTAAATTATTTCATGATGTCGTAATGGTTCGCTAATTCGACAATGGTTAATCAATTCGACCGGATAGGGTCCGTAACAGGGATTAAACTGATAGGAATAGTACTAGTTAAGACACCACTCATATAGGGTGTCACAGCACATTGCTCTGTGCACGCCGCAGTGCCCCAATTTGGGAGTAAGAGGACCGACCAAGCTGCTTTTTCCATCTCCCGGTTCCTGAAATCAATTCAGTTTAGTGTATGAGAGTTTGGTCTGTCACTGTGAAGGCAGTCGAAGGTACCCGGCCTAAATTTTTTTTCACAAAAGGCAATCCCTGATATGGGATGTAACAGGGATTAAACTGATGAGAATAGTACTACAGAAAATACCACTCATATCGGGTGTGACAGTAAATTGCACGGCGCAGACGCAGTCACCGTGGTTTAAAACAGAGTGGAGGGAGCCAGCGTTTTTAACCATCTCCCGTTCGAAAAATCTATTTAATAAATGGCCCCCAGATTGGGGAGTTGGGGACGTTAGAGGGATTAAACTGATGAGAATAGTACTACAGAAAATACCACTCATATCGGGTGTGACAGTAAATTGCACGGCGCAGACGCAGTGACCGTGGATTAAAACAGAGTGGAGGGAGCCAGCGTTTTTTAACCATCTCCCCGTTCGAAAAATCTATTCAATAAATGGACCCCAGATTGGGGACGTTAGAGGGATTAAACTGATGAGAATAGTACTACAGAAAATACCACTCATATCGGGTGTGACAGTAAATTGCACGGCGCAGACGCAGTCACCGTGGTTTAAAACAGAGTGGAGGGAGCCAGCGTTTTTTAACCATCTCCCGTTCGAAAAATCTATTCAATAAATGGCCCCCAGATTGGGGACGTTAGAGGGATTAAACTGATGAGAATAGTACTACAGAAAATACCACTCATATCGGGTGTGACAGTAAATTGCACGGCGCAGACGCAGTGACCGTGGTTTAAAACAGAGTGGAGGGAGCCAGCGTTTTTTAACCATCTCCCCGTTCGAAAAATCTATTCAATAAATGGCCCCCAGATTGGGGACGTTAGAGGGATTAAACTGATGAGAATAGTACTACAGAAAATACCACTCATATCGGGTGTGACAGTAAATTGCACGGCGCAGACGCAGTGACCGTGGATTAAAACAGAGTGGAGGGAGCCAGCGTTTTTTAACCATCTCCCGTTCGAAAAATCTATTCAATAAATGGCCCCCAGATTGGGGACGTTAGAGGGATTAAACTGATGAGAATAGTACTACAGAAAATACCACTCATATCGGGTGTGACAGTAAATTGCACGGCGCAGACGCAGTGACCGTGGATTAAAACAGAGTGGAGGGAGCCAGCGTTTTTTAACCATCTCCCCGTTCGAAAAATCTATTCAATAAATGGCCCCCAGATTGGGGACGTTAGAGGGATTAAACTGATGAGAATAGTACTACAGAAAATACCACTCATATCGGGTGTGACAGTAAATTGCACGGCGCAGACGCAGTCACCGTGGTTTAAAACAGAGTGGAGGGAGCCAGCGTTTTTTAACCATCTCCCCGTTCGAAAAATCTATTCAATAAATGGCCCCCAGATTGGGGACGTTAGAGGGATTAAACTGATGAGAATAGTACTACAGAAAATACCACTCATATCGGGTGTGACAGTAAATTGCACGGCGCAGACGCAGTGACCGTGGTTTAAAACAGAGTGGAGGGAGCCAGCGTTTTTTAACCATCTCCCCGTCTCGAAAAATCTATTCAATAAATGGCCCCCAGATTGGGGACGTTAGAGGGATTAAACTGATGAGAATAGTACTACAGAAAATACCACTCATATCGGGTGTGACAGTAAATTGCACGGCGCAGACGCAGTCACCGTGGTTTAAAACAGAGTGGAGGGAGCCAGCGTTTTTTAACCATCTCCCGTTCGAAAAATCTATTCAATAAATGGCCCCCAGATTGGGGAGTTGGGACGTTAGAGGGATTAAACTGATGAGAATAGTACTACAGAAAATACCACTCATATCGGGTGTGACAGTAAATTGCACGGCGCAGACGCAGTGACCGTGGGATTAAAACAGAGTGGAGGGAGCCAGCGTTTTTAACCATCTCCCGTTCGAAAAATCTATTCAATAAATGGACCCCAGATTGGGGACGTTAGAGGGATTAAACTGATGAGAATAGTACTACAGAAAATACCACTCATATCGGGTGTGACAGTAAATTGCACGGCGCAGACGCAGTCACCGTGGTTTAAAACAGAGTGGAGGGAGCCAGCGTTTTTTAACCATCTCCCGTTCGAAAAATCTATTCAATAAATGGCCCCCAGATTGGGGACGTTAGAGGATTAAACTGATGAGAATAGTACTACAGAAAATACCACTCATATCGGGTGTGACAGTAAATTGCACGGCGCAGACGCAGTGACCGTGGATTAAAACAGAGTGGAGGGAGCCAGCGTTTTTTAACCATCTCCCGTTCGAAAAATCTATTCAATAAATGGCCCCCAGATTGGGGACGTTAGAGGGATTAAACTGATGAGAATAGTACTACAGAAAATACCACTCATATCGGGTGTGACAGTAAATTGCACGGCGCAGACGCAGTGACCGTGGTTTAAAACAGAGTGGAGGGAGCCAGCGTTTTTAACCATCTCCCCGTTCGAAAAATCTATTCAATAAATGGCCCCCAGATTGGGGACGTTAGAGGGATTAAACTGATGAGAATAGTACTACAGAAAATACCACTCATATCGGGTGTGACAGTAAATTGCACGGCGCAGACGCAGTCACCGTGGTTTAAAACAGAGTGGAGGGAGCCAGCGTTTTTAACCATCTCCCCGTTCGAAAAATCTATTCAATAAATGGCCCCTAGATTGGGGACGTTAGAGGGATTAAACTGATGAGAATAGTACTACAGAAAATACCACTCATATCGGGTGTGACAGTAAATTGCACGGCGCAGACGCAGTCACCGTGGTTTAAAACAGAGTGGAGGGAGCCAGCGTTTTTTTAACCATCTCCCCGTTCGAAAAATCTATTCAATAAATGGCCCCCAGATTGGGGACGTTAGAGGGATTAAACTGATGAGAATAGTACTACAGAAAATACCACTCATTTCGGGTGTGGCAGTAAATTGCACGGCGCAGACGCAGTGACCGTGGTTTAAAACAAAATGGAGGGAGCCAGCGTTTTTTTAACCATCTCCCCGTTCGAAAAATCTATTTAATAAATGGCCTCCAGATTGGGGAGTTGGGGCGTTAGAGGGATTAAACTGATGAGAATAGTACTACAGAAAATACCACTCATATCGGGTGTGACAGTAAATTGCACGGCGCAGACGCAGTGACCGTGGATTAAAACAGAGTGGAGGGAGCCAGCGTTTTTTTTAACCATCTCCCCGTTCGAAAAATCTATTTAATAAATGGCACCCAGATTGGGGACGTTAGAGGGATTAAACTGATGAGAATAGTACTACAGAAAATTATACTCATATCGGGTGTGACAGTAAATTGCACGGCGCAGACGCAGTCACCGTGGATAAAAACAAAGGGGAGGGAGCCAGCGTTTTTAACCATCTCCCCGTTTGAAAAATCAATTCAATTCACCTTTTGGGGACCCTTGGTGTTATGCGTGGCTGGGTGGAGGAAGAAACCTTCAATGACATCACCGGGACGTGGCTAGCTTGGTATCCAACCTTGTGCAAATGGGGAGTTTGCGGTTGTGCAAATGAACTGTTTGCGATGCATTAAAAGGGAGTTTGGTCTGTCAATGTCAGTGAAGCGGGCGTAACCCTTACACTACCTGATCGATACAACATCATACCTGATCGTATACACACACTGGATGTTTTAAAGCACGTTATTCCAAACAATTTAGGAATGTTAGTTGATTTATGCCCTTTATGGATTAAAACCCGACTCTGCGTCCACTACGTAATTTTCCATGGGAGTTTTGCCATAGATCCCCCTCCGGCATGCCACAGTCCAGGTGTTAGACCCCTTGAAACAACTTTCCCATCACTATTGTGGCCAGAAAGAGTCCCTGTGGGTTTTAAAATTCGCCTGCCAATTGAAGTCTATGGCGGTTCGCCCGGTTCGCCCGTTCGCGAACATTTGCGGAAGTTCGCGAACTGAAAATTTTATATTCGCGACATCACTAATGGGCACATACTTGGCGCACCATCACCAGTAGCTCAGGCAAATTGGAGTAGGTTTTGAGAAACTGCTGAACCACCAAGTTAAACACGGGGGCTAGGCATGGTATGTGTGTGAGCTTGCCGAGCTCCAAAGCCGCCACCAAGTTACGGCCATTATCAGACATAACCATCTCTGGTTGTTGGTTGAGTGGCGAGAGCCACAGTTCAGTCTGGTTCCTTATACCTTGCCACAGCTCTGCGGTGGTGTGCTGTTTGTCACCTAAGCAAATTAGTTTCGGCATGGCCTGTTCCTGCTTCTTCACTGCAGTGCTACACTGCTTCCAGCTACAGACTGATGGCTGACTGGTGCTGCAAGATGAGAATTCAGAGGTGGAAGAGGAGGAGGAGGTGGAGGAAAAGAAGGGGGGTTGCAGCCACTAATGTAGTTGGTGACGGAAATCCTGATGGAAGTAGGGCCCGCAATCCTTGGCATCGGTAGACCCTGTACCATCCCAGGGTACGACTCACTCCTGGCCTCCAGAACATTCACCCAGTATGCCGTCAGGGAAATGTAGCGTCCCTATCCACCGGCACTTGTCCATGTGTCAGTCGTTAAGTGGACCTTCCAATAACTGGGTTGGTCAGTGCACGAGTGATGTTATGGGACACATGCTGGTGTAAGGCATGGACGGCACACTGGGAAAAATAGTGGCGGCTGAGTAACGAGGGACAGCTACAGCCATCAGGCTGCGGAAAGCCTCTGTGTCCACAAGCCTATATGTACTATGGTACTATGTTACCCTGTGTACTGTCTTCCCCCATTTCCACCTCTTCCACATGCAAAGCGTCCGTCTTCATTGTGAGCAGTGAGTGTTTTAGTAGACACAGAAGTGGGATGGTTTCGCTGATAATAGCGGCATCGCCACTCACAATCTGTGTTGATTCCATAAAATTGCGTAAAACCTCACAGAGGTCAGACATCCGTGCCCACTCGTCGCTTGTGAAGAGTGGAAGCTGACTGGAAACGCGAAGACCATGTTGCAGCTGGTATTCCACTATTGCCCTCTGATGCTCACAAAGCCTGGCTAACATGTGGAACGTGGATTTCCAGCGCGTGCTCACATCGCACAATAGGCAATTGCAACTGCTGCTGCAGTGTTGCCAGATCGACAGCAGCTGTAGATGACTTTCAGAAATGGGCACATACTTGGCGCACCATCACCAGTAGCTCAGGCAAATTGGAGTAGGTTTTGAGAAACTGCTAAACCACCAAGTTAAACACGGGGGCTAGGCATGGTATGTGTGTGAGCTTGCCGAGCTCCAAAGCCGCCACCAAGTTACGGCCATTATCAGACATAACCATCTCTGGTTGTAGGTTGAGTGGCGAGAGCTACAGCTCAGTCTGGTCCCTTATACCTTGCCACAGCTCTGCGGTGGTGTGCTGTTTGTCACCTAAGCAAATTAGTTTCGGCACGGCCTGTTCCCGCTTCTCCACTGCAGTGCTACACTGCTTCTAGCTACAGACTGATGGCTGACTGGTGCTGCAAGATGAGAGTTCAGAGGTAGAAGAGGAGGAGGAGGTGGAGGAAAAGAAGGGGGGTTGCAGCCACTAATGTAGTTGGTGGCGGAAATCGTGATGGAAGTAGGGCCCGCAATCCTTGGCGTCGGTAGCACCTGTACCATCCCAGGGTACGACTCACTCCTGGCCTCCACAACATTCACCCAGTGTGCCGTCAGGGAAATGTAGCGTCACTATCCACCAGCACTTGTCCATGTGCCAGTCGTTAAGTGGACCTTCCCAATAACTGGGTTGGTCAGTGCACGAGTGATGTTACGGGACACATGCTGGTGTAAGGCATGGACGGCACACTGTGAAAAATAGTGGCGGCTGAGTAACGAGGGACAGCTACAGCCATCAGGCTGCGGAAAGCCTCTGTGTCCACAAGCCTAAATGGCAACAGTTCCAGGGCCAGCAATTTGGAAAGGTGCGCATTTAGTGCTATGGCCTGTGGGTGGGTGCCTGGGTATTTGCGCTTTCGTTCAAAGGCCTGGGGTATGGACATCTGTACTCTGCACTGGGACACAGAAGTGGATGTGCTAGCTGATGGTGCTTGCAAAGGTCCAGGTGCAGGGCGGAAGGCATCCAGGCCTGCGTTTTGGACAGGGGATCGGCCAGCACATAACCCAGGGAAAGAGGAGGCAGTGGTGTGACCCGCAGACACTGATTGTTGACCCAGGCGTTCGGCCCACCTTCCCATGTTGGGTCATCTTCCTGACTTGTTGACCTAACAAGAACCTCACTTATTGACAACTGTGTCCCATCCTCATCATGAACCTCTTGAGACACTAATTGGAGTTGACTTATTGGCAACTGTCTCATCATCATTATTCAACTTGTGAACCACTAATTGCTGCTCCCCACCCTCATCTTTTTCTGACTGTGGATGCTCAAGAGTTTGGGAATCAGTGCACAAGATCTCCTCATGTCCCTCTTTAAGCAGGTTTGGTGAGAGGGCCAAATCAAGGAATATAAATGAAAAGAGCTCCCCGGAATATCCGAGTATGGGATCACTTGTTTGCCAAGACTCTCCATGGTGTGTGGAAGGAGGATCAGAGTGAGTATTCTGTTGACCAGACTCTTGGCTACCGAGACTGGACTTTGTGGAAGACAGAGTGGCACTTAACCGACTGTAAGCATTATCTGCTGCAATCCAACCGAACACATGGTCGCACTGGTGTGACTTCGAGAGTGGTGTCCTGTGCCGTTTCTTGTGCACTGGCAGCAGGCACAGTTTCACTGTGCCCAGTGCCAAGGCCTCTGCGTGCAGAGGATAGAGGATATATGAGCATATTAAATGGTATATATGCTTGTAAGTATGTCACACATACAGTTGCACAGGTCTTGTAAGTATATGTGCAAATAAATTACACTGAATATCAGAGATATTTAGGGTGCGCAAACGATATACAGGAGATGTAGCGCAGGTAATGTTGCTGCGACCAGCCCCGAAAAAAATAAACTGAATGTCACTTATATTTATGATGTGCAAACGTTATACAGTAGATGTAGCGCAGGTAATGTTACTGTCACCAGCCGCGAGAAAATTTATCTGAATGTCACTGATATTTATGATGCACAAACGTTATACAGGAGATGGTGCGCAGGTAATGTCGTTGTCACCGGTGGCGAACATTTCTTACTGAATGTCACTGATATTTATGATGTGCAAATGTTATACAGGAGATGTAGCACAGGTAATTTCGCTGTCACCAGCGGCGGAAAAATTAAACTGAATGTCACTGATATTTGTGATGCGCAAACGTTATACAGGAGAACTAGCGCAGGTAATGTCGCTGTCACCAGCGGCTAATAACAAATGACAGGGTATGTCACAGCCATTTGGGATGCACAAACGTTATACAAGACATGTAGTGCAGGTAATGTCACTGCTGTCATCAGCGGCTAACGTTTTACAGGAGAGGTAGCGCAGGTAATGTCGCTGCTGTCACCAGCGGAAAACTTTATACAGGAGATGTAGCAAAGGTAAGGTCGGTGCTCTCACCAGCAGCCATACAATTGCACGCAATTTAGCGCATGTTGCGCTAACATATTTCGCAGCCAGATAAAACAATAGTCCTTAAATGGACTGTTGGGTCTCTAACAAAGTTTCAACACTCAAAACTCCCTAAAAAAAAACACAATTCCTCTCCCTACACTATCTGTCCCTGGTGCTGCAGCTCGCCCTGACTATTAAGTCGGAGCCGAACCACGTGTCATCGGGTGCTATATAGCTTCCGATGACACATACTGGCCAGCCAATCACTGTAATGCCAGTAACCAACATGGCTACGGCAGTACAGTGAGTGGCAATACTTCCCCGCACGTTTATTAACTGTGTAGCATCATGCTCGAGCACGCGTGGTATTTGGCCGAACCAGTTTGGCCGAGCATGCTGGCTCAACACCACACAATATCAGTGGACTAACAATGTTTTTACACTCAAATGCAAGTTATTCACAGTGCTAATAAAATATCTATAAAACTTAGTCTACAATTCCAGTAACTAAAAATCTCAGACTCTTGTTGCAAATTGTGAAGGGCAATAAACATTATTATTTCATATTGGGGGAAAAAAACTCAATTTTAGTTTCATGTTCTTCAAATAAATATATAAAGCCTCCCACTGTCAACTTTATTGTTCCTGTAATAGCTCCAGTGGAAAAGTAAAATCATCTTCTAGTCTAGTCTCCTTGGACAATACTTCATATTGATTTTCCTTGACTTTTGCTTTCACAAATATCATATATACTGCTTGTAGAGACAGAGTAAAACTGTCTATTTACTGTATGTAAAGCTGTGCAAGCAGTAGAAAGAAAAGTCCTATTGATGTGCCCAGAAAGTGAGTCCTATATTTTGGGTAGTAAAGACAATTAAATGGAAATTAGAATAGTTGGGGGCTGCATCAGACTCATAAGTAAAAGCCTTTGGAAAAGACATGCAGGAACTTTAATTTATCATTCACATTAGGGCATTACCTACACTACAGGAAAGAGATGTTGCTGTTTTTTTTTGCATTTATATTTTAATTTGTCACCACGACGGTGTATTACACTGATGTGACATCTCACCCCACATTATTTTCAATGGAGGAGAAAACTAAACACATTGTACTTGACTGCAAAATGTGGACAATGGACCCATTCAAGTCAGTGGGTCAACAAAAAATGCAGATGAAACACAGGCGGTATCCGTATTTTGGAGATCCGCAATTTGCTGCACGCAAAATACATTTGATCTTGTGTATGAGGCCTTACACTTTCTCTAAACTGCATCAAACAAGCCCAGTTGAACATGGATTATGTGTTTGCTTGCACCACTACAGCCTATGTGTAGCTTCCACCTAGCAGAAATGAAATCTACTCTGTTTAATTAATACCACCTTTTATTGTAGCAGTTTTATTTTAGGCATTTAGAGAAGTGAATTAGTATTGGAGAAGAAGTTGACTGCAGCCTGTAAGCTCATGCAGGTTCTTTTATTATATAATTAAATTAATTCTAATTAATAGTATTATTTAATTGGAAATTGGTTCATACAACTTTTTGAGCAATTTAGATTGGTGAAAACTTGTAAAGATTGCCCATTTGGTTATTATCAGGGAAGCACTCTTTTTGGCCTCATGCACACGACAGTATTTTTTTGCGGTCCGCAAAACGGGGTTCCGTTGTTCTGTGATCCGTGTCAGTTTTTGCTTCCGTTGTGTTTCTGTGTGTCTTCCGTTTTTTTTAGCGGACATGACCCAAAAGATTTTACCAAAAGACATTTTTGCCAAGTGCCTGCTAAGGGATCCGCAAAAAAAACGGACGCGGAACGCGGATGACACACGGATGGCCATCCGCATTTTTTCACGGTCCCAATGACTTGAATGGGTCCGTGAACCATTTTTCACGGACAACAATAGGACAGGTTATATTTTTTTGATGGATTGGAATCACGGATCACGGACGCGGAGGACAAACGGTGCATTTGCCGAGTTTTCCACGGACCCATTGAAAACGGACACGGAATCAAACAACGGTCGTGTGCATGAGGCCTTTCTAAGTGTGTGTAAACATAGATAGCTGCTGGTCACTGATCTGACAGCCTCCGTGTACACATGAAGTCAAAAGAGCAGATATAAATAAATAAACTTCAAGTTTTGCTGAATCTTTTCCCACAAAACTATACAACAATCTGCTCAGCTACTGCTACTTTGTAAAATGCTGCCTGCAGATTGCACTGTATTCTATAGTGGTGACAGGTTCCCTTTAATACCAAAAACAAATGGTAAACAAATTGACTTCAATCCAAATTTCAGGAAAAATTTGATTTGCCACAAAACCGAATTTCCTTGCGCTTCGTGGTAAGGAATAATTTTTACCCTAAAATGGCAGCTACATGTATTGCAAAGTGAAAGTAAGAAACACGAGAACACCCATAATGCCGTACAGCCAGCAAATCAGCAGATAGCCATCCCCTGTGATGTCACAGCCCTATAAAAGCCTCATACCTTGCAGTCACCGCCACTTCACTGTGAACCGGGCATAGGGAGAGAAGTGGCAAGCGCTCATTGTCAACAGACGGTCTAATATATAGGTGTGTTTATCTACTTCACCTGCTGCGCCATTTATACTTAATCTTTTCTATTGTACAAAGACTTACTTTGCATCATATTTAGTCTGAACAGGTGGTCTAATATATGGGTGCGTTTATCTACAAGATCAGCTACACCATTAATGCTTAATCTGTTCTGTCATACATAGACTTACTGTGCATCAGACTGATTGTCAATTGGCGGTCTCACATATAGGCACTTTTATCTAGTACACTTGCTGCTCCATTAATACTTAATATGTTCTGTTATACATAGACTAACTGTGCATCAGACTCATTGTCAACAGGAGGTCTAACATATAGGCAGTTTACCTAGTATCCTTGCTGCATCATTAGTGCTTAATCTGTTCTGTTATACAAAGACTTAGTCTACATCAGGTGCATTGTCAACAGGTGGTGTAATAGATAGGCTTGTTGTTTAGTTCACCTGCTGTTCTATTTATACTTAATCTGTTTCATTATACATAGACTTACTGTGCATCAGACTCAGCGTCAAAAGGAGTTCTAATATATAGGCACATTTATCTAGTTCTCCTCCTGTGCCATTATTAGTTACATAGTCACATTACTGATTAAGTTATTGTACACTGTGGCCAACAGACAGTGGCCTGGGCCCTTAAAAGGAATGGGCAATGGCAAAAATGTTGCTGTAGCCAGCAAAAGTAGCAATAGAAGAGGTGGTGGTAGCAGCACCGCGTCAACAGGCCAGAGCTGCCACTGTCATCCAGCAGTCGTGTTTTTGCCAACAATCCAGCTGTACTGGAATGGTTGACTCGCTCTTTAACATCATCTCAGGTGACAACAGAAACACACAGCCTGGAATTAGTGGGTTCCTCTGAAACCACACTTAGTTGGCATAGCCCAGGAACAACCTCTGTGCCCTCATCTGTCCTGCAACTGCCTCTTTCTTTTGCTGCACCTTTTGCTCGGGAAGTAATATAAGCTGCTAGCTCTGTTCCGCTTTTCAGTGAGTACGGGCTTAGTGAAGACAGTCAACAGCTACAGGCCAGCACAGATTTAGAGAGGCCCACTGCGTCTTCTCATAGCTAACGATGATTAGATTCGGGTGGGAGCACGTGTTGCAAGCGGTCAGGGATGTTGAGGCAATGGCAAAGAGACAACAGTATGCGTGTACTAATCCAACAGCGCAGAAGAAGAACATGCTCCTGGCCAAGTTGCTGATACTACAGTCCCTCCCTATTCATATCTTGGACTCTGAACATTTCAGAGAACTGATGGCTTGTGCTCACCCTAAAAAAACTATACCAGCCCTGCACAAGTATGTAGAGCATAAGGTGGTCTATTTCTTGAGCCTGTCAGTGTTTGGTACAGTTCAAGCCAGCACTGAAATGGCATAGATGGCATACACCCCTGTATCCTAAGAGAAAAAAGTAATGTCATAGCCAGACCCTTATTTCTGATATTTAAGGACTCTATAATGACAGGGAGTGTTCCACAGGATTAGTGCATAGCAAATGTGGTGCCAATATTCAAAAAGAGTCCAAAAACAGAGCCCGGAAACTATAGGCCGGCAAGTTTAACATCTATCGTGAGTAAACTGTTTGAAGGTTTTCTAAGAGATGCTATTTTGGAGTACCTCAATCAAAATAAGCAAATAACACCATATCAGCATGGCTTCACGAGGGATCAAAAATTCCAAGTCATGAGGGATCAGTCATGTCAAACTAATTTAATCAGTTTCTATGAGGAGGTAAGTTCTAGAATTGACCGCGGTGAATCAATGGATGTCGTATATCTGGTCTTCTCCAAAGCATTTGACACTGTACCACATAAAAGGTTAGTATATAAAATGAGAATGGTACTAACTTGATTTAGGACGAGCACACCCCATATGGAACCCAAATGGGTGAATATACATAAAATCTATATGGATACCAATTGAATAGGTTTTATATAAAAGTATCAATACCAATTCCTTTTATAAAAATTCATGCAAGACCTTTATTAAACACATGGATAAAATTGATTCACTTTATCCCAAATAACCAAAAGTGTCCGAGTGCCCGAGGACCCCCGCAGAAGTCTATTTGGGAGCGCTCCCCAAAGTAACAAAGATAAGTGCACGCTATTACGGGAGTCTACAGAGAAACGCCGGAGGAGGTAAGGCAAGACCGCGCAGCATTCCACGTGGGACGCCAGTGGAGGCAGCGGCTTGCTCTTTGTGATTTACAAACTGTCACCTGCAATACAAATATATAAAAAACCTCCAGCGCGACACATAGTACAAGTATACTATGAATGAATCTAATCCTACCCTGTGAAGGATGAATGAATAAAACTGCTGCACAATGCACTTTATATAAAGCTACCTCGGATGTGTATTTAATACCCATATGGGTAAATAATAAGTTGATGGACTTGCGACTTACGGTCGTCACTTATGATCACCCAATAGCGGGATACGAGAGAACATTCACAAAAGAATAACAGATATATGGACAATTAGGACCTTTGATACAATTTAAAAGGAGTTCAATTGCAGCTTGTTTAACCGTTTGTTATATGTACATGGTGAATAGGAGATGATGGACTTCAACTATACGGTCGTCACCCAGACCATGTACTGAGTAAATGGGAGGACTATTTACATATACATTGAAAGTTACTTATATGTGGATGAATTGATCGAGCGTTTTTTTTTTTTTTTTTTTTTATTAATATATTTTTTATTTTTGTATGGATTGAGATAATTCTGTTTTAGTTGAAACACTTTTGGTTATTTGGGATAAAGTGAATCAATTTTATCCATGTGTTTAATAAAGGTCTTGCATGAATTTTTATAAAAGGAATTGGTATTGATACTTTTGAATAAAACCTATTCACTTGGTATCCATATAGATTTTATGTATATTCACCCATTTGGGTTCCATATGGGGTGTGCTCGTACTAAATCAAGTTAGTACTATTTTCTTTTTAGGGTGGTGCTTGGACTAGGAGAAAATGTCTGTATTAGGGTAAGTAACTGGCTCAATGATAGAAAACAGAGGGTGGTTATTAACAGTACACACTCAGATTGGGTCACTGTCACTAGTGGGGTAACACAGGGGTCAGTATTGGGCCCTAGTGATGAGCGGCAAGGGCAATATTCGAATTCGCAATATTTTGCGAATATTTGAGCTAATATTCATCATAAATTAGCCATTTTGAGAATTTGCCATTATTTTCTTGATTGCGAAAATTGCAATGTAATATGTATGTATTGTGGGGAGTCACTCTGGTAGACAGCGGTGCGGGTGCAGTTTAGAGGCAAAACCAGGAGTCCAGATTGTGCAACAAACAGTGTTTTATTCACACTTGCACACAAAATGAAAAACAGTCTCTTGGTGACAGTTCACACACAACGGAAATAACGTAGCCAAACAAAAACAGTCCAACACAGGTTCAGTCACCTGGGAGGTGTAGGTGCAGGTTCGCACCACGCTGTCGGCCCAGCCGCAGGAGAATCCAGCTTCAGGTAGCCAGGAACACAACACCTCCTTACTGAGCTCTTCCCTCCAGGACAGAGAACTCCCAGCCCTGTTAGCAGCTCCAGGATAATCACACTCCCAGCTGGTGGTGCTGGCTGAGTTTATAAACCCAGCCCAAAACTCGGACTGGACCGTGGGGAGCAGCCACCCACCCTACTCTTTAGCTGCTCCCAGTAAGAGCCGGCCCGGATCGGCTTTGCAGCCATGCTATTTAACAAAGTCAAACAGCACTAGCTGCTGCAGACAAAACCCGGCTCTCACCTCACCGAGGCCAGCAACCTCGGTGACACGTACCTGCCATCTAGGACGGCACCCTGCACCTTACCACATACCCCCTTTGTTCAACCCTGAGGGGTGGACACAGGACAAACAGTGTACCCGGGAGAGCGCGTCTGCATTTTTTAATAACCGGCCCGCTCTGTGCTCCACCGTGAATTTAAAATTCTGTAGAGACAGAAACCACCTGGTGACCCGGGCATTCCTCTCTTTGGCTTGGGACATCCACTTGAGTGGGGAGTGGTCGGTCACCAGGCGAAAGCTTCTGCCCAACAGGTAATAACGGAGGGCCTCGAGTGCCCACTTGATGGCCAGGCACTCTCTCGACTATGCTGTACCTAGTCTCTGCTGGGGTGAGCTTGCGGCTGAGGAAGACAACGGGATGCTCCTCCCCGTTGACTTCCTGCGACAGTACCGCACCAAGGCCAACTTCAGAGGCATCGGTCTGGACTACGAAATCCTTCCTGAAATCGGGTGTCACCAAAACCGGGACCCACACAGGGCCGATTTCAAGGCGGAGAAAGCCTTTTCCGCCTGCTCATTCCAGCGGACCATCCCTGTCTTACGCCCTTTAACAACTCTGTCAATGGCGAAGCAATAGTAGCAAAGTGGGGCACAAACCTCATGTAATACCCCACAATCCCCAGGAACGACTTTACCTGCCTGGTGGTGACCGGTCGGGGCCAACTCCGTATTGCCTCTACCTTATTTACCTGAGGCTTGATGACTCCCCGCCCAATTACATATCCCAGATATTTTGTCTCCTCTAACCCTATGGAGCACTTCTTTGGGTTAGCGGTCAGACCGGCTTTCCTCAGGGCATCCACTACCGCCTGCACCTTGGGTAAATGGCTTTCCCAGTCGGTGCTGTGGATGACTACATCATCTAAGTAGGCCGAGGCGTACCGACGATGTGGTCGCAGCACTATGTCCATTAACCTTTGGAAAGTGGCGGGGCGCCATGCAGGCCAAAGGGTAACACCTTGTAGTTATACAGGCCCTGCGGGTAACAAATGCGGTTTTTCCTTAGCCGACTCCGTTAAGGGTACCTGCCAGTACCCTTTAGTGAGGTCCAGCACAGAAAAATAACGGGCTTGTCCTAAACTTTCAACAAGCTCGTCTACTCGGGGCATGGGATACGCATCAAACTTGGACACTTCATTTAACTTGCGAAAGTCGTTGCAGAACCGCAACGTCCCATCCGGCTTGGGTATTAGGACTATGGGACTGGACCCTTTTCACCTAGAAGCCCTGGCCGGGGGCTGTGGTCGTCGGCCGTGTCCCTATCTTTCCACGGCTTAAGTAAATTCACGTGGTACACCTGCTCCGGCTTGCGCCGCCCTGGCTGGTGTACTTTGTAATTTACTTCCCTACCTTCTCGATCACCTCATAGGGGCCCTGCCACCTAGCTAGGAATTTGCTGTCAAGGGTGGGTACCAGAACCAAAACCCGATCTCCCGGATTGAAGTCCCGCACTCGAGCCTGACGATTGTACACCCTACTCTGGGCTTGTTGCGCTGCCTCCATATGCTCCCGGACCAAGGGCAACACCCTTTCCATCCGTTCCTGCATCTGGGCGACATACTCAATGACACTTTTGTGGGGGACAGGCTGCTGTTCCCATGCTTCCTTGGCGATATCCAACAGGCCCCGAGGGTGTCTGCCATAAAGCAGTTCGAAGGGCGAGAACCCCGTAGAGGCCTGGGGTACCTCTCGCACTGCGAACATGAGATAGGGCAGAAGCAGATCCCAGTCCTTCCCATCTCTAGACACCACCCTCTTTAACATATTTTTTAGAGTTTGGTTAAACCTCTCCACAAGACCGTCTGTTTGCGGATGGTAAACGGACGTCCGTAACTGCTTTATACGCAACAATTTACACAGTTCCCTCATTACTTTAGACATAAAAGGGGTCCCTTGGTCTGTCAGAACCTCTTTTGGCAGGCCCACACGGGAAAACATCTCCATTAACTCTTTGGCAATGAGCTTAGCTGAGGTATGTCGCAGAGGCACCGCCTCTGGATACCGAGTGGCATAGTCGAGAACTACCAGAATGTGTTGGTGGCCCCTGGCAGACTTTGGTACAGGCCCAATTAAATCCATCGCGATTCGCTCAAACGGTACTTCAATAATTGGCAGAGGTACCAGAGGACTACGGAAATGTGGCTGGGGGCTAGTTATCTGACAGGTCGGACAGGACTTACAATAATTCTCTACCTCCTTGAACACACTGGGCCAATAAAATCGCTGCAGTATGCGGTCCTGGGTTTTCTGCCACCCCAGGTGTCCCCAAGAACATGTTGGTGGGCAAGCTCCATGACAAGCTTGCGATACGCTGTGGGCACCACCAACTGTTCAATAGGTTCGCCTCGGATTTGGTTCACCCGATACAACATATCCTGCAGAACAATAAATCGTGGGAACATTAATTCAGCCCCTGGTTTCTGGGGTTTACCATCAATTTCCAGCACATTCTCCCAGGCCCTGGTTAGGGTTTGGTCCCGGTGTTGTGCGGTCCCAAAATTTTCCCGGAGACATTGAGGTCTGCCAACTCAGGTCCCGGTGGCAAGTCCTCCGTGTCTCCCACCATTACACTCAGTGGGGTTGTCTCCCCTCTACCGCTGGAGCAGTGGTCACCCCTACCGCTGGCCCGTCAGACTCGGGCTCCCAGGGTTCTGGCCTTCCAGTGGTATCAGGCCACTCCACTAGGGTCACCCCTGTCTCGGGTCCCTCAGATACCTTTATTACCGGCCACAGCGCCGGAAAACCGGGAAGTCCCTCCCAAGTATCAGTTCGTGTGGGAGTTTAGTAGCGACAGCCACCTCGTGGGTCCACCTACCAGCCGCGGTGGACAAAGTCACTAGTGCAGTGGGGTAGTCTTTCAGGTCTCCGTGGATGCACAGGACCCCGACTTTACGGCCAGTATACTCCGCAGGACGTACAAGTGCAGCCCTTACCAGGGAGACTAAACTCCCGGAGTCCAGCAGAGCCACCGCCAGAGAGTCTCCCACCTCTACCTGACACAGGTGGTTATGGTCCTGCACCTCACGGGTGCCAGTTGCGCACAGCTTCCGTGCATACAGGGAGTGACGACCCCGTAGTTCATATCCATCGGCTCATCCCGATGCGGACAGTCGGCCCTGATGTGGCCTGGCTCCTGACACCTCCAGCATACCACGGGAGGCGGACTCGCAGGGGGTATATTCCGGGCAGGCCGCTCTGTCGCCGGACGTCGGAACTGGGGCAGAGGCCTCCGGGGTTTGACTGACCCCTTCCCCGCAAGAGTCCCCTGCAGGTTTCTGGTGGCCTCGTAGCGCTCCACCAGGTCGACCATCTCCAGGGCATTGGTGGGCGATACCTGGCCGATCCAGTGCTGGAGGGGATAAGGCAGGGCCCTCCAAAAGATGTCCGCCAACAGTCGATCCAGCATGGCAGTGGGACTTAGTAGGTCGGGCTGCAGCCACTTTTGCAGCCTGTGCAGCAGATCGTAGAACTGCGGCCTAGCGGGTTCAGTCGTTTTAAAGTCCCACTGGTGGACTCTTTGGGCGCGGACCAGCACGTTCACGCCCAGTCTGGCTAGGACCTCTCCTTTCACAGTGTCATAATCTGCCGCTTGGTCGTCCGACAAGTCAAAAACACCTGCTGGGGTCCGGAAGCCAGGAACGGAGCGACCACCTCAGCCCACTGGTCACGGGTAACTTTTCCCTCACGGCGACCTTCTCAAAAACCGCCAGGTATGTCTCAACGCCGTCTGCGGGGTCATTTTTGGGATCGCCGCACGGACCGCTTCCGGGCATCATGGACGTGGTGGGACGCTCCTGCCGCCTGTAACGCCATCACATGTTGTAGCAATAGTTGGTTGGTCTCCCGCTGCTGCACGTTAGCCTCTATGAGAGCCTTCACAGCAGCCTCCATGTTGTCAGAAACTCCTGCTTGCAGCTTTGCTGGCTTAATATATTCCATACACTTTAGAAAAACAAAACTTCGGCGTTCACGCCAGCCTCACTGCGCATGCCCGCATCCGACACCAAATGTGGGGAGTCGCTCTGGTAGACAGCGGTGCGGGTGCAGTTTAGAGGCAAAACCAGGAGTCCAGATTGTGCAACAAACAGTGTTTTATTCACACTTGCACACAAAATGAAAAACAGTCTCTTGGTGACAGTTCACACACAACGGAAATAACGTAGCCAAACAAAAACAGTCCAACACAGGTTCAGTCACCTGGGAGGTGTAGGTGCAGGTTCGCACCACGCTGTCGGCCCAGCCGCAGGAGAATCCAGCTTCAGGTAGCCAGGAACACAACACCTCCTTACTGAGCTCTTCCTCCAGGACAGAGAACTCCCAGCCCTGTTAGCAGCTCCAGGATAATCACACTCCCAGCTGGTGGTGCTGGCTGAGTTTATAAACCCAGCCCAAAACTCGGACTGGACCGTGGGGAGCAGCCACCCACCCTACTCTTTAGCTGCTCCCAGTAAGAGCCGGCCCGGATCGGCTTTGCAGCCATGCTATTTAACAAAGTCAAACAGCACTAGCTGCTGCAGACAAAAACCCGGCTCTCACCTCACCGAGGCCAGCAACCTCGGTGACACGTACCTGCCATCTAGGACGGCACCCTGCACCTTACCACAGTATTATGCATGCAATACAGGCGTAGGACACTTTTGCTACATTTTTCAAGCTGCTAGAAGTTTCTTGAGACTGGAGAAAATGGTTGGCATGGCAGAACATTACAATAGCTTCATATGCAGATAGAGTACTACAATATATTCACGATTGTGCAAATCGGCAATAAATGATGTGCATATTTTGGTGCAATACGTGCAACTTCACATTTGAGCAGGTCTGACTACATATTACTGATTGGTGCACTAAGTATTGTTGGGAACTTGTGATATCACAGCACTATGTCTGTAGCATGTATGGTTCTTATATAGTAAGGGGTAGGCAACTTTCCTATTGGTTGCTAGGGATGTTTCTAAGCTTAGACAAAGACATTGCAGCCTTCTGATTGGCCCACATCCAAAAAGCAGGGAGGGACCATGGGTTCAGATGAAAAAAAATCTAGAATATTCGCAAATACGAATATATAGCACTATATTCTAAATCTTCGCAAATTCTTAAAGTGGCGATATTCACGATTAAAATTCTCGATTCGAATATTCGCGCCCAACACTATATAAAGAAGGTTTGCACAGTAAAATATCGATTTTTGCAGAAAACACTAAACTGTGTAAAATAGTTTACACGGAAGAGGACAGTATACGGCTGCAGATGGATCTGGATAGATTGGAGGCTTGGGCAGAGAAGTGGCAGATGAGGTTTAACACTGACAGATGTAAGGTTGTTTACATAGGAAGGAATAATGCAAGTCACCAGCACATACTAAATGGTAAAACACTGGGTAACACTGACATGGAAAAGGACCTAGCAATTTTGGTGAACAGCAAACTAAGCTGTAGAAACCAGTGTCAGAAAGCTTCTGCCAAGGCCAATAAGATAATGGGCTGCATCAAAAGGAGATAGATGCCTGTGATGAGAACATAGTCACTTTGCAAATCACTAGTCAGACCACACACGGAGTACTGTGTATAGTTCTGGGATCCTGTGAACAAGACAGACATAGCAGAGCTGGAGAGGGTTCAGAGGACAGCAAATAAAGTAATAACTGGAATGGGTGGTCTACAGCACCCTGAAAGATTATCAAAATTAGAGTTATTCACTTTAGAAAAAAGACGACTGAGGGGAGATCTAATAACTATGTATAAATATATCAGGGGCCAGTACAGAGATCTCTCCCATGATCTATTTATCTCCAGGACTGTGACTGTGATGAGGGGACATCCTCTCCTCCTGGAGGAAAGGAGGTTTGTACACAAACATAGAAAAGGAGTCTTTACAGTAAGAAGAGTGAGACTATGGAACTCTCTGTCTGAGAAGGTGGTGATGGTGAGTTCACTAAAAGAGTTCAAGAGGGGCCTGGATGCATTTCTGGAGTGTAATAATATTACAGGCTATAGCTACTAGAGATGGGTGTCGCGGACGTTCCCATGACAGGTGCCAGGGGATCAGTGAGACTAGCAACACGTGGTTTGATCTAACAGGTTCCTTGTGGATCAATTCGTGTCTGTGTTGTTTCTGGTAATGACCACACTCCTTGCCTCAGGTGTTGCTTATGTGGTCATTTAACCTTCTCTATTTATTGTGGCTTCTCCCACCATGCTGTGCAGTTTATAGCTTCAGTCTTGTTGTGGATTGCTGGTGTTTGGATCTCGGCAGAGTTCCTGTCCTTTCATAACCGTTTGAAGTTAAGTGTTTTCTTCCCCTTTTGTTTATTGTTTGGGTTTTCTTGTTTTCCTCTTTTCCCTGTCATTTGTGTTTAGTCCTGAGGGAGACTCCTCTTCGTCCTATCGTTTGGAGGAACAGGTTGTCTCTTGTCTTGACATTACTACCAGGGTCCTACAGGGTGAGTTAGGACTTTAGGTTCCTGTGTATGTACTCACCTACCTCTGGGGTCAGTTTATACTTGCAGTCAGTCAGGACTTTGATTAGGGTTTCTCTAGGAGGTGACCTGCTCCTTTCCCTAGTTTCCAGGCCTTTTCCCCTCACCCCTTTTCCTCCTACGTTCGGTGGGGGTTTCCCTCTCACACCGAAGTGTGACAATCGGTTGTTGATCCAGGGAGTTATTCTGATTGCCTGATTGGAGTCAGGAAGGAATTTTTTCCCCTAAAGTAAGGAAAATTGGCTTCTACCTCACAGTGTTTTTTTTCCCTCCTCTGGATCAACTTGTAGGATAACAGGCTGAACTGGAAGGACAGATATCTTTTTTCAGCCTTATAAACTATGTTACTATGTATGTCTTTTACAGCCCACTGGGTAAATGTGGTTCCGGCCCAGGCACACCAGCAACTTAGCTAGTTGACGGCAATGCTGTCTTCATGTTGTAATCATGGGATTTCTGCGCAAATGTCCTCTGCCTCCTCATCCTCCACCTTGTCCTAAGCCTCCACTATAGATACAGTTCAGAGTGGTTATTCAGCATACCACCTATGCAATGCATGGCATTGTTACGATGTTCTACATCTGGTCATTCTGAGCAAACAGGGTCACAGCGGGAAAGAACTACTCTGCATCATCAACCAAGAAATCAAATCCTGGCTGTCTTCTTGCCAACTAGAGATAGGAACCATGGTCACTGATAACGAGAAGAACATTCTGTCTGTGCTACATCAGGGAGGGCTGGCCCATTCACATCTTCAGTCTGGTTGTCATCCAGTTCCTGAAGTCTTCCACCCAAATGCAAGACATCTTGAAAATGTCAAGGAAACTGTGCATGCACTTCAGACACCCATAAAGTGCAAATCACGAAGGTCTAACTGGCGGGACCCCCTGTGCTCACGCTCTACTGCCATGACTGCTGGAGAGGGGTGGGGCGGCAGGAGCAACACCAGCTTCATCAGCAGCAACTTAAGTTATAAGTCTCTGATGAATAGTTTTCTTCAGCTGCTTACTAAAGAAATCTCCCAGTAGTAGCAGGACATGCCGCAGAACCAGCAGATGGTGGCATACTTGGACTGCACCCTGTCACCCCAGATCCCTTGGACTACTGGGCAGTAGAGATGTCCCGAACTATTCGCCGACCAGTTCCCGGCGAACATCGCTTGTTCGCGTTCGCCGCAGCTGGCAAACATATGCGATGCTCGGTCCGCCCCCTATACATCATCATTGAGTAAACTTTTACCCTGTACCTCACAGTCAGCAGACACATTCAAGCCAATCAGCATACCCTCCCTCCCAGACCCTCCCACCTCCTATCAAAAGGCAAGGACAGCATCCATCTTAGATTCATTCTGAAGCTGCAGTGTTAGGTAGAGCAGGGAGAGTGCTGCTGCTGCTGAATTAATAGGGAAATCGTTAGCAAGGCCAGTGTTCTGTGTCCACTCCAGTCCTCAAAGACTCATCTGTTGTAAGGACAGTGTCCTGACAGCACCCCACAAGCCCTTTTTAGGGCTGGTACATCAGTCTGCTTTTTTTAAAAAAATGTTATATATATATATTGCAGTTGCCTGCCCGTGTGTGAGAGGCCGCAGGCCCACAGACTGTACTGTGTGCACACCACTCATATAGGGTGGCACATTACCTTGCAGATAAAAAAGTTATTTAATTTTTACCCTTTAATATAATTGCAGTTGCCTGCCAGTGTGTGTCAGGCCCACTGACTGTACTGTGCCCACTGCCCATGCCCACCACTCATATCGGGTGGCACAGTACCTTGCAGAATAAAAAGTAATTTCATTTTCACCCTGTGGCGAAACCAACCGCGCCACTGGGTTTTGGAGGGGACAGATTGCCAGCCTCTTGCCCCAGGATTATGGGCCCTCTCATCAGCCCATGCTAAACTTAAACCCCATGGCGATTTGACTGTGTTTGTGGCATCTGAGCGCTGTTTGGATATATTGAGCGCTCAGATCCAAGCCATCTGGGGATATGTTAAATGTCTGTGTGTACTGTAAAGGGTGGGACATTGTATACTGAATAGTGATGTCCGTCCTATTGTCCCCACGTGTGTATTGGCGATTTCTCTTTGTCCTGAGAGATAATTGAATGACTCCTCGATTGTCTCCAGGACAGAAGACATTGTGTATTCTCCTGCCTAGGATGATTACATTACCCATGTAGGGTAATTGTATCACAGGCAGAGGGGAGGGATATGCTGGGGGTGTCTTTATTGTCCCATTGTGTGTGATTGGCTGCTGTATCCCGTGTCGCAGTCTTCCTTCTGGTCCCCTAGGGGAGTGTCCACCAGGTGGGAGACCTGGATAAATACTGGGCAGGTAGCCCTCAATAAAGTTAGAATTCCTGTTTAACCATTAATACAGAGCCTCGTCTCGTACTTGGGGGGAATTGCTACGTCAGAACGTTCTCTTGCCTGTTTCAGGAAAGGAGGACTTCGTATGGTTCCAGTTCGGTGGATTCCAGAGGTTGTGGGTTGCTGTGCTCTTCGCCAGGGGAATCGCCCGAACGGTATTAACCCTCACTATACCGGGTTATACCGTAACACACACTTTAATATAATTGCAGTTGCCTGCCAGTGTGTGTCAGGCCCACAGACTGTACTGTGCCCACTGCCAGTGCCCACCACTCATATTGGGTGGCACAGTACCTTGAAGATAAAAAAGTAATTAAATTTTTTACTCTTTAATATAATTGCAGTTGCCTACCAGTGTGTGTCAGGCCCACAGACTGTACTGTGCCCACTGCCAGTGCCCACCACTTATATCGGGTGGCACAGTACCTTGCAGATTAAAAAGTCATTAAATTTTGACCCTTTAATATAATTGCAGTTGCCTGCTAGTGTGTGTCAGGCCCACAGACTGTACTGTGCCCACTGCCAGTGCCCACCACTTATGGCGGGTGGCACAGTACCTTGCAGATAAAAAGTAATTTCATTTTTACCCTATAATGTAATTGCAGTTGCCCACTGCCCACCACTCAAATAGGGTGGCACAGTACCTTGCAGATAAAAAAGTCATTTAATTTTTCCTCTGTAACATAGTTGCAGTTGCCCTCCAGTTAGTGTCTGGCCCACAGACTGTACTGTGCCCACTGCCCACCACTCATATAGGGTGGCACAGTACCTTGCAGATAAAAAGGTAATTTAATTTTTTCTCTGTAATATAATTGCAGTTGCCTGCCAGTGTGTGTCAGGCCCACAGACTGTACTGTGCCCACTGCCAACCACTCAAATAGGGTGGTACAGTACCTTGCCGATAAAAAAGTAATTTAATTTTTACCCTTTAATATAATTGCAGTTGCCATCCAGTGTGAGTTAGTCCCACAGACTGTACTGTTCCCACTGCCAGTGCCCACCACTAATGTCGGGTGGCACAGTACCTTGCAGATAAAAAAAGTAATTTAATTTTTACCCTTTAATATAATTGCAGTTGCCTGCCAGTGTGTGTCAGGCCAACAGACTGTACTGTGCCCACTGCCAGTGCCCACCACTCATATTGCGTGGCACAGTACCTTGCAGATAAAAAAATTCATTAAATTTTTACCCTTTAATATAATTGCAGTTGCCTTCCAGTGACTGTCAGGCCCACTGCCCACCATTCAGATAGGGTGGCACAGTACCTTGCAGATAAAAAAGTCATTTAATTTTTCCTCTGTAATATAATTGCAGTTGCCCGCCAGTGAGTGTCAGGCCCACAGACTGTACTGTGCCCACTGCCCACCACTCATATAGGGTGGCACAGTACCTTGCACGCATAGTACCACTAATCAAAAAAAAAAAATGACAGTTAGAAGCAGGCCACCCCGCAGGGGCCGACGTGGTCGTGGTGCTGTGATTTCCTTTGGCTCTAGAATAATGCCCAGTGTTCAGAGGCCACGTACCCTGAACTCGAAAAATTCTGAGGACATAGTTGACTGGCTTACACAGGACACCCCATCTTCTACAGCTTCCGCTCTGAACCTTGACGCAACATCCTCCTCCAGCTCAGCTTCGGGCACCTCTCAAGTTACCAGTCGCCCACCCGCCGCCACCACCAACACTAGCACCACAGCCGCTTCACTTGATCTGTCAGAGGAGGTATTTAAACATAATTTGGAAGAAATGAGTGATGCGCAACCATTATTGCCAGAGGATGTAGATAACAGGGATATGTGTCAGTCAGGCAGCATTACACACATGGACGTACAGTGTGATGATGATGATGATGTTGTACCTGCTGCTGCTTCCTTTGCTGATTTGTCAGATAGCGGTTGATGATGACGATGTGTCCGTGGATGTCACGTGGGTGCCCGCTCGAAGAGAAGAAGAACAGGGGGAAAGTTCAGATGGGGAGACAGAGAGGAGGAGGAGACGAGTTGGAAGCATGGGGAGGTTGTCGCAAGGAGCTAGTGGCACAGTCAGACAGCATGTATCGGCACCCAAGGTCAGCCAGACAGCACACCAATCAATGCATGCTGTTGCCACCACTAGAATTGCATCATTGCAAAGCTCAGCAGTGTGATATTTTTTTGGTGTGTCTGCCTCTGATAACAGCGATGCCATTTGCAACCTGTGCCAAAAGAAACTGAGTCGTGGAAAGTCCAACACCCACCTAGGTACAACTGCTCTGCGAAGGCACATGATCTCACATCACAAACGCCCTTTGGGATCAACACATGAGTACAAGCAGCACACAAACTCAAAGACACCATCCTCCTCCTGGTCCAGCATCTGCAGCCACGTCAACCACTGCTGTCCTCCTTGCTCCCTCTCAACCACCCTCCACTCCCCCTCCCACCGTCAGCAGATCCTTCTCATTTGCCCACAGTCAGGTGTTTGTCAAGGAAATGTTTGAGCGTAAGAAGCCAATTTCACAAAGTCACCCCCTTGCCCGGCATCTGACAGCTGGATTGTCAGAACTCTTAGCCCGCCAGCTTTTACCATACAAGCTGGTGGAGTCTAAGGCCTTCAAAAAATTTGTAGCTATTGGGACACCGCAGTGGAAGGTACCCAGCCGAAAAATTTTTTTCACAAAAGGCAATCCTTAACCTGTACTCTATTGTGGAAAAGGAAGTCATGGCTTGTCTGGCACACAGTGTTGGGGCAAGGGTCCATCTGACCACTGATACCTGGTCTGCAAAGCACGGTCAGGGCAGGTATATCACGTACACTGCGCATTGGGTAAACCTGCTGACGGCTGACAAGCATGGAATGCGTGGCTCTGCAGCAGAGTTGGTGACACCGCCACGACTTGCAGGCAGGCCTGCTGCCACCTCCTCTACTCCTTCTACTCCATCCTCTTCGCTAACCTTCTCGGCTGAGTCCTTTTCTGCTGCTGTGTCTTGCTCCACATCAACTGCACCCGCACAGCTCCCCGGGGGCTATTCCACATTGCGGGTACGACAGTGTCACGCCGTCTTGGGGTTGACTTACCTGAAAGCAGAGAGTCACACCGGACCAGTACTCCTGTCCGCCCTGAAAACACAGGTGGATCAGTGGCTGACCCCGCACAAAGTGGTGTGTGACAACGGACGCAATCTGTTGACGGCATTGAATTTGGGCAAGTTGACACATGTGCCGTGCATGGCACATGTTTTGAATCTGATTGTACAACGCTTTGTGTATAAGTACCCAGGCTTGCAGGACGTCCTCAAGCAGGCCAGGAAGGTGTGCTTCCATTTCAGGCGTTCCTACACGGCCATGGCGCACTTTTCCGATATTCAGCGGCGAAACAAAATGCCAGTGAGGCGCTTGATTTGTGACAGCCTGACATGTTGGAATTCAACACTCCTAATGTTTGACCGCCTGCTCCAAAGAAAAAGCCGTCAACGAGTATTTGTATGACCGGGGTGCTAGGACAGCCTCTGCGGAGCTGGGTATTTTTTTGCCACGTTACTGGACGCTCATGCGCAATTCCTGTACGCTCATGCGTCCTTTTGAGGAGGTGACAAACCTAGTCAGTCGCACCAAAGGCACCATCAGCGACCTCATCCCATTTGTTTTCTTCCTGGAGCGTTCCCTGTGAAGAGTGCTGGATCAGGCCGTAGATGAGCGTGAAGAGTAAGAGTTGTGGTCACCATCACCACCAGAAACAGCATCGCTTGCTGGATCTGCGGCAACGCTGGCAGAGGAGTCTGAGGAAGAGGAGTCAGAGAAGGAATGTGGCTTTGAGGAAGAGGAAGACCAACCACAGCAGGCATCCCAGGGTGCTCGTTGTTGTCACCTATCTGAGACCCGTGGTGTTGTACGTGGCTGGTGGGAAGAACAGACCTTCAATGAGATCAGTGAGGACGAGGAACGGGAGATGAGTAGCTCGGCATCCAACATTGTGCAAATGGGGTCTTTCATGCTGTCATGCCTGTTGAGGGATCCTCATATAAAAAGGCTGAAGGAGAACGACCTGTACTGTGTGGCCATGCTACTAGACCCCCGGTATAAGCAGAAAGTGGCTGAAATGTTACCGAATTACCGGAAGTCGGAAAGGATGCAGCAGTTCCAAAACAGGTTAAAAAGTATGCTTTACACAGCGTATAAGGGTGATGTCACAGTACAATGGAAATCTAACAGGGGAAGAGGTGAAAGTAATCCTCCTCCTACCACGACCACGCCGGCAAGGACAGGACGCTTTACAGACGTGTTGTTGATGGAGGAAATGCGGAGCTTTTTAAGTCCTACGCATCGCCACAGCCATTCGGGGTCCACCCTCAGAGAACGACTCGACCGACAGGGAGAAGACTACCTCACCTTAACTGCAGATATTGAGACTCTGAAAAGCGATAAACCCCTTGACTACTGGGTGTGCAGGCTTGACCTGTGGCCTGAGCTATCCCAATTTGCGATAGAACTTTTGGCCTGCCCCGCTTCAAGTGTCCTGTCAGAAAGGACCTTCAGCACAACAGGAGGTATTGTCACTGACAAGTCGCCTAGGTCAAAAAAGTCTAGATTACCTCACCTTTATTAAGATGAATAAGGCGTGGATACCGGAGGGACTGACAGTGGGGGATAAATTTGACTAAAAAAGGCCTGATGAGATGCCTTGGGCTAAAAATGGTCCCCACGCTGCTGTATTTAATCTCTGCATACCGGATGACTTGCGTGACTTCTCCACCACCAACTATGGAAAACATCAATTTCGCAACAATACCAAATTTTTTTAGGCATGTGTACATGCCTAATTTTCCGGGCCTCTCGAGCTGCACTGTGGCTGCAAAAACAAAACAAAAAAAAGGCACATACAATTCCCCTTCGTGATCGTTACCTTGTTTTGGTGAAGGGGCTTGCTTATCACAATGAAGCGATCAACTCTATGAGTGTGTTTCAAAGTTGGCACACCCCATATGATAAGGTCGTTGCTTCATTGTGAACAGACCAAAAGCGATCGGCTGGATAATTTTTCATAGAAAAAACATAAATTTTCTTTGTGATCATCTAAGGTGATCATTAAAGCCTACTAGGCCAACAATGGGCCAACACTGTAGAATCATTGTTTTCTGGGTCAGTTAACTGTCACTAAACTACCTCAGCGACAAATAGGTTGGTGTGGGACAGCACCATCAGCGGCCAGGTGGCCGATAGTCCAAGATGTGGCGGTGCACGCGATGTTAGGTCCTGACCTGAAGAACCTCTCCAATGGACACAGATGAAAAAAGATCGCAGCACTCCGAAGTCTTCTAATATTCAAGGTTTATTCCACCACGTGAGATGCGACGTTTCGACCCGGTGGGGGTCTTTATCAAGCATAAAATACATCCAGAGTGCAACACATATATATACACATATACCAATCACCTGTCAGGTGATCCCCCGAGAGAACACAAAGGGACAAGTCTTCTAAATTATATGAAAAAATGCTTCAGATATATATTGTGCAAAAAGTCCATCCTTAGCTTCAAAGATTCATATGCATTAAGGAATAATAATCTTAGCAATAGCCAGGAACATACCCAATACGAGTGAAGTAGCATGAGCTGTGACGTCACCGGCTGAGGCGTCCAGGCGGTCCTTAGTAACGGCAGACGCGGGAAGTCCAGTGCCGTACGTCGATATGTGAAATCGGGAACTGCGCATGTTCAGATGACGTAATGGTCATGTGATCTAGTCACATGACCGCGACTGATAGTCATGGCAACGGCCGACGCAGAGGTTGAACGTTGGTGGCGAGCATTCATGCGTGTAACAGGAAACTCTGTTTGGAGTGGTGACGTCCTGATCGCATGATCGCCACTAATATAAACAGTAATGTTGATATATTCCATCAATGTCAGGTTCCTATAAATGTCCGCCGTGGTAGACAAGTCCCTAAATAATCTCTCAACAGATATGGCATAGGTAGAAGTATTAACTGGTGATCCCATGTGGTATCATTACAGATTGATCACAGAGGCATTTCAAGACCATAATAAGGCATCCAAGCTCATCATCATAAGCCGATATGTCTGAATGTCCCCAGAAGGAACTTTACCCGTGGGATCACAGGATCTGAACACAGGTCAGGATAATCCATCCCAGGAAACCATTTATCCAGTGTGGAGATGGTGGGGACCCTTGTCCAAACCCCAGGTGTGGAACAGCACCATGTTGAGCGGTGCCCATTATCGACTCACAATTCAGCCAACAGTCATACTCTTAAAAGCCAAAACAGGCGGTAAAGTGTAATACCTGCCTGTCAGTATGGCTCTAGTTATCATACATAGGGGGTACACAGGTGTATATGGTTGTTCCCCGACAACAGTTAGGGGTACAAAACCAACGCCTTAATAAGACAACAGTGGGCAACCAGTTAAGGAACAACACTGTTGCTGGAACCCCCTCATTCGCACCCGGCCAATGAGTCTATGACAACCACAGGTAGCTGTCTATCAAAACCAATTAGGGATGGTGTAAAGGGTCCCCAAGAGTAAATGAGAATCTCCACATCTGGAATATATACATTGTGCTAATTATACAATACCGGCCTGTGTATCGATACCTGGTATCCCACAAGTTCCACGGGTGTGGCAGTGGGAATCGTCCCACAGTGTGTCCAGTACAGGCAAATACGGTCAGATGGGAGCTGGGTTACTAGAAGAAGAGGGAAAAAACAGGAGTGGGTTATAATAATGGTTAAAAAGGCAAACAATAACACAATAGTCTTCGGGCTAGGATTAAAATAAGGAGCCAATCTTGAAATCACGGTTCATACCCTTGGGTTCAAGGGTATCCAGATCAAAAATCCATTTCAGTTCCAGACGTTTCAACAATTTTTCACGGTACCCGCCTCTACTTAAGGGAGGGACTCCATCAATGATTCTGAATCGTAATTGAGATACATTATGTCTGGACTGAAGAAAGTGCTCAGGGACTGGAAGTTCCCTTTCTGTAGAGATTTGTCCTAGTTGGTTTTTCTCCAATAGTTTTCTGATACTCGAACGGTGCTGGTTTATTCTAAATTTACAGAGCTGGGTTGTCTCCCCTACGTAAAGCAGGCCGCAAGGACACTGTAGTACATAAATTACATATTGAGATATGCAGGTGAAAAAGTCCTTGATTTTATATGTTTTACCAGACCTTGGGTGGGTGAAGGATGGGCCTTTCAACATGCTGTTGCAGTTACAGCACCCCAGACAAGGATAACAGCCCACTCTCTTGCTCTTTGTCGCGGTATCCGGTGTGACAGAAGTATGAACTAATTTGTCCCCGAGATTTTTTGACCTCCTGTAGGACATCAAAGGAGGCGCTTTAAACTCAGGTACTTCCGGGAAGGAATGGGTTAAAATGCCCCAATGTCGTCTGAGTATGTCTGCAATTGGCCTACTGCAAGTAGAAAAGGTGGAGACAAAGGGAATTCTGGCCGTACGTATAGTGGCACTCCGTGGTGTGAGTAGCTTATCTCGTGAGGTATTTTGTACCCTCGTCAGATGTCTGTCCACCAGCCGCCTAGGGTATTTTCTCTCTACAAATTTATGACCCATTTCTGTCAGTCGTGGTCCTAACTTAGAGTCCTCGGAAACAATCCTCTTGATACGCAACATCTGACTATAGGGTAATGAACTGACCATTCCTTTAGGGTGTGCACTGTCATACCTTAACAAATTGTTGCGGTCCGTTGGCTTAATGAATAAATCTGTCTGTAAACCCCTGTCAGTAACATATATCAAAGTGTCAAGGAACTGGAGGGAGCGTAAAGATTCTACTCTCGTAAATTTGAGTTGGGGATGTAAGTCATTAATGTAGTCATGAAACTGTTGCAATTGTAGATCATTACCCGTCCAGATCAAAAAAATGTCATCAATATACCTCATCCAACCCCTTACAAGTTGAAAGGGGGTGGATGGGTATATGTGACATTCCTCTATGAAGGTCATGTAGATATTTGCGTAAGTCGGGGCCATATTCGACCCCATGGCGGTCCCCCGGCACTGTACAAAAAATTGACCCTCATAGCAGAAATAGTTACAGTGCAGTAGGATTTCAAGAAGTGACAGAATGAATTCTTTGGTATCTAGTGGTAGATCGGAGTCCCCTAATGCCCACCTAATGGCCTCCAAACCCAGTGTATGCTCTATGGAAGTATAGAGGCTAGTGACGTCGAAAGAGACCAATTTGTTGCCAGGTTCAAACGGGAGTTGTGTAAGTCTTTTCAGGAAATCCGTGGTTATCCCTAACAAAGGATGTAGCCCCTGTGGCATGAGGTCTGAGGACTTTGTCCAAAAAAATTGCTGCTGGGGAAAAAATAGAATCTATGCCAGAGACAATTGGGCGTCCAGGTGGGTTACAAGGATCTTTGTGTATCTTGGGAAGAATATACAAAGTAGGAGTCACTGGGAACTGAGGAAGAAGGTAAGTATGTAGTTGTTCATCTATGAGGTCGTTTGCGTAGGCGTTATCAATGAGAATCCGTAGTCTCTTGGAGAAAATGAACTTAGGGTCAGTGTCAACAGGTCTGTAAACTTCCCTGTCTTCTAACTGTCTGTGGATCTCTGCCTCATATTTGGTGGTGTCCATGACCACTATGGCGCCACCTTTGTCAGCCGCTTTTATAGTTAGCTCACGGCGTTGGCTAAGCAATCTTAGGGCTTCCCTTTCATCTTTACTAAGATTGTTAGTCCCCAGTGTCCCTTGTTGTGTCCTCAATGTCTCCATCTCTGATTGCACTAGTGCTACATATGTGTCAATTGCTTTACTGCTCACTGGGGGTTGAAAACCACTCCTGAGAAAGAGGCCCAGGCCCCTCAGGGTTAGGATACCCTGACTAGTCTGGGTCCTCCCACAGGAGTTAGATGGTGGAGTGATAGTTTGTTCCTGAAAAAAGACCTTCAGTTTGATGCGTCTAAAGAATTGTTGCAAATCAACCTCATTCAAAAACCAATTAGCCTCAGTCACAGGACAGAAGGACAGTCCTTTTTGTAATAAACAAAGTTCAGTTACTGATAGTTGAAAAGAAGAAATATTTACCACCAGAGAGGTCTGCATTATGTTCTCTTCTTCTGAACCCCTTGTTTCCCCTGTTGTTGACCAGGGGGTCTGTTTCCCATCGGGGGTTTCATAGACCGAGTTTGTCGGGTGTAGCCATCCTGTCGATGCGTGGCGTCGGTGTCGGTGCCCCCTCTTCTGGTGGCACGTGTTCGCCTAAAAAAGCTGACTGGGAGAATCGTTCCTCAGATGCATCCCTTGATGAGTCTGTGTCTGTAATCTCCGCGCGGCGTCTTCTGAACTGTCGTGGTCTGTTCCGTCTGTTGGGCTTTGGAGCTGTAGGATGGGGTGCTGGTTTCTTATAGACATCTCCTTTCGCATAATCATCCTGGTCACGGTGCCATTTCTGCCTTTTAGTGGCCTCAATATTGCTGCGGTATTTGGTTAGGTCCGTAGTTGACTGTTCAAAGAATGCCGATAGCTCCTGTTCTGGTAGTAGTTCCTTCAATTGTACTTCATAGCCACCGATAGTTGTTTTAATACTGGATACGTCTTTTTGGAGAAATTCCATATTTAATAACATTATGTCACGTGAAAAGCGGTCGGCTAACATGGAAAACTTAGCGAAAAACTCCGGGTTATTAGGGAAAAGGATCGGTCTCAGGTGCGTCCTGAGACCTCTAGGAATCACTGCAGCCTTGTAATATTCCCTTAGCATAGATAAATGTAGTTCTGTGTTGACGATTCCCACTGCCACACCCGTGGAACTTGTGGGATACCAGGTATCGATACACAGGCCGGTATTGTATAATTAGCACAATGTATATATTCCAGATGTGGAGATTCTCATTTACTCTTGGGGACCCTTTACACCATCCCTAATTGGTTTTGATAGACAGCTACCTGTGGTTGTCATAGACTCATCGGCCGGGTGCGAATGAAGGGGGGTCCAGCAACAGTGTTGTTCCTTAACTGGTTGCCCACTGTTGTCTTATTAAGGCATTGGTTTTGTACCCCTAACTGTTGTCGGGGAACAACCATATACACCTGTGTACCCCCTATGTATGATAACTAGAGCCATACTGACAGGCAGGTATTACACTTTACCGCCTGTTTTGGCTTTTAAGAGTATGACTGTTGGCTGAACTGTGAGTCGATGAATGGGCACCGCTCAACATGGTGCTGTTCCACACCTGGGGTTTTGGACAAGGGTCCCCACCATCTCCACACTGGATAAATGGTTTCCTGGGATGGATTATCCTGACCTGTGTTCAGATCCTGTGATCCCACAGGTAAAGTTCCTTCTGGGGACATTCAGACATATCGGCTTATGATGATGAGCTTGAATGCCTTATTATGGTCTTGAAATGCCTCTGTGATCAATCTGTAATGATACCATATGGGATCACCAGTTAATACTTCTACCTATGCCATATCTGTTGAGAGATTATTTAGGGACTTGTCTACCACGGCGGACATTTATAGGAACCTGACATTGATGGAATATATCAACATTACTGCTTATATTAGTGGCGATCATGCGATCAGGACGTCACCACTCCAAACAGAGTTTCCTGTTACACGCATAGATGCTCGCCACCAGCGTTCAACCTCTGCGCCGGCCGTTGCCATGCACTATCAGTCGCGGTCATGTGACTAGATCACATGACCACTACGTCATCTGAACATGCGCAGTTCCCGATTTCACATATCGACGTACGGCACTGGACTTCGCGCGTCTGCCGTTACTAAGGACCGCCTGGACGCCTCAGCCGGTGACGTCACAGCTCATGCTACTTCACTCGCATTGGGTATGTTCCTGGCTATTGCTAAGATTATTATTCCTTAATGCATATGAATCTTTGAAGCTAAGGATGGACTTTTTGCACAATATATATCTGAAGCATTTTTTCATATAATTTAGAAGACTTGTCCCTTTGTGTTCTCTCGGGGGATCACCTGACAGGGGTGGGTACCCCCTTAGGGGGTGTGTCATTTGACTAATGGGGTTATTGGTATATGTGTATATATATGTGTTGCACTCTGGATGTATTTTATGCTTGATAAAGACCCCCACCGGGTCGAAACGTCGCATCTCACGTGGTGGAATAAACCTTGAATATTAGAAGACTTCGGAGTGCTGCGATCTTTTTTCATCTGTAAACTACTACAGCATGACGATAGGCTTTTAAAAAACGCCATCGCCTGCAATCTCCCAAACGTGCGCACGAGCACAGTCATCACTACACCAAGATTGACGCATAGAGGAATAAAATTTATGTCATGAGTGTGTCAACTATTGACAACTATTTGCGGTTGTCTAAAATCTATTCGATACACATCCCCTGATCGGGGATGTTCCAGGGATTAAACTGATAAGAATAGTACTACTTAACACACCACTCATATAGGGTGTTATAGAACATTGCACGGCGCACGCGCAGTGACATAATATTCAAACGAAGCGGACCGACCAATCATCTTTTTCCATCTCCTGGTACAAAAATCTATTCACTACACCGGCCCTGGCCCTGATAAGGGACAAAACAGAGATTAAGCGCCTCTGGACCGCCTAACGCACGGATGCGTCCGCGCGCTCACAGGATCGGAGAAGTTAAACTACAGCCTGCCAGCGCTGATCATGCGCTGGCAGGCTGTAGAAGTTAAAAAAAATCGCATATCAGACGCTGTTCTGTTAACAGCGTCTGATATGCCTGCTGCTTGCTCCTCTGGTGGTCCCTTTTGCTTGGGACCACCAAAGGAAACATATGTAAGTGCACCAATCACCACACAGACCCCCCCATCCACCCCCCATCACTGATTAACCCCCGATTAACCCCTGATCACCCCATGTCACCCCCCTAATCACCCCCTGTCACCCACCCTGTCACTAATCGCCCCCCTGTAAGGCTCATTCAGACGTCCGTATGTGTTTTGCCGATCCATGGATCCGCGGATCCACAAAACACGGACACCGGCAATGTGCTTTCCGCATTTTGCGGATCCATACATTGCCAGAACTATATAGAAAATGCCTTTTCATATCCGCAGTTGCGGACAAGAATAGGACATGCTCTATCTTTTGCGCAGCTGCGGCCAGATGTTTGGGGGCCGAAACCCGGAAGTTCGCGGCCGCAGCTCCGCAAATGCTGATGCGGCGAGCACGTAGTGTGCTCTCTGCATTACCGCTGGCCCCATTCACACTGAATGGGTCCGCATCTATTCCGCAGAATTGCGGAATAGATGGGGACATTTTTGCGGACGTGTGAATGGGGCCTGACTTCTTCTTTTTTTTTTTTTGCACATTTTTTGGCAGAGATTTTTTCATCCACATTGATTGATTGGAATGAAGAAATCTGTGCTGTTCATTTTTTTTTTTTTTCAGCCCAGAGGCTAAACGGAAAAAAAAAATGCTCAATATAAGGAGAATAGCAGAAACTCCTAATGCTGGCCATACATGTAATGATTGCGGAGACCCTCAAATACCAGGGCAGTACAAACACCTCACATGTGACCCCATTTTAGAAAGAAGACACCCCAAGGTATTCCGTGAGGGTTATGGTAAGTTCATGTAAAAAAAATTTTTTGGTCACAAGATAGTGGAATATGAGACTTTGTAAGAAAAAAAAAAGTCAATTTCCACTAACTTGTGCCAAAAAAAGCCAAAAAAAAAATCTTCTATGAACTCGCCATGCCCCTCACGGAATATCTTGGGGTGTCTTCTTTCTAAAATGGGGTCACATGTGGGGTATTTATATGCTCTGGCATTTTAGGGGTCCTAAAGCGAACATGACAACTTTTAAATTTTTTTATACAAAGTTGACAATTTACAGAGATATTTCTCTCACCCAGCATGGGTATATGTAAAAATACACCCCAACACACATTGCCCTACTTCTTCTGAGTACGGCGATACCACATAAGTGACACTTTTTTGCAGCCTGGGTGCGCAAAGGGGCCCAAATTCCAACGAGTACCTTTAGGTTTTACATGGCTGCTCACAATTTAGCCCCACCCAAAATGCCAGAACAGTAAAGACACCCCACAAATGACTACATTTCGGAAAGTAGACACCCCAAGGTATTCACTGAGGGGCATAGTGAGTCCGTGGGAGATTTTATTTTTATCTGCCAGAAGTTAGCAGAAATGGAAACTTTATTTATTTATTTTTTCCTCAGAAAGTGTCATATTCCGCTAACTTGTGGAAAAAATGAAATCATACATGAACTCACCATGCCCCTCTGCGAATACTTTGGGGTGTCTTTTTTCTAAAATGGTGTCATTTTGGGGGTATTTATACTATCCTGGCATTCTAGCACCTGAAGAAAAATGACAGGTGTTCAGAAAGTCAGAGCTGCTTCAAAATGTGTAAATTCACTTTTTTGCACCATTGTTTGTAAACGCAATAACTTTTACCCAAACCAATAAATATACACTTATTGGATTTTTTTTTATCAAAGACATGTAGAACAATACATTTTGAGAAAAATTTATATAGAAATGTATTTTTTTGAAAAATTTTACAACAGAAAGTGAAAAATGTCAGTTTTTTGCAAAAATTTCGGTCATGAAGTAAAAATGTCAGCAGCAATAGTACTTAGTTAACACTAGTTGCATTGGTGGCAAATTCCATTGCAAGTGCCCAAAATTAGAAGGAAGCGGACAGAGCGAGTTTTCTTCTCTATCTCCCCATGCATGGATTTAATTCAATGCACGTCTCCTGATAGGGGACTTAACAAAGACTAAAATGGTAAGAATAGTAGTTCACACTATTGGTATTGGTGGCACAGTACATTGCGCGGCACACATGCAGTGCCCAAAATTGGAAGTAAGAAGACTGACCAATCATCTTTTTCCATCTCCCGGTTCCTAAAATCTATTCGATACACGTCCCCTGATAGGGGACGTAACAGGGATTAAGCTGATAGGAATAGTACTACTTAACACACCACTCATATAGGGTGGCACAGTACATTGCACGGTGCACATGCAGTGCCCCAGATTGGAAGGTAGAGGACCGACCAACCAGCTTTTTCCATCTCCCGGTTCCTAAAATCTATTCCATACATCGGCCCCTGATGGGGGACAAAATAGAGATTAAACTGGTAAGAACAGATTTTTTTACTAAAAAAAAAAAAGAGCACAGCCTCTGCGGAGCTGGATATTTTTTGGCCGTGTTACTGAACGCTCATGCACAATGGCTGTAGGCTCATGCGTTCTTTTGCGGAGGTGACAAACCTGGTCAGTCAAACCCAAGGCAACATCATTGACCTCATCCCATATGTGTTTTTTCTTGAGCATGCCCTGGGAAGAGTGATGGATCAAGCTGTAGATGAGCATGAAGAGAAAGAGTGGTGGTCACCATCACCACCAGAAGCAGCCATGTCAACGTCGATTGCTGGACCTGCGGCAACGCAGAGAGAGGAGTCTGAAGCAGAGGAGTCAGAGGAGGAAGGTAGCTTTGAGGAGGTGGAAGACTAACCACAGCAGGTGTCCCAGGGGGCTTGTTGTCAACTTTCGGGGACCCTTGGTGTTGTACGTGGCTGGGTGGAGGAAGAGATCTTATATGACGTCAGTGAGGACAAGGAACGGGACATGGATAGCTTAGTATCCAACCTTGTGCAAATGGTGGAGTTTGCGGTTGTGCAAATGGACTCTTTGCGGTTGTTTGTGGTGCGTTAAACGGGGAGTTTGGTCAGTCAGAGTTTGGTCTGTCACTGTGAAGGGGGTGTAACCCTTACACTACCTGATCAATACAACATCATTCCTGATCATATACACACCCTGGATGTTTTAAAGCATGTTATTCCAAACAATTTAGGAATGTTAGGTGATTTATGCCCTTTATGGATTAAAACCCGACTCTGCGTCAACTACGTAATTTTCCATGGGAGTTTTGCCATGGATCCCCCTCCGGCATACCACTGTCCAGGTGTTAGTCCTAAAATTTGCCTGCCAATTGAAGTCTATGGCGGTTCGCCCGGTTCTCCCGTTCGCGAACATTTGCGGAAGTTCGCGTTCAGCCACATGTGCTGTAAATGCTGTGGATTTCATGCAGTGGAATTTCCGTGATGCTGTTTTTTATGGTATCAAGAAAGTGAGGTTTTAATAATTCTCATCAGCACACTGTAGAGATTTGTAGTGTACATTTTAAATCCATAGAATGTCAATCTATGCTATCTGTGCCGCAAAATGTGCCACAAATCAGCAGTGGCTGTTCCGTTTGTGGAACTGTGGTAAAATTCGCAGTAGAAGTTCCACTGCAGAAAATCCGCCCCATGTGGACTTACCCTCAGGGCTCATGCACACGGCCATAAGAATTTTTTAGTCTGCATACCTCTTTAAATAGATTTTTACTAAATATGTTTTAATTCAGAATAATAAAAAAATCTAACTCAAAATCAAAAATCGAACTCCTTTTAAATTGGATTACATTCACACATTGCTATGCAACAGGTTCACCAATAATGTTCTTCTGATTCACCAATGCAAAGAGGACCCCCCACTGTCTATTTCCTGAAAACAACCTGAAAAACCCTTCTTTTTGGCACCTATCTGCAACGGGCCCACTAGTCCGCGTCTGGGTTATCCCTTGCCCCTTAGGAGGTTTCTACAAAATACAGTTGCAAGAAAAAGTATGTGAACCCTTTGGAATGATATGGATTTTTGCACAAATTGGTCACAAATTGTGATCTGATCTTCATCTAAGTCACAACAATAGACAATCACAGTCTGCTTAAACTAATACCACACAAATAATTAAATGTTACCATGTTTTTATTGAACACACCATATAAACATTCACAGTGCAGGTGGAAAAAGTATGTGAACCCCTAGACTAATGACATCTCCAAGAGCTAATTGGAGTGAGGTGTCAGCCAACTGGAGCCCAATCAATGAGATGGGATTGGAGGTGTTGGTTAAAGCTGTCATGCCCTATAAAAACACCAGTTATGGGTTTGCTTTTCCCAAGAAGCATTGCCTGATGTGAATGATGCCTCGCACAAAAAAGCTCTCAGAAGACCTACGATTAAGAATTGTTGACTTGCATAAAACTGGAAAGGGTTATGAAAGTATCTCCAAAAGCCTTGCTGTTCATCAGTCCAGGGTAAAACAAATTGTCTAAAAATTGAGAAAGTTCTGCACTTCTGTTACTCTCCCTAGGAGTGGCCATCCTGTAAAGATGACTGCAAGAGCACAGCGCAGACTGCTCAGTGATTTATATCCAAATGTAGAAAAGGTAACCAGTGGCACTACACCGCACCTATAGTTATTATGGATACCAATAGCGAGGAGTGATGCCTCACGGTGGTGCTCAGCCTGTAGCGGCAGGAAATATGCAAATATCTTCAAACGAAGGAGAGTATTAAAACGAGCGGCACTCACCGATTGTGGAAAGGTACACTTTATTCCATAGCCCTTGGGATTAAATGAGAAAATCGATATGAGTGTATTTCTGTAATGAATTATTCCTGTGTATTGTAATTTCGTATTTTTATTGTTTTATCAGTTTATGTATTCACACATGCATTCACACTATTGAAGAGGTCTCGCTATTCACCAAGAACCCTTGTCCACTGGTGTGGAAACTCAGGTGTTGATTAATTAATGAACGATTATGCGGCTTCCTGTGCATATTTGCAAGTGCCGCGACCCCGCCAATAGTGAGAAGCCAGAAGAAGCGCACACGTGCGAAACGGCTGTTGCTTCATGCTGTGTTTGCACCGTATGTATCCCCCTCCTGCTATGGAATAAAGTGTACCTTTCCACAATCGGTGAGTGCCGCTCGTTTTAATACTCTCCTTCATTTGAAGACAGACTGCTCAGTGAGGTGAAGAAGATGCTTAGAGTGTCAGCTAAAGACTTACAAAAGTCTCTGTCATATGCTAACATCCCTGTTAGCAAATCTATGATACGTAAAACACTAAACAAGAATGGATTTCATGGGAGGATACCACAGAGGAAGCCACTGCTGTCCAAAAAAAACATTGCTGCACGTTTACAGTTTGCACAAGAGCACCTGGATGTTCCACAGCAGTACTGGCAAAATAATCTGTAGACAGATGAAACCAAAGTTGAGTTGTTTGGAAGAAACACACAACACTGTGTGTGGAGAAAAAGAGGCACAGCACACCAACATCAAAACCTCATCCCAACTGTGAAGTATGGTGGTGGGGGCATCATGGTTTGGGGCTGCTTTGCTGCGTCAGGGCTTGGATGGATTACTATCATCGAAGGAAAAATTAATTCCCAAGTTTATCAAGACATTTTGCAGGAGAACTTAAGGCCATCTGTCCACCAGCTGAAGCTCACTATAAGATGGGTGTTGCGACAGGACAACGCCCAAAAGCATAGAAGTAAATCAACAACAGAATGGCTTAAACAGAAGAAAATATGTCTTCTGGAGTGGCCCAGTCAGCGTCCTGATCTCAACCCAACTGAGATGCTGTGGCATGACCTCAAGAAAGCGATTCACACCAGACATCCCAAGAATATTGCTGAACTGAAACTGTTCTGTAAAGAGGAATGGTCAAGAATTACTCCTGACTGTTGTGCACATCTGATCTGCAACTACAGGAAATTTTTGGTTGAAGTTATTGCTGCCAAAGGAGGTTCAACCAGTTATTAAATCCAAGGGTTCACATACTTTTTCCACCTGCACTGTGAATGTTTACATGGTCTGTTGAATAAAAACATGGTAACATTTAATTAATTGTGTGTTATTAGTTTAAGCAGACTGTGTTTGTCTATTGTTGTGACTTAGATGAAGATCAGATCACATTTTATGTCCAATTTGTGCAGAAATCCATATCATTCCAAAGGGTTCACATACTTTTTCTTGCAACTGTATGTCCCTCTTATAGTGCAAGTAAATGTGACGCCAGCTGCCGTGAAGCAGCGAGGACTTAGAGTCCCCTTTGTAGATGGTAATGTTGGTACCCAGGGGTAGGATTGCCAGAGTGGTGCAGTGAGGCCTACAATCTCTGTAGATGTTGTATACACATGTCATGGTGTTCCTACCTGGATAAGGTTGGATCCCAGATGTGGTGTGGTCCAAAGCAGTGCAAAAAAGGTACTTGAACTTGGATGATGAATAGGTAGAATAAATGGAGTCTAGACTTTGTAGTAACGTTGAACACAGCTTTACTTGGCATAAATTTCATCAAGGAACAATCTTTCAACTTGATCTTGGCCAACAGCAGGTATTGACATAATCTGTGGCAGGCAAACATTTCTGCAACAATCTCAGCTCTGCTATGTGGTAGCTCTCTCTCAGCTCTGCTATGCTTGGCTGACTAAATAGGAAACTCTTACTCTTCTGCTGGAACTTAGCTTAGCTGTCTGTAGTCTGTCTTTTACTTTAGTCCTTAATAGGGATGTCCCGATACCGATACCAGTATCAGGACCAATACCGGGCATTTGCCGAGTACTTGTACTCATGCAAATGTCCCCGATACCGCTGCCGATACCGGAAGGCAGTGCAGCTGCGGCGGCACTCTCAGCCGATCGGCGTGGGGACGGCAGCGTGTCCCAGCTGATCGGCGTGTGGCAGCTCCATTCTGTGCCCTGTGATTCACATTCCCGTCACCCGACAAGTTGAGGGGTTAATTGCACGGATCGCAGCCCTTTCAGAGGCCGGGTGCGGGAATGTTTCAATTTGCATTGGTGGCGCAGTGCGCCCTCAACCCCCCTCCCTCCCCAGTATAAATCATTGGTGGAAGTGGCCACAGGGTCCCCCTCCCCATGGGTGGCAGTGCACCCTCCCCATCCCCCCATCATTGGTGGTGCAGTGGCAGTGATCGGAATCTCCTTCTGTCTGTGCGGCGCATTGCTTATAGCATTAGCAATGCGCCGCACAGACAGAGGGAGACCCTGATGGCCATGGCGCACGTGAGTATAATGCTGCTCAGTAACTGACCATGGCAGCCAGGGCTTCAGTAGCGTCCTGGCTGCCATGGTAACCGATCGGAGCCCCAGCATTAAACTGCTGGGACTCCGATCACTGCCACTGCACCACCAATGATGGGGGGGATGGGAAGGGAGCACTGCCACCAATGGCCACTGCTACCAATGATGGAAGGGGAGCAGTACCCTGTGGCCACTGCCACCAATGATTTTAATACTGGGGAGGGGGGATAGAGGCTGGGGGGCTGATGAGAGGATAGGGGGCTGATGAGAGGAAGAGGCTGAGGGATAATGAGAGGCTGGGGGCTAATGAAAAGCAGGGAGGGGGCTAATGAGAGGAAGAGGCTGGGGGGCTGATGAGAGGCTGGGGGGCTGATGAGAGGAAGAGGCTGGAGGGCTAATGAGAGGCTGGCTCTAATAAGAGGCTAGGGGCTAATGAGAGGCTGGGGGGCTGATGAGAGGAAGAGGCTGAGGGCAAATGAGAAGCTGGGGACTAATGAAAGGCTGGGGGGGCTAATGAGAGGAAGAGGCTGGGGGGCTAATGAGAGGCTGGGGGCTGATGAGAGGCTGGGGGATAATGAGAGGAAGAGGCTGTGGGGCTGATGAGAGGCTGGGGGCTTATGAATGGCTGGGGGGGCTAATGAGAGGCTGGGGGGGCTAATGAGAGGAAGAGGCTGGGGGGGCTGATGAGGAGCTTGGGGGCTGCTGAGAGGCTGGGGGGTAATGAGAGGCTGGGGGGGCTGATAAGAGGAAGAGGCTGGGAGCTAATGAGAGGCTGTGGGGCTGATGAAAGGCTGGGTGGCTGATGAGAGGCTGGGGGGGGCTGATGAGAGGAAGAGGCTGGGGGGCTGAATGAGAGGCTGGGGGCTGTTATGTTTTTTGGACTTTTGGTTGGTCAGTGGTCACAAAATAAATGTGTTATTTATTTTATTGTTAAAATTGGTATTGGCGAATTCTTAAATAAAAGTATCGGATATTGTACTCGGTCTTAAAAAAATGGTATTGGGACATCCCTAGTCCCTAATCCTAGGAACTTCTTGTCCTGGCATCACGCTCTGTTAGCTTGGGAGGCAATGCAAGCCCAGGAGGGGACAAGCAACCATAAAGGACTTCAGAGGCAGGGCCTCTGGGGCCTAGCAGAGCAGGCAGTGCTCTGCTAGGCAACACACAACCTTTCCCCAGGAAGGGGTAGGCTAGACTGACTGACTAAATAAACTCCTCCCTCTCTAAAGAGGGTTGGAAAGGAACTCTCCAGAGAAACTATCACTGCCAATGTTGCCGCTATCTGCTGGTAGACCAGGCAATTACATGAACATAACCAGTTACATGAAGGAATATGCACATTATTAGGAGATGAGATGAAGTACATTAGATGATATACATTAGCACATAGGAGACGGTAGCAAGGTGCCAAAAAGAAGTGGTTATGGTCCTCCAGGACATTACATATCTACATCCAGACTGATCTATATAACTGCTGGTGCTGCCCGGTACCAAATATTGCGTGTCCAGTTATGATTAAAGGGCACAACCACCTGAAAACGGGAGATGGAGGCAGCGGTGCAAATCTCAAGATGGTATCAAAGCATTGTTGCAAGAGGAAGCTGCTCTAGACAGTCAGCAGACGGTAGCTGCTAGGCTTGAAAGATTTGTCAGAGACCCCATGCAATTTACACTGGTGTCTCCCCGAGACTCATTGGAGGGGTAAGCTGCTTGCTCTGTTGGATATGCCACATGGCCTAAGTTATAGCACACATGGAGAAGAAATTTCTCCACAAAATAACGATGCAGAGGAATCCAGGCAATAACCCACTATTTCTGATGTCTTTATTGCTATCAAGCAGTGTAACCAGGCACACTCTAAACTCCCAATCAGGAGTAATCAGAGAAGATGTTTCTATTACTCGTCATAATTTGCAGAAGGTGTCTGAGTGTACTAAAGCAGTTGAAGGCATATTGAGTAATATTGAATATCTCCTTCTGCCATTACAATCAGACTCAAGCACACAAGATATAGCAGCACTGTTTGCAAAGATTGATGACCTGGAAAATAGGTAGCATCATAATAATATAAGTTGGAGTCCCTGTACAGGTGGAAGGCATTAATCCTGTTGGATACTTGGCTGTTGAAATGTTTAGAAAAGAGACTCTGTCATATCTCTTTGCTGTGGAGCAGGTCCACAGGGTCCTTACCAGACCGTCTCCGCCAGGTCATTCACCGTGCCTGGTATTGATAAAAGTTCTTTACTATAAAGATCATGACCTGATTCTATAGAAGGTGCGTGAGAAACCAGACATGGAGATAAAAGAGGCATGCGTCTCTATTTTTCCTGACTATTCTGTAGAAGTCCAGAAGAGGAGGGCTTCGTTTTTGGATATTAAAAAATGTGTATGCAAGTGTCTTATTCTATGGTGTATCCAGCTAAGCTACGAATTGCAGTTCTGGGTATTATCACGTTTCTAGAAACACCAACGAATGCCCTAGGCTGACTGGATACTCATAAGGGGCAACTTTGTCAAGACACTTCGGTCTAGTTCTCAAAGGACTAACATCTATGCATCTGTTTGTACTTTGATTGATATGTGGTCCTGTGGGTGAGAAGTCTCTTACTCTTTATTTAGTTTTTACTCTCCATGCAGTGACCCAAATAGCTCTTTTTGATCCCTATGACAGTATTTAATGCCACAGTAATTGGTAGACATGGGACACTTGTAATCCTATCTCATGAGATATGCCTGTTAGAGCAATGGGACCCATAAATCTGGTCTTGTGGAATATCTGGAATATGAGGAATTCTGCTAAATGTTTTGCCTTAATTGAGTACCTTAAAAGTTGCTACCTGCCATCATTGGCCTAGATACTTTACAGTGTCGGAGATGGGTGCACAGCAAATATTACTCAGTTTACTCTTCATATTCCAGAGGTGTAAGTCTTTTTATTCATATGGATATTCCCTTTGGCCTTTTAAGATTTTGAATAGATAGGGAAAGTCGTTATATGGGAATTCATTGCACTGTGAATAATATTGAATGTTTCATTATAGTTATATATATTCCTCCACCATAATTGCAAATATGGTTAAAGAGTTTGCTGCTAATTCACCACAGCTCCCTCTAATGATTATGGGAGATTTCATTAATTATGTCGGTATTGTATTAGATAAGTTTCTGGTGAAATCTCTCCTCCCAGCTAATCGGGCAGGTGCAGGAGCTGCGCCTGCTCAATCAGCGGCAAGAGCCTGGCCGTGTCCCTGCTGTATACGACGGCATCAGTTAATACACTGATGCCAGCATCTTAACCCTTTTATGCCGCTGTCAATGCTGACCATGGCATGTGCAGAGTTTGCGGAGGGGGCTCCCCCTCTGACCCCATTGGGCCCCCGTGCTTACACAGGCATCTGGGCTTGCCTCCTATGGAAGTCTATGAGATCTAGGCCCCAGGCTCGGTCTCATAGGCAGGCTGTCAGTGTATTATATTGACAGTCAATTTATTACACTAGATGTTTTGTAATGTATTGTAGAGGGGATAAGACCCCCAAAAGATGAAATCTCATAGTGAGACAAAAATAAAAAGTACAAGAAGGAAAAAAAAGTTTCAAGTAAAAAAGCTCCCCTTTTTCATAATTAAGTTGTATAAAATTGTAAAAAATAGAGGAAAAAAAAGAAAAATAGACATATTTGGAATTGCCGCATCCATTGCCGCATCCATAACGACCAGCTCTATAAAAATATCACATGACCCACTTTATCAGGTGAACACTATAAGAAAAAAAAAAAAAACTGTGCACACCCACTTTTTGGTCATCTTATCTCACAAAAAGTGTAATCACAAGCAATCAGGTGAACACTATAAGAAAAAAAAAAAAAAAACTGCACACCCACTTTTTGGTCATCTTATCTCACAAAAAATGTAATCACAAGCAATCAAAAAGTTGTATGCACCCCAAAATGGTACCAATCAAACTGTCAACTTACCCTGCAAAAAATTAGCCCGTATATAAGACAATTACCTGAAACTTTTTAAAAATAAGGCTTTCAGAAAATGGCAACATAAAAACAAGATTCAAAAATGCTTTCACTGTGTAAAACCACAAAAATAAAAAAATTGATATATTAGTTATTGCAGCATCAATATCCACCTGCTCCATGAAAATAACACAAGATCTACCTCATCAGGTGAATGCTGTAATTTTTTTTTTTTTACAAAAATTATTTGTGTAAAAGTGATTAGCTTAAAACAGTGTCTGAAGATATGTGTCTATCAATGTATTAGATCAGTGATGCTCAACCTGCGGCCCTCCAGCTGTTGTAAAACTACAACTCCCATCATGCCCTGCTGTAGGCTGATAGCTGTAGGCTGTCCGGGCATGCTGGGAGTTGTAGTTTTGCAACATCTGGAGGGCCGCAGGTTGAGCATCCCTGTATTAGATTATTAACTCTACTTGAAACTAGAGCTAAAAAAAATGAAAATAAATTACTTTATTAAAGGTCTCAGTTTAAAACATAAATATGAAGATGCTCTCTGCCTCTCTATGTCATATCTCACCGGACATGAGGGGTAAGGAGTCTCCAAAATAGACGTTATGCTCCCTTAATACCCACCTGTAAAACATGAAGTGCTAGTTAGCAATATCTGGCCAATAGCTATACAGGGATAAACGTTGCACTCGTACCCTAGTGTATATTTGATTAAGCTGCCAATACCTGTCCAGCTCTGATATCATGAGCCTATAAACTTGCCCACTTAAATCAGCGGCAATATTGGCTTGCTAAATAGACACAAATAGGGCCAGATTTTTATTACACTTACATCTTACTCCAATTTCACATAAGTCCAAAGTCACTTTTGGCTAGTCAGATTTATTAATTGTCTTTTAATACTGTGATAAATGTGGTTTGATGGCAGCAGTTCATCCTTCAGTAAAAGGCTTTACAAAAGTCGCACATATTTACAAAAAAGTCGCATGTTCTATTAAAAAGAAAATAAGCATGGTCCTCACTGGAGTGAAATTGGGACTTTTTTGCGACTTTTTTGCAACTTTTTTAAAAAGTCCCAATGATAAATCTGGAGTGAAACTCATTAACATGGCTAACCAAGCCCATTTTTGCAAAACTGGAGTGAGTGGTGTACAATGTAAAAAAGTCGCAAAATTATGCGCAAATGAGTGTGAAAAGTCGCAAATGGCCTATTTTGGGACTTTTTGATGCCAGAATTCAGGAGTGAAGGTATGATAAATCATGGCCATAGAAGCCTCAGTTGTAGAGCGTTTCCCTATTGCGGGACCTTACTGTGCTCCCCTCAAATTACCCTACAGGCTACACTAAAAACTGTCTCCTATCAAGTATTCTGCTCGCTCGACGCGTTTCCCTGCTGGACTAAGCCAGCCTCTCATCAGGATCCAGCATAGAGATGAAATAAAATAACTAAATAGCAAAGTGCTGCACGCCTCTGATAGCGTGTGTGCAGCTTAATATAGCCCCCCGGCACAGTGGCAGCCATAGCGCAGATGCCACATTCCGCTCCTTATATACAGCTAACCACTCCCCCTGGGCCTTACAGCGGATTCTCCAATGGATGGGGAGGCGCGCCATCCTCCCCCCCTGCTTCATTCATCGCACAAGTCCCAGTGGGTAAGAATAGATATATAATTGTCAAGTGATCTCAAGGCGGCGTGTTATATGTCCATGGGAGAGACATCATGTATTAAATAGTTCTATTAATAGGTCCTATTATCAATAAGTTGTTATTTAATTACCGGACAGCACAGGGGCGGCCGATCTGTATATAATAAATGTTGCATCTTGTGGTGACATGACAAGTTATAATGCATACTTACTGTTATATGCACATATGTATATCTCTTCAAGGATCTTTACATAAATCAGAACATAGACAAAGTTGGGCATACCAGAGTTAAAAAACAGTAACCGTTGATGTGTAATCAATCAGTCATCTCAGGAGACACACACCATATGGATATCAATGTCCGCCCCCCACACAATTACATAGCATAAGATCTTGTGCTGTATAAAACAGGTGTATGATATAAACTTGTTTAGTTTATTGGGTTTGACGGTCTGTAACCTAAATGTCCACTGTGCCTCCTTACGTAGTAGGAGGTTATCAATATCATCTGCTCTTAGCGACAGCTTCACATGCTCTATCCCCTAAAAACCTGATACAATTACTTAATCCTGCATGATGCTTCAATGCATGCTGTGCTATCAGGGTATCATCTTGCTTGCTAATATTTGATAGATGTTCCCCTATCTGTCTTCTAAACTCCCTCTTCGTCTTGCCTACATACTGCTTTTCACAAATGCACATGGCTACATTTACCACGCCTACGGTTTTGCAGTTGATAAATGATCTTAGATTGTAACTGTGTCCAGTCACCGAGCTGGTTACCTTTGCCCTTTTTGATCACTTTGTATGCAATACAGTTACCACATTAAAAACGTACCACAAGGTTTTTTGGGAAGCCAAGTTTCACTGGTGGGGGTCTTAAACACACTGTGGACCAGTCTATCTTTCAGATTACCACCTCTCCGGTAGGTGATTCATGGGTAATCACCCACCAGATGCCCAACATCTGGGTCTGATTTCAGGATCCCCAAGCGGTCCTGAAGAATCTTATGCACCTCACTGTACGCCAGGTCATATGTCCCAATGATCCATATTTTGTCATCCTCTGTATCCTGTTTCTTAGGATGTAGCAAACTGTCCCTGTTACAGCTTGCTGGATGCTGGTATGCCCTTTTGAGGGAAGACAAAAGATAACCTCTTTGTGTAAACCTCCTTTGGAGATCATTTTCTGCCACTTAAAGTCTGCCCATTCTGATCTGTTCCATCTGGCCCTTAAGTATTGTCCCTTGGGGATCAATCCCCAGTTTAAGTGTAATCGGGTGTCCACTGCCCCACTGCAATAAAGTATTGGTAGCCGTAGATTTGCAGAATATCTTGGTTGTTATTTTTCTCGATTGATTGTGATGGAAGCATCCAGGAATGTGAGGTGGGTATCACTGATCTCGTACAGGAAATATAACCCCATCTCATTCACATTAAGTGAGGAGACGAATCCCTCAAATTCAATGTTTGTCCCTTTCCTAAAGATGAATACATCATCAATTAATCTCATCCATAACAATATGGATGAGGTCCACTGATCCATTACGTCCCGAAATACAATCTCCTTCTCCCACCAACCCAAATAAAGGTTGGCATAGGTTGGGGCACATGGGATCCCCCTGAGCTGGTGGTAGATGTCCCAATCAAAAGAAAATATATTGTATCTCAGTATGAATTGTCGTAGTTCAGCCACAAATTCATTATGCAATGAGAGATGTGTCCATCTTTCCACCAGGAACGCTCTCACAGCGTTGCATCCTTTCTCATGTGGGATTGAGCTGTAGAAAGTCTCAACATCCAGGCTTGCTAAGAGTGTATCTTTCTCCAAATATACATCATTCAGACACCTTAACGCAGCCATTGAGTCTCGTACTTATGACGGCAGACTGAGTACAAATGGTCTTAAAATCCTGTCCACATAAATACAGATTTTTTTCTGTCAAGTTGCCAATACTCGATACAATTGGTCTCACCTTTGACACCCCCTTATGAAGCTTGGGGAGACTGTAAAAGGATGGTAGCACCGGATGCTGTGGTAACATGAATGCGTATTAAGCCTTGCTGATCAATTGCTGCTGTTTTGCTTTGTTTAGGATCTGTACCAGCCCCTTTCTAAAGACTTCAGTAGGATTACTATCCAATTTTCTGTAGCATGCCTTATCATTTAAGAAGAATCGTTTGCACATCTCTATGTATCTCATATTGTCAAGGAGCACTACATTTCCCCCCTTGTCGGAGGGCTTAATGACAATAGTTTGATCCTTCTGCAGGGCATCCAAAGCCTCATATTCATTTTGGGCCAGGTTGGATACATTTGAGCCACTGAGTTTCTCAGTAATTACAGTAAGAAACGCATCTAGAAGAAAATAGTCACTAATGAGTGGATTTTTTCAGAAGGTAACCGTAACTTGGTCAAATGTCCCGCCCCTATGTCACGTTGTCCTTCCTCCATCAGCTCAGCTAACAACTTAACATCTGGTAATTCTTCCTGTTCAATACCCAGCTTTAAGCACTGGTCCCTGTCATGTGTCAGAAAGAATTTATGCCATTTGAGCTTTCTGATAAATAAATTTATATCTTTGACCCAATTAAATGGGTTAAATTTGCAATTTGGGACATAGGATAAACCTTTTCATAATACCCCCCTTTCCATTCCAGTGAGAATACTGTACGTTTGGACAGATTGATATTCTAAAGCTCATCAATAGCATCCAAACATCTTAAGTTTCTTTTCTGTTCCTCAACTGGTAATCTAACAGTGGCTGAATTGGCCCTAAAAAAAACTCCCCTATTCCCTCTTTCTGATCTATGTGCGTATAACGGTAAGGATGCATTATACCTTGTCATGTCACCACAAGATGCAACATTTATTATATACAGATGTAATGCAAGGCACCAACAAACAGACCAGTGATGAAAGCAAAAAGGTGTTTATTCACCAGAAACATAAACGTCCAGAACACTTGCTGGTAACAAGTAGTGATGAGCGGCAGGTGCCATATTCGATTTCGACGAAATTCGCGAATATTCGAATGAATATTCGTTTCATATTCGTCGAAATCGAATATTCGTCATTTTTTCTAGTTATCGCGATTAACATGCGATTTAAATAATCGCATATTGCGATTTGTACTTAAGGCTACTTTCCTATTGGTTTCATATCTAGAATTAGCGAGGATGACTAATATGACGAATGTATTCGTTCATTCTCAAAACGAAGATAACGAAGTATTCTACATCTTCGCTTTAGCTACCTATTCGTCAACCTCGCTAATTCTAGCAATCAAATAGGAAGGTTGACTATAGAGACAGTTGTGTAAATTCGCTATGCGATTTTATTTTTTTTTTTAATAAATAGAATACTTATAATAATTTTATCAAGTAATATAATTATTGTATTAAAAAAAATAATCGCATAGCGAATTTAACACAGCTGTCTGGTAAGTCAACCTTCCTATTTGATTGCTAGAATTAGCGTAATAGCGTAAGTTGACGATGACGAGACGAATAGGTAGCTAAAACGAAGATGTAGAATACTCGTTATCTTCGTTTTGAGGAATATGACGAATACATTCGTCATATTCGCTATTCGCTAATTCTACCAAGCCAACCATAACTTCTGTGCTCATGGAGCGTCCCCATCACCATGGGAACGTCTCCATATACTAAAATGTACTGTCGGATTTGAGGAATTACGTTGAAATCGCAATGCGATTAATTCAAGTTATATTAATCGCATTGCGCATTTCAACTTAGAGCTGGGTTTATAATGGGTCAGCTTGCTAGAATTAACGAAGTTAACGAATATGGAATATAGCAGCAGTGCTAAGTTGAAATCGCAATGCGATTAATTTAACTTAAAGTATTCGCATTGCGATTTCAACTTAGCACTGCTAGTGCATAGCATTAGCTATACCCATATTCAGTTAATTCTAGCCTATGTAAGATAGCAGTGTAAGTTGTAATCGCAATGCGATTAATTTAACTTAAAGTATTCGCGATTGCGATTTCAACTTAGCACTGCTAGTGCATAGCCATACTCCATATTCGTTAATTCTAGCCTATGTAAGATAGCAGTGTTAAGTTGTAATCGCAATGCGATTAATATAACTTGGAATTAATCGCATTGCGATTTCAACGTAATTCCTCAAATCCGACAGTACATTTTAGTATATGGAGATTCTCCCATGGATGGGGACGCTCCACATGAGCACGGAAGTCGGCAGAAGCGGCAACGGGCACTGACTAGAGCAGCCAGGAAGCCAGGAATCCTCAGGACAGGTAAGACCTACTTTTGGGAAGTAGGAAAGAAAAAAATATAACTAAAAAAAAAACAAAAAAAAAACCAATATTCGAAATAGCGAATTTATAGCGCTATATTCGAAATATTCGCGAATTAGCGAAGTGCCGATATTCGCTAAAAAAATTCGCTTTTCGAATATTCGCGCTCAACACTAGTAACAAGAAATAATAACAAAAACCAGGCAAGGAGATTCCAGGAATAGTCCCAACCAGTGCTGAATGATGCTGTGCACTTGGCAGTCGAGTCACTCCAGATCTTGGGTCCGCTGCAAAGGACAAAGTTCCTGGCAGTCTTCAGTCACTAGCAGTTGTGACCTATACCTGGTTGAGGGAAAATAACAGTGGGCACTGATCACCCTGAGAGACCTCCTTTTAAATGCCTGCTGACCAATCCCAGGGTGCCAAGTGTCCACTTCCATAGGTGAACAAATTGCCCTGCACCTGAGTACATGGCCTAAGGCAATCACAAGTTTATTAACCCATGGCTGGCTCCCTAATCTACTTTGCTCTTGTGAGTCAGTATATTATGCGCCACTGGTCGACAGGCGCATAAGAAGCGCATACTCGCGACCGTGTATCCCTTTGCGAACCTGCCCTCGTGCGTACGCACGGACGCATGATCGACTCAGCGCGAGTATGCGAGCGTGTGGACCCAGATGCGGAAACGGAAGTCGCAGGAGACACCGGAGACAACCCTGGCCGCGGCGTCTTGTCACTCGCCTGGCCACTTTGTCCCCGGGACTCCGACGGTCCTCCCCTCCGATGTCCACGTGAACGCATCCCCACACTGGTTTGCAAAGGGGTCAGCGCTGGTGCATCAGAGACACGCATAACCTGTCCCGCAACTCCACGAGGACCCCTCTTGGTTCCACTGGAGTGCAAAGCAGGTGAGGATCTTACATTACCCCCCCCTCGAGGAGGCGGCTCTGAAGACTCCAAGCAAGCTTTCCCCGGGTTATCCCAGTGAAAGCTGCCACCAACTCATCCGCATGCACCTGGCGAGCAGGTATCCAACATCTCTCCTCTGACCAAAACCCTTCCAGTCCACCAAGTATTGAAGAGACCTTGGACAAAACGAGAGTCCAAAATTCTGTTCACCTCGAACTCCGGTACCCCTTGGACCTCCAGCGGGGATGGGGTCTGAATGAAGGAGCGGAGTCGGCTGCCGATTTGAGAAGTGAAACATGAAAGGTGTTCACCTCGGATCGACGGTGGAAGAGCAACCTTGTACGTAACTCGGTTGATCTTCTGTGTCACCGGGTATGGGCCAATGAATCGAGGACCCAACTTGGAAGATGGCTGACGCAGCGGAATGTTCCGGTGGAGACCCACACCTGATCTCCCACCTTAAACTTTTGCTCTACAGTGCGATGACGATCAGCAAATTTCTTCTGTTGCGCCACCGCACTGCGGAGATTCCGCTGGGCCGACGACCAAATGGGACGCCTATCCTTGAACCATTGATCCACCACCGTGAGTCAGTGGAGGGTCCGGCCAAAGAAGAGAGTCTTGGATCCCTGCCCCCACGCACCTGAACGGAGACATCTTAGTGGAAGCATGCTCAGAGTTGTTATAAGCCACCTCCGCAAAGGGTAGATACGCTGCCCATTCCTCCTGGCAGTCTGACACGAAGCACCGGAGATATTGCTCCAGGGTCTGGTTAGTCCTTTCCGTCTGACCGTTGGTCTCTGGGTGAAAACCAGAAGAGAAAGACAAATTAATACCCAATCGGAGCAGAAAGAACGCCAGAAGCGAGAGATGAATTGCACTCCTCTGTCTGAAACAATGTCATCCGGCGCTCCGTGTAATCGAAAGACATGATTCAAGAACAGATCTGCCACCTCTCTGGCCGAGGGCAATCCAGGAGTGGGATAAAATGGGCCATTTTACTAAAACGGTCCACCACTACCCAGATTACCGTACTTCCAGAGGACCTTGGCAAATCTAGTGATGAAATCCATGGAAATGTGAGTCCATGGAGCCTGGGGAATTGGCAGTGGGAGTAAAGTCCCAGAAGGGGCAGACCGGACGGTTTACATCTGGCACAAACAGTACATGCCTGGATATAGGCCTTAACATCCACGGACATGTTGGGCCACCACACGTGACGCTTAACAAGGGCAAGTGTTTTCTTAACACCCAAATGCCCGGCAGACTTTGAGTCATGAAGTTGTTGGATGACCTTCAATCGAAGGTTAATGGGTACAAACCATCGACCTCGGGTTTGTCAGGTGGACTCTCTGCCTGTGAAGGCTCAAGAAGAGAGGACAAGTCCTCCATTACTTCTGCGGCCCCTAGGGCAGCAAGAAAACATTTAGTTGGGAGAATGGTTTCTGGCTCAGAGTCCAGGACGGAAGCAGCCTCAGGGAAGCAGCGGGACAGGGCATCTGCCTTCACGCTTTTGGAACCTGGCTTATAAGTGAGGCGGAAATTGAAGCGGGTGAAAACAATGCCCACCGGGCTTGTCGGGAGTTGAGTCTTTGGCACTCTCTAGATACTCCAAATTTTTGTGGTCAGTGTAAACCGTGATGGGATGTTCTGCACCCTCTAGCCAATGTCTCCACTCTTGAAAAGCTAATTTTACTCCCAGAAGCTCTCTATTGCCGATATCATAATTACACTCGGCTGGAGAGAGCTTCCGAGAGAAGAAGGCACAGGGATGTAACCTCTCAGGGTCCCCAGAATACTGTGAGAGAACTGCCCCTACACCGACCTTCTGAGGCATCGACCTCGAGAACAAAAGGTCTGGAGGTGTCTGGATGAGTAAGAATTGGTGCCGTGCAAAAGGCCTGTTTCAGCTGCCTCAAAGGCTCTGACTGCCTCTCTCGTCCACTTAGAAGGATTAGCTCCTTCTTAGTGAGGTTGGTGAGAGGTACTACTATCGCAGAAAAATTCTTAATAAACTTGTGGTAGAAGTTGGCAAAGCCTAAGAAACGCTGCAACCCCTTAAGATCCTTAGGCTGAGGCCAATCCAAGACAGCAGAAAGTTTGGATGGGTCCATAGCCAATCCCTTTTCTGAGATAATGTACCCCAGGAAAGGCAATTCCTTCACCTCAAACAGACACTTCTCAAGTTTGGCATAGAGGCGGTTCTCCTCAGCTTCTGGAAAACCTGACACACGTGTCTCCGATGAGAGACCAGATCCGAAGAGTAGATTAGTATGTCATCTAGATAGACAACAACACATCTACCCAAGAAATCTCTGAGAACATCGTTGATGAACTCCTGGAAGACCGCGGGAGCATTACAGAGACCGAAAGGCATCACGAGATACTCGTAATGCCCGTCTCTGGTATTAAATGCGGTCTTCCATTCGTCACCCTCTCTAATGCGAACTAAATTATAAGCACCCCTTAAATCGAGTTTGGTGAAGACTCGGGCCCCTGCCACCTGAGAAAACAGATCATCAATCAGAGGCAGTGGATACCGATTCTTCACCGTAATCCGATTAAGGGCACGATAATCGATGCAAGGTCTCAAGCCTCCATCCTTCTTCTCCACAAAGAAGAATCCAGCTCCAGCAGGGGAAGTGGATGGACGAATGAAATTCTTCTCAAGGTTCTCTTTAATATACTCCCGCTGAGCCTGAACCTCAGGCCCAGTGAGATTATATAGATGCCCTCGTGGTGGCATGGTACCTGGCAACAGGTCTATAGGACAATCATATGACCTGTGGGGAGGTAACACATCAGCCCCTGAGGACTGAACACATCTCGGAAATTATGATACTGCTGTGGTAAAGTACTTAATACTTCCATGGAGGCTAGTGACAGGTCGGGACGAATGCACTTAGTAAGGCATTCCGCACTCCACTGACAAATAAGACCCGAGCGCCAGTCCACTACTGGATTATGGAGCCTCAACCAAGGGAGACCCAAAATCACGGGAGTGGATGGCATGTCAAGGACAAAAGGCTTAAGGTCTCCCGATGATCAGCCCCCACCGTTACCTGTATTCCCGGAGTCATCCACACTGCACGACCATCTTGAAGAGGGGATCCATCAATCGCGGTCACTGACATGGTGGTTTTCGGCTGGATCAACGGGATGCCAAGTCGACGAACCAAGGTTGAGTCCACAAAATTCCCAGCGGCCCCAGAATCGATTAGTGCCGAAAACTCATGGACCTTGTCTTGCCACCGTAAGGATATGGATACCATCACCCGGCTTGGAGGAGGGATAATAGCACCTAGGGGTTCTCCTCTATGCCCCCTAGGTTCATTCGCTTCCGCCGGCAGGAGGGGACAGGTTTTAACGAGGTGTCCAGACTTTCCGCAAAATAGGCACAGGCCTTTCTGCTGGCGACGAGCCTGCTCTGCCTGTGTGAGATGGGAGGATCCAACCTCCATTGGCTCTTCGGCCGATTTAAGAGGCCCTGGATGTGGTCGAGAGGATGAAAACCGAGACGACCGCTCCACTCGCCCTCACGGATTCGCCTGTCGGCATCGATTGCCTGAGAGATAGCCATTTCCAACGAGAAGGGGGTAGGCAAGGCCAAAAGAAGATCCCGACCGCATCCGAAAGTCCCAAACGGAAGCGATGGCGTAGGGCTGCGCCGCCCCAGGTGGTGAAAGCTGCCCATCGCCTGAATTCTGCAGCGTATTCTTCAGCTGGGCGGCGGCCTTGTTGAATATGCTCAAGATTGGTCTCTGCGGTGCGAGTACGATCCGGGTCATCGTAAATCACAGCCATAGCCTCGAAGAAGGCGTCCACTGACGAAAGAGCTGTATGGTCTTGAGGCAAATTAAATGCCCAACGTTGGGGGTCTCCACGTAGCAGTGACATTACAATCCCACTTCTCTGCCTGAGAGTGCCAGAAGCCATCGGACGCAACTGGAAATAAAGGAGACAGGAGTCCCTGAAGTTTAAGAACTCCTGTCGCTCTCCTGTGAAGGAGTCAGGCAGAGGGATCTTTGGTTCTGTTTGATGCCTTGCGATAGTGACGGGTAGTGCTGAGGCTCCCTGGATCAGCTGCTGAACCTCCTCCATCACAGTTGTCAGTTGCTCTTGGATTTGAGCTGCAGCGGCTGCTGGTATATTTGGGCGCCGTTGGAACAGCAGGTTAACGGCTCCCGTTAATTCACTCAGCTGCTGCTGGATATTGTCCATGGCAACTGTTAGTTGGGCCCACTGTTCTGTAATGCAAGGCACCAACAAACAGACCAGTGATGAAAGCAAAAAGGTGTTTATTCACCAGAAACATAAACGTCCAGAACACTTGCTGGTAACAAGAAATAATAACAAAAACCAGGCAAGGAGATTCCAGGAATAGTCCCAACCAGTGCTGAATGATGCTGTGCACTTGGCAGTCGAGTCACTCCAGATCTTGGGTCCGCTGCAAAGGACAAAGTTCCTGGCAGTCTTCAGTCACTAGCAGTTGTGACCTATACCTGGTTGAGGGAAAATAACAGTGGGCACTGATCACCCTGAGAGACCTCCTTTAAATGCCTGCTGACCAATCCCAGGGTGCCAAGTGTCCACTTCCATAGGTGAACAAATTGCCCTGCACCTGAGTACATGGCCTAAGGCAATCACAAGTTGATTAACCCATGGCTGGCTCCCTAATCTACTTTGCTCTTGTGAGTCAGTATATTATGCGCCACTGGTCGACGAAGCGCATAAGAAGCGCGTACTCGCGACCGTGTATCCCTTTGCGAACCTGCCCTCGTGCGTACGCACGGACGCATGATCGACTCAGCGCGAGTATGCGAGCGTGTGGACCCAGATGCGGAAACGGAAGTCGCAGGAGACACCGGAGACAACCCTGGCCGCGGCGTCTTGTCACTCGCCTGGCCACTTTGTCCCCGGGACTCCGACGGTCCTCCCCTCCGATGTCCACGTGAACGCATCCCCACACTGGTTTGCAAAGGGGTCAGCGCTGGTGCATCAGAGACACGCATAACCTGTCCCGCAACTCCACGAGGACCCCTCTTGGTTCCACTGGAGTGCAAAGCAGGTGAGGATCTTACAACAGATCAGCCGCCCCAGCGCTGCCAGGTAATTAAATAACAACTTATTGATAATGGGACCCAACTATGTAATACATTATGTCTCTCCCATGGACATTTAACAAGGCCGCCTTGAGATCACTTGATAACTATGTATCTATTCTTTCCCACTGGGACTTGTGCAATGAATGAAGCAGCAGGGGAGAAACTGTATGACGCATCCCCCCATCCATTGGAGAATCCGCTGTAAGGCCCAGGGGGAGTGGTTAGCTGTATATAGGGAGCGGCATGCAGCGGCAGCGCTACGGCTGCCACTGTGCCGGGGGCTACGTTAAGCTGCACGCACGCTATCAGAGGCATGCAGAACTTTGCTATTTTGTTTCATCTCTATGCGGGCTCCTGATGAGAGACTAGCTTAGTCCAGCAGGGAGACGCGTTGAGCAAGCTATTGGCCAGATATTGCTCTTCATGTTTTACAGGTGGGGATTAAGTGAGCATAACGTCTATTTTGGAGACTCCTTATCCCTCATGACATAGAGAGGCAGAGAGCCACTTAACATTTATGTTTTAAACTGAGATCTTTAATAAAGTTTTTTTTTTTTTTTGCTCTATCTTCAAGTAGAGTTTGTGTAAAAGTGGTAAAAAGTAAAAATACAGTATATAAACTTGGTATCTCTGTAATCGTACTGACCACCAGAATAAAGATACCATGTCATTTTTCCTAAATGGTATGCCACAGTAAGAAAACCCAAAAAGCAATGGCAGAATTGTTGCATTTCTTTATCCTGCTTGCCCAAAAAAATGAAATAATCAGTGATTAAAAAGTTGTATGAGCCTCAAAATAGAGCCAATGATTATGTCAACTCATACCACAAAAAATAAGTCCTCACACGGAGAAAAACTTCTGTTTGCTAGAAAATAGCTGAACTGATACTGCAGACACTGTTCAATACCAACATGGTGTCCATAAACCAATCCATCAAAATCAGAGCTGCAAAAGTCAAATTGCACTCCTTCCCTTCTGAGTCCTGCAGTATGCTCCTACATCAGTTTACAACCACATATTGGCTGTTGCCATATTCAGGAGAAAATGGGTAACAAATCATGGGATGTTTTTTCTCCTGTTACCCCATGTGAAGCAACATTTAATGGGAGGAATTTTTTTTTTTTTCCACAGCCAAGTGTTTCTAAATTTCATAAAATGCCTGTGGGGTCAAAGTGCTCAATACACCACTTACTAAATTCCTTGAGTTTACAAAATGAAGTCACTTTTTGGATGCTTCCACTGTAGGGGTACTTCCAAAAACCATATGACGCTCCTTCCCTTCTGAACACTGTCATGTGTCCATAGAACAGTTTACAACTACATATGGGGTGTTTCTGTAAACTGCATAATCAAGGTAATAAATACTGAGGTGTATTATGCTGTTAAAGCTTGCTGTGTTGAAGGAAAAAATGTATTAACATAAAAAATCTGCCAAAAAATTAAATTTTGAAATTGTGCATCCATTTTCCTTTAACTCTTGTGGAAAACCTAAAGGGTTAACAAAGTTGTACAAAGTTTTTAATAATTTTAGGGGTGTAGTTTCTAAAATGTGGTCATTTATGTGTGGCTTCTATTGCGTAAGCCCCCTCAAAATAACTTTGTAGCTGAATTGACGCTTAAAAAAATTTAGACATATGGGGAATATTGATTGATAACTATTTTATGAGGTATTACTATTTGTCTTTAAACTAGAGAAATTCAAATGTAGAAAATTGTGAATCTTTCTACATTTTCTGTCAATTTTTTATTTTCTTTTATATATAAACGTAAAAAATATTGAGAACAATTTACCGCTAATGTAAAGTAAAATGTGTCACCAAGAAATAATCTCAGAATCGGTTAGATAAGTAAAACCATTCCAGAGTTATTACCACTTAAAGTGACACATATCAGATTTGCATAAATAGACCTGGGCATGAAGGTGAAAACTGGCCTTGGACAGAAGGGGTCAAAGTTAATTTTCTGGAGGGTAAAGTCAAATGGGAGGGGGGGGGGAGTAATTTATCAAAACTTGTTTTAAAGAAAACTGGCTTAGTTGCCCATAACAACCAATCATATTCCACCTTTAATTTTCCAAAGGAGCACTGAATATGAAAAGTGGAATATGAGCAACTAAGCCAGTTTCTCTTTGCAATTGTTATAACTCTCTCCCAAAGTGTGGTGATATAACAGATTCCTTTAAAAATGTCCTTAATTTAAGCTTTTCGCTAGTTCTCTAATATAGTACAAGTGACATGGACTGCAGAATACACACTTACCACAGGCTTTGCGACCAGCTGCAGCGGCCACTGTAGGATTGTAGCACATGGCAACCATTTAGGTGTATGGCCATCCAATAATACTTGGATGGGCTGGCCAGAGTCATTCTCTCTTAGGAATTCTTCACTCTACCTTAATAGAGGGAAGACCCCTTTATGATAACCAAATAGGGTATATGGTAAGGAGCTGTCTGCATGAGGCACCCCCAATTAAAACAGGAAATTGATTTTTAACATTTATTTTCTAAGCAAGATTATTCATACTGGAATAATTTGAAGGAGAAAATAAATTTTCATTCTAGTCTATCTATTTGTTTTCTGTGCTTATTTTTTATCACATTTTTGACTTGACATATAGGAATTTCTAGTGCTACTGGAAATTGTGAAGCTGAACTACAGTTCTTAAATGTTACGGCCCTTGGATGCCTATTTGAGCTGTCATTGTTTGGTTGTTTTTTTTCTCTCCTTTTCAATTAACGGGACACGTTTTGAAAAGAAAGCAACAATTCAAGAAGAAACTTTAAAAGCCTTGTTATCATTTCATGTTTCTCTAACAAGTGAACTTCTTGATGTAATGTCTTTCTGATTTCACCAACTGTGCAATGTTTGTGTGAGCAGTCATTAAGGAGGAGGAAGAAGGAGCTTTAAATAGTCCCATCACATGTTCTTCTCGACTGGAAAATACACAGGCCCTTCTTATTCTAAACATTGCGTGTCTGACAGGAGGCTGAAAGATTGTTCTATAAAGCACTTGGCACATGCTCTAGAGGGAGATTGCTTTCGCTCTTACATTGGACCTTCTCGGCAAATAATACATTCAAGATGAGTGTAGCAATATTGTATATAAGGCCCTCCTGGGATTTTCAACAGCAGGATCCTGGGTGGCAAATTAGATGAGTAATATTGTTCTAACTATTGACCTAATTTTAGGAGAGCTTGGCATGTTGTGTTACATGATGCTTTGCACTGACACGTTCAAAGAAGAACTTATAGAGCTCCTTGTCCTCTGTTTTCATTATTAATACATTTCTGTCACAGACACGACTTGCTTGTTATAGAAACACTTGCCACCATGTACGATGAGAAAATGGAATTTGGGTTTGGTTGGAAAATATTTCACAAGAATTTATTGTCGAGAAATGAGTAACACAGCAGCATCTTTAAATCAAGAGAACATTGCAGGCTGAGTCTGCTATCTTCATGCCACGGAAGTAAAATATGGCTTTGTTTCAGAAAAATAGATGTGAAAATTATGAGAGTACAACAATAAAGCACAATGCTGTAGAGACTGGATGTAACCTTGCAGCTCTCCTCCACTTAAAAAACAACTACCATCTATGTGATGCTGAGAACTGAACTTCACCTTGAACATTAAAATAAAATAAATGCTACCTTGATTTTTTTTATTTTTTTTTGATGTGTGCATTTTATCGAAATTGTTACAGAATGATCAGTCATTGACAAAGACAAATAGGAAACATGAATATCTGTATGTAAAGACAGGGAGAATTAATTTAGTTTTGCTACATTTCCAGTGAATCAGCACTGCATTGATCTACAAATAGCTCATTGCTAGGCTACCAAGTGAATGACTAGCGAGTCTAACTACACGTAGACATTGTCAGGACGCATACAGCAGTATGCATGCTTCCATAGCAATGTTTTATGAGGCCATATTGCATGAATTGGCAAATATTCTATGCAACAAATAACAGGATCATAATTAATCAGACATAATAAGGTGTCAAGTACATGTCAGAGTAATAAGCATGGACTATGTATGGCAGCACAACAGGCCCATAAAACTATACACAAAACTGGTGTGAAGTAAAATAAAAGAATCAGATTGATCCTTTTATTTTCTGAAGGAGCTCTGAAAAATGAAGGGAATCTGATTGGTTGCTGACAGGCAACTAAGTTAGTTTCCCTTTATACCAGTTTTTGTAACTCTCCCCTGTTAGCCGCCGCTGTCTGATGTCTCCAGAGATATTTTAGCAAAAATCAGGCTTCATCACATTTCTGGGGATTTATTAAAATTTGTTATGTTTCACACACCGGGTAATGCAGGTGAAGGAATGTGAAGGATTCTCTAGGCCACAATGCCATTGGCACAAGCTCACTTAAGATGATGAATCTAAATGACTTCCTGGTTATCACCTATTAATTCCTATACAGGGATCTGGATTTCGCTACAGGGAGGTCCCAGGTCATGGTCCCAAGCATAGTCTTGGATTGGCAGCAGGGTGCAGCAACCATTGCATAGTCAAGAACAGAAGAAAGAACCAGTCGAATTAGAAAGAACCAAAGTCACAGATAAGGTCAAGCTTAGGTAACCCAGGGAGGCAGATAAATAGGGTTGAGCGAATCAAAGTATCCAAAGTGGACTTCAAATCAAATTTCAGGAAAAATTCAATTTGCCGTGAAGCTGAATTTCCCTGTGCTTCATGATAGCGAATCAATTTTCCCTGAAATGGCAGTAAAAAAAATACATTTGAGCACTAAGAGGCCATCGCGGCCATCTTGAATGAAGATCCTGCCCGGAGTCTCTTGTGAAATCTCCTGTCTTCAATCAAGATGGCTGTGGCAGCCTCTTCGCACTCAAATGGATAAGGTGAGTATATTTTATTTATTTTGATAATGGATTAACCCCTGAAAGCCCTCACTATTATTCTCAGATGCCGCAGTCAGCAATGAACGCAGCATCTGAGGGGTTCAATGTTGGGGGCAGAGTAATCGCTGTTCCCCGTCATTGAGCCCGCTTCTTACAAAGAAATGAGCTTTGTAATTAAGTTATTTATCATGAAGCTAATTTCTTTATGAAATTTAGTGAAGCGGCCAAATCGAATTTTTCAAAACTTTGCTCATCTCTAGAGACAAAGGCAGAACAACAAAACCAAGGCTGAGATAAAAGGAGAAGCTAGAGATAAGCTGGGGACAAAATCAAATTCAAAGTACACAACAGAAGTAATCAAAAAGCCAGGAAAGGATTCTACTGTGTAGTGTCTGCTTGCTGAGATTATGTTTAAATAGTCCTCCTGATGATACAATCTGTGATGCTGAGAACCGGAACCAGAAGTGTGATGACCACTGCTGAGCTGCTGCCTGTTGATGAAAAAACGCTGCGTGAAAAGAAGCATGATACAACCGTGTCTGAGGATAGGAAATGCAGCATCAGACCGAAGAATGGTAAGCAAAAAAAATCAACTTGTACTATAAACTTACTAAAAATTTTATGTACAAGCTTCACTAAGTGATAATTCCAAAAGAGAAAAACAAACAGCCACTACTATACCAGAGGTCAGCAAGCTTCAGCACTCCTTCTGCTGTGAAACTACAGCTCCCAGCATGCACTAACTTGGCTGTTCTTGTCACTGAAAAGAGGATTTTGTAAGTTGTAGTTTAAGAACAGTTGGGGTGCCGGAGGTTGCTGATTCCTTTACTAGACAGTAACAGGAGTCAATTATTTTTACCTAAAGTTCAAGATAAATTAATGGAGCAAGAATAAAACTGGTAGAACACATTCTAAGAAAGTGTAAGAAAGAAAATGCCTTCTATGTCATGTATTTCAGCAAAGTGTCTGTCCATTCAAAGTCAGCACTTCATGTTTCTTCACTAAGTCTACTTCACTAAGATTTTCTAGCCTGCACATTAACCAATCAGGCAACAGAGAGAGTAAAGACATGTTACATGTATACCACACCGATCTTCGTTGTCTTTGACATCATTATATTTTGACTTTACTTGTCATAATACTATTGACAGTAGGGATGGGGGTTTCTTATGACTTGTAGGGGGTCATACAAAAGGTTGACCATTTCCTCATCTATTGAGTGATCAGCAGCACCTTTACAAAGGACAATTATTGTGAACGAGCATTCATCCAAAAGTTTCTTTCTAATAATTGGCCCAATCCTCAGCCCATTTAAAAGGGCCATTAGTTTCTACTCTATCAGGTTTTTCCCCCCGTGTCCCGATCTTCTATCTTCAAATAAAGGTAAAGATTTAAAAAGGTGCTTAATAGCTGTTCCGCTATATATCAGAGTTTGTGGTTCAAAATTATCAGAAGCTTGTACCTAGAGTCTCCAGAGACATTCCCACGTGAATTGAACTGAGCTGCAAAACCATACACATTCTATGAACAAGAATGGTGCTCATGATAAAAGTAGACCACTTTCTCTAATCCTAGAGAACCGCAAAGGGGCCTTTTGCTCTTTTCCATTAATCACTATTCTATGGTTTAGTGCTGTACCCACTAAAGGGTCCCAAAACTAGGGACTGTGTGGCCTTTTTAAACTGTAACCACTGTTGGGAAAACAATTCTCTAGAAAATAGATGCCCGACCTTTTCTAGTTAACAAGCCACTCTTAAGCATGATAAATGGTTTTGAGTCTCACTGAGCAGTAAGAGGCAAAATACAAAATATCACACATGGTTCTTACCCTCTAACAGTACTAATGTTTAGATAGCAGATGGGGAATAAGGTGGCACCATGAATAAAACAACGAAAAATAGAGACGATACAAATGCCATCAGAAAAATGTTAAAAGGCCCTGAAAAAGGATTTTTCCCAGTAAAAATGGAAATGTTGCCAGGAATTAAAACAAAATGCAATAAAAAGTAAAGATGGAAGTTACAGTCAGTCTATTCAACAACAAATTACCTGCCGAACAGAAAAAAATTGTATATGCATTAATATGCCCATGCAACAAAACATACATGGGTAGGACAAAGAGACCACTATTTAAAAGGATTAGGGGAAAGCTATGTTATTTAAAAAAGAAATATGATGACCATCCGCTATTGAAACGTTATAAAGAGATACATGGAGGCAGTGGCGTAACTAGAAATGATTGGGCCCCACAACTAATTTTTAAACGGGCCCCTACCCCCTTCACAAGCGCCGTGCCGACACAGGGAACAATGAGGACAGTACGGCAGGGCGTGCAGCACCATATAAATCAGGCTGGAAGGCCCTTCCTTTTATGAATTAAGGAGGCCGGGTACCATTTTTACCACTCGTTGAGGGATCCTAGCAATAAAATCATTTAGTATTGCTTCCGAAGCCAGGAGCAGCTGCTTTCACTGCTTCCCTGATAGATACGCCACTGATGCCAGTCTTAGGCCCAGTTCACACAACTAAAACATGCTTAAAAAAATCTGAATGGAATTCCCTTTTTTTCAGCTCGAAAAAACCCATGGTTTTTTTTACACTTTTTTTTAATGGATGTTCACTTCAATACAAAAGTAAATTTTCAGCTTGAGGTTTTTGGAGATCTGTGCCAAAAAAATGCACCGAAAATGCACAAAAACTACATGGACTGACATTTATTTTAATGGGAGATCCAGTGCTGATTCTGCGCCAAGATATGGTGCGCTGCTTCTTTTTCCCACGCTTTTTTCTGTAAAAAAAAAAAGAGGAAGCGCTGCTTCCCATTGAAGTGATTGCAATGTTGCTTTGAGACTTATTTTGGAGCTGATTTTGCAGCAGAAATGCTCCAAAATCTGCACCAAAAACCTCAGTGTAAACTAACCCATAGGCTGTATTTACAGTTGTGTTCAAAATAATTCAACCCTCAATGCTGTAAAGGGTTTTAGGGAATTTAGTGTACATTTGTAATTGTGTTCAGAATGAAAGTCTTACAAGGACTTTTTAAAGAACCAAATGCAACTAAAATGACATCAATTGTTTTTGTAATACAGTATTAAATGTTTTTTTTGTGATTTCTTCATTGACACAATTATTCAACCCCTTAAAGACTACCACTCTTAAGAACAGAGGTTCATTTAAGTGTTTTCGATCAGGTATTGAAAACACCTGTGGATGTCAAGGAGCAGCAATCAAGCATAATAAGCACCAATTAGGCAGATTTAAAATGACTGTAATACTGAGCTCCTTCTAGACATTTACTGGTGTGTTTACAAACATGGTGAAGTCAAGAGAAGAGGTGATTTCTCTTCACAGGAAGGGCAATGGCTATAAGAAGATTGCAAAGATGTTAAACATACCATGAGAAACCATAGGAAGCATCATTCGCAAATTCAAGGCAAAGGGCACAGTTGAAACGCTACCTGGTCGTGGCAGAAAGAAGATGCTGACTTCGACTGCTGTGCACTACCTGAAGCGCAAAGTGGAGAAAAGTCCCCGTATGACTGCTGAGGAACTGAAAAAAGATTTGTCAGATGGGGGTACTGAAGTTTCAGCTCAGACAATAAGGAGCACACTGCGTAATGAAGGCCTCCATGCCAAAACTCCCAGGCCAGAACTCCAAAGAATAAGAAGAGTCGACTGCAGTATGCCAAAAGTCATGTGGACAAACCACAAAAGTTTTGGGATAGTGTTCTGTGGACGGATAAAACAAAATTTGAACAGTTTGGGCCCATGGATCAACGCTATGTTTGGAGGAGGAAGAACAAGGCCTACGAAGAAAAGTACACCTTGTCTACTGTGAAGCATGGCGGGGGGTCAATCATGCTTTGGGGCTGTTTTGCTTCTACAGGTACAGGGAAGCTTCAGCGTGTGCAAGGTACCATGAATTCTCTTCAGTACCAGGAGATATTGGATGAAAATGTGATGCAGTCCGTCACAAACCTGAGGCTTGGGAGACGTTGGACCTTTCAACAGGACAATGATCCCAAGCATACCTCCAAGTCCACTAGAGCATGGTTGCAGATTAAAGGCTGGAACATTTTGAAGTGGCAATCGCAGTCAACAGACTTAAATCCGTCTGGCTAAGCCTAAGAATGTGACTGAACTGGAGGCTTTTGCCCATGAAGAATGGGAGAAGATACCCGTAGATTGCTGCAAGACACTTGTGTCAAGCTATGCTTCACATTTAAAAGCTGTTATAACTGGAAAAGGATGTTGTACTAAGTACTAAGATTGAATGTCACTTGGGGGTTGAATAAAACTGATAATGATGTGAGCACAGAAAAGACATTTGTGGTTATTTCATTATAAATGTTATGTTATATTTGTCTGACTTACAAGTGCCTCTTTGATTTAATTGTAAACAAGATGACTGAAATGATCAAAATCAATGTCAAACTGGCCAAAACACTCAATTTCAGTGGGGGTTGAATAATTTTGAACACAACTGTACATCAGATTTTTGCCCCAGGTTCAGCGTATACACATTCCTTATACATTATATATAGTTGCCTCAGGCAGACGTCAGACAGGATATTTGATTCTTTAACATACATGTGTTTTTACTGGACTATGACGTATACGATACAAAAGCGCAGCACTCCTCGTTCTTGTATCCTGCACAATCCGGTAAAAAAAAATTGATACCTTTTCTTTTTTACAATGAAACTCTATGGTGAACGGATGTCACTGTCATGGCATCAGTATGAGGCAACCAAATACGTTATTTTGTATACATTAAACGGATGGGAAAAACGTGATGTGAACCCAGCCTTAAATGTGGGACAAAAATGTGATGTGAACTAGCGGCGCATTGTACTGTTATTGAAATAAATATACTCGCCTGCTTCCCGCCGCTCCGTGATCTTCCATTCCCCTCTCTGTAAAGGTTTGGTTGCATGGGGGTCAGATGACTGGCCTCATACTGGTGTGCAGGGATAAGCCTGGAATGTATGGGCTCCTGAGAGTGACAGGCACAGGCTCTTCTTTCTGCAGCACTTCCTTTCACTATTCAGTCTCCCCTCTCCCTCTGGTTATTGCCGCCTACAGAGCAGTCTCTGTAGCAGAAGCTGGGCTGTACTAATAGCAGAGGGAGGGGAGACAGGATCTCCCTGTAGCACACTGTACTGAGCCCTGGCTGCATTATTAAGCAGCCAGGCTCCTCTATTAATGGCCCGTGCTAATGGGCGGGGCTTAGCTCCCTGCTCTACTCCGAGGACATTCTAGAGCAGTGAAGTGAGTGTAGAGGGGGTGTGGCCAGTCTGACACTGTTTACTACTGCTCCGGGCCCCTTGTCAGCTAGGGCCCCGAAGCAGCTGCTACCCCTGCTTCCCTGGTAGGTCATATATGTGTGGAATAGCCTATATACAGCAAAATTGGAGAGGGGGGATTTAATTAAAGCTATGTCAAGGCTGGAAACAAAATAGATATTTAATCTGAAGTCTTTGATCCCAGAAGGACTTAATAGCGATGTTGAACTATTTGCATTTGAGTAAGAAGACGCCAAGTAAATATAGATAGATAGGGGTTAAATGGAGAAGATTTCCTTGCACAAGAAGACCAGTATGTGGAAAGGATAAAGGCGGACTAACAAGGCATTACCAGTTCCCTGATGAAGGAACGCGTCCCATTCCAAAACAAGTAGGTTCACTTTGTGCTCTCAGAAAGCACCCATACCCTGTAACGGTGACATCACTAAGCACTCGGCGCAAGCGCATGAGGAGCTGTGCTACTGTTCGGGGCACACTCAGTACAGATATCCACAGCAACACAGATCTCCGACACAGACAAGGAATCATTTTGGTTTAGTCCCACATGCAAGAAACAGTGCTACACCTTCAGACACGTGGATTACAGGAGAGGTAAGAATATATTGATGCTGATATAAACCTGAATGTATATGGATGTGCAAGTGACCATCTTTACAGAAATGTGTAGCAATTAACAAGGTAATAGGAGCAATAGTAATACAAGTCATAGACAGCACGATAACCAATTTATATAACCAGTGAAGTGACATTCTTAGCGGCAGTAGCAGTATTGTTGCGGTACTGCAGCACTGTGCAATAGGCAGAAAAGGAGCGAGGGAGCTTTTCATCATTATTTAATATATGGTTCTTAAAAAGGTTTATCCTGGAAAAGATAATGATGACTTAGCCTCAGGAAAGGTTATCATTATCACATCAACGGGGGTCCAAGTCTCGGTATCCCCATAGCTGTTCCAGGAACCGGTGCACTCACCCAAAATCTGGTGAGTGATGCAGGCTTCTGGCAGCTTTCCAAGGACAGCGCCGTACATTGTATAGTAGCAGAGCTTGGTATTGTAGCTCATCCCCATTGACTTAAATAGTGCTGAGCTGCAACTAGGCCATGTGACCAATGTACAGTGATATCACTGGCCTAGGAAGAGGCTGCGGTGCTCAAGGCCTCTTTTAACAGCTGATCGGTGGGGGTACCGGGTGTCATACCCCTACAGATCTGATACTGATTACCTATCCGGGGGATAAGTCATAAATATATTTTCCTGGGTAAATCCTTTAACCTGTTACGGACATAGGACTTATCAGTACGCCCTGCTCGGCCGGCAGTAATCGGAACAAGGTACCTGCTGAAATCATTCAGCAGGTACCTTGTTACAATGCCTAGGGGGGTCCTGTGACCCCCCTGTATCAACGATCGCTGCAAACTGCAGATCAATTCAGACCTGCGGTTTGCAGCGCTTTCCGAAGCTTCTGATCCCCGCGGTCATTTAAATTTGGCCAAACTTTCAATTTTTAACCACCCGCGCGGGCGGTGTCGGCGATGCGGGAGGTGGGCGGTGTGGCGGCGATCCCCAGCCCGCCTCCTCTCTAAACTTCATTGGTGGCCAGTGGTTATACCAGAGTGTCAGCACATTGCTGACACTCTGGTATAAACGGCTGACATCTGTAATGTGATGTCAGCCGTTTAACCCCTTCCATGCTGCAGTCTGTACGGACCGATGTATGGAAGGGGTTAACATGTATGGAGCTCCCTCTCCCATCGGGGGCTGCTGTGCCCCGGCAGCCCCCGATTCTTGATTAGACCAAGAAGGGAGGGGGCCCCCTTCCCTCCCCATCACACACTGCTCTGTTCTGGCAGTGGGTGATGGTTACCATGACAACAGTACGCCTTCACAGGCGTCCTGCTTGCCATGGTAATGGCAACTCTGATCAGACTTCTGCTAAAGTAAAAAATACAGTACAGTACACTATATAGTGTACTGTACTGTATTATACAGACATCAGACCCACTGGATCTTCAAGAACCAAGTGGGTCTGGGTAAAAAAAATGTAAAAATAAAAATATATATTTAATGATAAATGAAAAAAAAAAAAAAAAAATACACATATTAGGTATTGCCGCGTCCGTAAAATCCTGCTCTATACAAATATCACATGACCAACCCCTCAGGTGAACACCATAAAAAAAAAAATTTTAAATGGTGAAAAAAAGCCAATTTTTCGTCACCTCACATCACAAAAAGTGTAATACCAAGCGATCAAAAGGTCATATGCCTCCCAATATAGTGCCAATCAAACCGTCATCTCAACCCGCAAAAAATGATACCCTACATAGGACAACTCCCAAGAAAAAAAAAATATGGCTCTTAGCCTATGGAGACACTAATACATGATTTTTTTATTTTCTATAATGCTGTTATTGTGTTAAAAATAAATTTAAAAAAGTATACATATTAGGTATTACCGCGTCCGTAAAAACCTGCTCTATAAAAATATCACATGATCTAACACCTCAAGTAAATACCGTAAAAACACCTCAAGTAAATACCGTAAAAAAATGCAATAAAAACTGTGTAAAAAAATATTTTTGGCACCTTGCATCACAAAAAGTGTAATAGCAAGCGATCAAAAAGTTATATGCCTCCCAAAATAGTGCCAATAAAACCATCATCTCATCCCGCAAAAAACTTATACTCTACATAGGACAATGGCCCCAAAAAATAAAAAAATATGCCTCTCAGATTATGGCGACATTAAAACATGATTTTTTTTTGTTTCAAAAATGATATTATTGTGTAAAACTTAAATAAATGAATAAAAAGTATACATATTAGGTATCATCGCGTCCGTAACAACCTTCTCTATAAAAATAACACATGACCTAACCCCTCAGGTGAACACAGCAAAAAAAAAATATAAATACGGTGTCAAAAGCCATTTTTGTCACCTTACATCACAAAAAGTGTAATAGCAAGTGACCAAAATGACATATGCACCCCAAAATAGTGCCAATCAAACCGACATCTCATCCCGCAAAAGATTAGCCCCTGAATAAGACAGTCACCCAAATATAAAAAAAAATATGTATTTCAGAGTGTGGAGACATTAAAAAAATCATTTTTTTCAAAAATTCTTTATTATGTAAAACTGAAACAAAACCCCCCAAAAAGTAGTCATATTTTGTATTGTCGTGTCCGTTACAAGTTGCTCTACAGAAATAACACAATATCTGACCTGTCGAATCAACAATGTAAATAAAAAAAAAAAAACGGCGCAAACATCTGTTTTTTTGCAAATTTTCCATTTTAATCAATTTTTCCAGTAACAAAGCAAGGGTTAACAGCCAAACAAAACTCAATATTTATTGCGCTGATTCTGTAGTTTGCAGAAACACCCCATATGTGGTCTTAAACTGCTGTATGGCCAAAGGCAGGGCGCAGAAGGAAAGGAACGCCATATGGTTTTTGGAAGGCAGATTTTGCTGGACTGGTTTTTTGGCACCATGTTCCACTTGAAGCCCCCCTGATGCACGCCTACAGTAGAAACTCCAAAAAAGTGACTCCATCTAAGAAAGTACACCCCTCAAGGTATTCAAAACTGATTTTACAAACTTTGTTAACCCTTTAGGTGTTCCACAAGAGTTATTGGCAAATGGAGATAAAATTTTAGAATTTCTATTTTTTTGTTACCTTGCCTCAAAAAAAGTGTAATATAGAGCAACCAAAAATCATAATTACCCTAAAATAGTACCAACAAAACTGCTACCTTATCACGTAGTTTCTTAGTAGTTTTCTTTTTTGGAGTTTCTACTCTAGGGGTGCACCAGGGGGGCTTCAAATGGGACATGGTGTCTAAAAACCAGTCTGGCAAAATCTGCCTTCAAAAACAACACAGCGCTCCTTTCCTTCTATGCCCTGCCGTTTGGCCATACAGCAGTTTACGACCATGTATGGGGTGTTTCTGCAAGCTACGGAATCAGGGCAATAAAGATTGGGTTTTGTTTGGCTGTTAACCCTTGCTTAGTTACTGGAAAAAAAATGATTAAAATGGAAAATTTTCCAAAAAATTGCAATTCTGAAATTTCATCTCCATTTGCCAATAACTCTTGTGAAACACCTAAAGGGTTAACGAGGTTTTAAAATCAGTTTTGAATACCTTGAGGGTTGTAGTTTCTAGAATGGGGTCATTTTTGGGTGGTTTCCATTATGTAACCCTCACAAAGTGACTTCAGACCTGAACTGGTCCCTAAAAAGTGGGTTTTTGAAAATTTCTGAAAAATTTCAAGATTTGCAGTTATAACTTCTAAGCCTTGTAACGTCCCCAAAAAATAAAATAGCATTCTCAAAATGATGCAAACATGAATTAGACATATGGGGAATGTAAATTAATAACTTTTTTTGGCGGCATTACTATGTATTATAGAAGTAGACAAATTGAAACTTGGAAAACTGCAAATTTTTGCAAATTTTTGGTAAATTATGTATTTTTTTATAAATAAAAATGAATTTTTTTGACTCCATTTTACCAGTGACATGAAGTATAATATGTGACGGAAAAAAAATCTCAGAATGGCCCGGATAAGTAAAAGAGTTTTAAAGTTATGTACACAGATAGTAACACTGGTCAGATTTGCAAAAAATGGCCTGGTCCTTAGGGTGAAAATGAGCCTGGTCCATAAGGGGTTAAACCTAATATTCATTGGCAGTATTAGTGTATTGACGCTAGTACAAAGTTTTAGTATAACAGCAGAATGTAATACTATGACAACCCTAAAGTTGACAACATCTGGAGAGCCACATGTAGGGAGAAGAAAGCCACAGGTTTCAGCTAGTGTTGATTGAGCATGCTCGGCCGAACACCAGTTCAGCTCGAGCATCTCGATGCTTGACACATGGCGGTACTCGGCCGAGAACCACATGTGCTTGAGCGCAATGCTCGAGTCTCCTCTCCACATGTTTCTAGGCTGCTACAAAGCCAATAATCATGCAGGGAGGTACTGGCACCACTGTAATGTGGTAGCCATGTTGGCTACTGGCATTACAGTGATTGGCTGGCTCATCGGGTGCTATATAGCACCCGATGATACGTGTTTGGCTCAGTATTAGTCAGGGAGAGCTGAGCATAGGAAGGGACAGACAGTGTAGGGAGTGTTATTGGAAGACTTGTATTACAAAAACTTTTCAGATACCCAAAAGTCCTTTTATGGACTATTGTGTGTGACAGCAGCAATATATATTTTTAGTTGACAAATATAAGTAGACAGCAGTTATATCTCTATATCAATAAATAAGAGCACCACATTCAGGAATGAACTATAGGATATTAATATGTCACTTGATTTTATATAGATACTTTTTAATACTTTTTATTGCTTTTTATTATATATTTATTATGTATTTTATTATAAACGTTTTGATAATGACGTCTTTCATGTGATCTGTATACAAAATACTGGGACATTGATCCAGTCCAATTTTTGGAGATGACCCAGACATGTGATAGACAGAGGATATATAAGTACTATGGATTTGGTGTGGAGGCTTCACTGATGAAGGGACCAGCTAAGAGTCCCGAAACGCGTATGGTTTTGAAGAGACCCCCACCATTTTGGATTACCAACTTACAAGCTATCGTAATATATTACCAGAGGTCACGGAGCGCTCCGATGACATTAGTAATATAACAGACCTCAGGACATCAAATTGCGGGAGGAGTACGAAAAAGGAAATACGTCACACAAGGAAACACGTCATACAGATACACAGACATAATCGGCATCCTTGTACATCGCGGAGACACGGCTCGAGGTAAGCGCGGCCAAGACACGTGGGACGCCACTACTAGGACCGGAAGATCTTACCACGGAGCCAGCGGGATTACTGAACAGGTACTGCCGTCTCTAGTACGCTAAGGAATTGCTAAGGAATTGCCAAATCGTTATCTATATACCTCCCTTACTGACACTCCTCCACGCAAATAGAAATTAATCTAAATATCTTGGATTTATACGCAACAGTATATATTGCTATAGACAGTCACTACCTATATAGCGTTCAGCGTATCTAGCATATTGCAGCAAGTGAATGAACATTGCTTTTTTCCCTTTCTAAAGGAATATATGGATCTGAGCTATTTATTTTAGACTCTTGATTCTTTTATTTATTGATATAGAGATATAACCGCCGTCTACTTATATTTGTCAAATATTGTTACCAATTGATATAATAAATATTTATCCTAGCTTTACGTTCTTACATGTGGCTCCAAATTAGAGATCAATACCATTGCTATTTAAAATGTTACTACTACTGTGCCTTGGGGTATAGCACTTTTTGATCAGAGCACCTTGCCCATCGGATATCTAGTGACGCCACCCCTTTCCCTTTGGTTCAATATATATTTTTAGCACATCCTGCGCTAAATAGAGTCTAATAGACCGCTGTGGACAGTTAAATTATCCACGCCAAATCTCCTGTGTAAAGTGTGCGCATCCCAAAAATATCTGTGACAGCCAGTGAACTTTTTCCATAGACCTGTCGGCTGTGTAAGTGACATTAGTTGCGCCACATCTGCAGTGTAATGTGTGTGCTGAATAAATTTATCAGTGACATACAGTGTACTTTTTCAATAGACGGTGTCAGCTGAGGACAGTGACATTAGTATGCGCCACATCTGCAGTGTAACATGTGCGCTGAAAAAATGTATCTGTGAAATAGCGTCTAGCGTGTACTTTTTCAATAGACGGTGTCCGCTTCTGGGAGAAGGCGGGCCAAACTAAACAGGCCCGCAACTGTTCCTCGGAGCACCCCCTTGCAGAAATCTCCCTTGCCAAGGGGTAGGTGTTCCGCAGTATGGCGCTTTTTTAAGGAAAGTGCGGACGACAAAAGAATAGTAGTTTGCAACCTGTGTCGCACCAAAATGAGCCGGGGCGTGAAGACTAGCAACCTCACCACCAGCATGATCCGGCACATGGCATCCAAGCACCCAAATAAGTGGGACGAACGCCTAGGTCCACAATCTGTGTTTGCAGGTCACACCACTGCCTCCTCTTCCCCTATGTTACATGCTGCTGGCCAATCCCCTGTCGAAGGTGGAGGCCCGGATGCCTCCTGCACTGCACCTGTACCTTCGCAAGCACCATCAGCGACCACATTCACTTCCCTGTCCCAGCAAAGCGTCCAAATGTCCTTACCCCAGGCCTTTGAATGCAAGCGCAAATACCCAGCCGGCCACCCATAGGCCATAGCACTAAATGCGCAGCTTTCAAAATTACTGGCCCTGGAAATGTTGCTATTTAGGCTTCTGGACACTGAGGCCTTCCACAGCCTGATGTTGGCGGCCGTCACGCGTTATGCAGTCCCCTGCCCCACTATTTTTCCCGGTGTTCTGGGCCCACCTTACACCAACATCTGTCCTGTAACATCCTACGTACCCTGACCAACGCAGTTATAGAATTTAATAGGAAACTCATTCGAATAGCAGGGCCTCTTAAGAGTCCTGGATTGTGATTTATCGTCACTACCTCCCCCTGTCGGGAGTGGGTAATTGGCGCGCCTGCTGCCTTCCTTTGATATGGTAACCTTTTCTCAGGCTTACTCTCCGGAATCAAACCCTGATTCCCTGTTACCTGTGGTCACCATAATTGGAGCAGAACGTACCATCGAAAGTTGATAGGGCAGACATCCAAATGGATCGTCAACGTGTCAGGGACGTGCGATCAGCCCGAAGTTATCTAGAGTAAACAAAGTGGAGGCAGGACCTCACCCATAATGTTTTCGATGGTCAGCTAGCCTGCAGGCCCTCGCATATAATGTTTTACAGGGTCATCTCGCCTGCAGGTCCTCGCATATAATGTTTTACAGGGTCAGCTCACCTGCAGGCCCTCAACTACAATCTTTTACAGGGTCAGCTCACCTGCAGGCCCTCTCATAGAATGTTTTACAGGGTCAGCTCACCTGCAGGCCCTTGCATATAATGTTTTAGAAAGTCAGCTCACCTTGGGGCCCTCACCTACAATCTTTTACAGGGTCAGCTCACCTATAGGCCCTCGCATATAATGTTTTAGAAAGTTAGCTCACCTGTAGGCCCTCACCTACAATCTTTTACAGGGTCAGCTCACCTGGAGGCCCTCGCATACTGGCTTTTACAGGGTCAGCTCACCTGCAGGCCCTCGCATATAATATTTTAGAAGTTTAGCTCAGCAGCAGGCCCTCACCTACAATCTTTTACAGGGTCAGCTCACCTGCAACCCCACACCTACAATCATTTACAGGGTCAGCTCACCTGCAGGCCCTCATATATAATGTTTTTGAAGGTTAGCTCACCTGCAGGCCCTCACCTACAATCTTTTGCAGGGTCAGCTCACCTGCAAGCCCTCTCATATAATGTTTTAGAAGGTTAGCTCACTTGCAGGCCCTCACCTACAATCTTTTACAAGGTCGGCTCACCTGCAAGCCCTCGCATATAATGTTTTAGAAGGTCAGCTCACCTGCAGGTCCTCACCTACAACCTTTTAGAGGGTCAGCTCAACAGCAGGCCCTCAACCATAAAATTTTATACGGTTAGCTCACCTGCAGGCCCTCACCTACAATCTTTAACAGGGTCAGCTCACCTGCAGGCCCTCGCATATAATGTTTTATAGGGTTAGCTCATCTGCAGGCCCTCGCATATAATGTTTTAGAAGGTCAGCTCACCTGCAGGCCCTCACCTACAATCTTTTTACAGGGTCAGCTCACCTGCAAGCCCTCGCATATATTGTTTTAGAAGGTCAGCTCACCTACAGGCCCTCACCTGCATCCTTTTAGAGGGTCAGCTCTGCAGCAGGCCCTCAATCATAATTTTTTCAATGGTCAGCTAAGCAGCAGGCACTCTCCTATAATTTTTTTAATGGTCAGCTCAGCAGCAGGCCCTCAACCATAATGTTTTAGATGGTCATCTTAGCAGCAGGCCCTTGTCCCTAATGTTTTAGATGGTCAGATCAGCAGACCCTTGCTCCAAATGTTTTTGAGGGTCACTAGCAGGCCATCAATCAGAATTTTTCAAGGGCGTGTATGTTGCCCTCCTCTATGTGTAATAATGGGTGTATTGGACTGCCGGTTCCTTGTCATTTTTGGCAGCCCTTTCACTTAGTGCATAGGCTTTATGAGTGTAGGAGTCCCACTACATGAACAATTGTACCACAATGTAAATGAGGCCCTCCTTTATGTGATATACACATATTGCTTGTAATTTTTGGCAGCACTTGCACTTTATATACAAGTAAATATACAGGAAAGAATGTTTCCTAACAATTTTTCCTCTAAAATCGATTTTATCTTTGGTTTTGTGCGTATTATTTTCAGTCTGTAAAAGTGGCGTACTATTCGGACAACATCGTTCCCAGCAGCGGCCTGGGAGTCCAAAATGGATGCAGACATCCTCCTCATGCTGTTCTCAAACCATTTTGGTGGTTTTTCCATCAATTTCTGAATGATTTCTATGAACCAGGCACCCTCCCCTCTTCAGAGCAGGGTGTGCCTGGTTTAATGCTCAGGATCTCCCATTGACTTCCATTATACTCGGGTGCTCATTAGAGCACCAGAGCAACTCAATGTGTTCGGCCCGAGCACTTGGGTGCTCAATCAACAGTAGTTTCAGTACATCATTCATAAGCACAGAGAATGTTTGTAGTGCTTCAGTGTCCAATGGGTCTCACTTAGTTTTATCGTAACTAGCCAGTTATACAGAGCATTTACAAGGACTTCAGACCATTTAACATTTTTCAAATTTTCTTATGTTGCGGCCTTGTGCTAAAATAATCAGCACATTGTTTTTTTGGGTATATGCCACATACCCAAGAAGCACACCTGAATTTTGGAGATTTTCTGTTATTCTTCCCCGCAAATCCTCTCTGGCTAGGCCATTTATGTTGACCCTAGGTCATTTCTGTGTTGTCTTGGTTGTGTGCCTAGGGGCATTGTAACATAGTAACATAGTATATAAGACCGAAAAAAGACATTTGTCCATCCAGTTCGGCATGTTTCCTACAAGTTGATCCAGAGGAAGGCAAAAAACCCCTGTGAGGCAGAAGCCAATTTTCCCCACTTAAGGGGAAAAAATTCCTTCCTGAATCCAATCAGGCAATCAGAATAACTTCCTGGATCAACAACCCCTCTCTAGTAGCTATAACCTGTAATATTATTACATTCCAGAAATACATCCAGTCCCCTCTTGAATTCCTTTATTGTACTCACCATCACCACCTCCTCAGGCAGAGAGTTCCATAGTCTCACTGCTCTTACCGTGAAGAATCCTTTTCTATGTTTGTGTACAAACGTTCTTTCCTCCAGACGCAGAGGATGTTCCCTCATCACAGTCACAGTCCTGGGGATAAATAGATTATGGGAGAGATCTCTGTACTGACCCCTGATATATTTATACATAGATATTAGATCTCCCCTCAGTCGTCTTTTTTCTAAAGTGAATAACCCTAATTTTGATAACCTTTCAGGGTACTGTAGTTGCCCCATTCCAGTTATGACTTTAGTTGCCCTCCTCTGAACCCTCTCCAGCTCTGCTATGTCTGCCTTGTTCACAGGAGCCCAGAACTGTACACAGTACTCCATGTGTGGTCTGACTAGTGATTTGTAAAGAGGTAGGACTATGTTGTCTTCTTGGAAGGTTAATGGATCAGGTTTTCATTAAGAATATCTCTCTACTTTGCTCCATTCAGTTTCCCTCCAACCCTAACCAGTCTCCCTGTCCCAGCCGCTGTAAAACTTCTTCACTGCATAATGCTACAGCCACTATGCTTCACTGTAGGATTGGTATTGGGCAAGTGATGAGCAATGCATGGCTTCATTTCTTAGAATTAAGGCGCAAAAGTTCAATCTTGGTTTCATCATACCGGAGAATCTTGTTTCTCTCAGTCTGAGATTTCATTAGGCACTTTCCAGGCATATTCCAGGTGAAGATATACTAATCTATAACTAGACAAATTTTAAGTCGAGAATTTTAAGAAAGTTGGGTGGTAACTCTTATAAGAATGTTACTAAAGGCTTATTATTTATTATTCATCACATTTATCTGTGATTTTTATTTTATTTTTTCATTTTAATTTTGGTTTAACCTCCAAGCTCATCTTAGGATGCATATGAATTAAATACATTTAATACATTAAATTATTGAATTTACCAGCTAAAATGTCAACACTGTTATTCTGCACTGCCTCATTCAAAGGGGGGTTTGTCATTCTCCTCTACTTTGCTTATCCATCCTGCCACTCATCTCATGGGATGCATGCCTTTACCAGCTCCTGGGCATCTTAAGAATATGGTGCACTCTAGACTCCTTTTTCCACAGCCAGTGCCAAAATGCCCAAGCATTTATAAGGGATTCTCCTCTATTGCTCTGGGCCTGAACAATAAGGTCAATTTGGTGTCCCTGTCTACAAAGATATTTGTTCCTGCTTCTTCTCTTACTGACTCAGATTATATATTTGACCTTGGTTATCTACTGCCTTTTCTGAACTCTGCATATCTACGGTTTACAAGTGAATTCTGCCTGTCTCAACCTGTACACTGTCTGGCCATCATAACCTCATCCTGGTGACCACTGTCCATCTACATTCCAGCTGTTGCTAACACACACTACTAAAGGGGTAGCAAATTGGAGATTCCCTGTCCATACCACCTTGCAAGGGTTAATGGTGAAGAACTCATAGTCCCTCAGACTCTACTATCTAGCATTGTCCGAAACCCAATATATAAGCAAACCAGTGGGTCTAAAAATCTCAGTGTTTTTATTACAAGTATGCTGTATTAAATTCCATTTCTAAGTGTTTTATATTTTTTTTCCTGAATTTCATGCTAAAAGATTTTAGCATTATTATGACAATGCTGACATCAAAGTATAGTTTCAATAATATGATTAAGCATCCAGTACATCGATCATGCAGAGTTATAATGCAAGGTTAAAATGGATTATTCATTTATTACTCAGAACGTACCAGTGACAGCTCTGGCTCAAACAAACTCTGCATGCCTGCCTATATCATTTCTAAGTATAGCAAATAAGAGCACTGCAGATTTCCCTTTTATAATGCCTTTGAAAAGCAAACAAATGCCTTGAATCCTGTATTACTACATTTTGGTGTGCCTGAAGGATGGCAATGATATTGAGTTTTACTTGCTGGAAACAAAGGCACAATTAAGATTAATCTTGTAGGCATTGTCATTTCACTTGCATTTACATAATTATTCTAATTCCATTTTCCCTATATATAAAAGAAAAAGAAATCTCAGACTAGAGCAAAATAGTTAAGCATTTCTTAAAAATTTATATATTAAGTATCAGACCAATACAGATAGAAGCATAATTAATTATGTATCATTTCAGTGTCTCACAAACCAGATATTAACAGACCCTGGGCTGCCACATTTCATTTTTCAGTGCATACAGCTACTATATTTCACACCATGTAGCACTTTGACTAGAAATAAGCATATACAGTAAGTGACGATGGGTATGTTTAGTTATAGGCTCACTGTCTATAGATGAATCTGGGAATGTATTGTATTTTTGATCAGCAACCTCCGTTTTGTCCTCCTTATGTGTGAGTGGGACATAAATTGACAGGCATCTGAACTCCCTCCTGCTTATCTGTCATTCTTATTAGAGATGTTGCGAACATAAAATTTTCCGCTCGCGAACGGCAAACGCGAATTTCCGCAAATGTTCGCGAACGGGCGAACCGTCATAGACCTCAATAGGCATGTGAATTTTAAAACCCACAGGGACTCTTTCTGGCCACAATAGTGATGGAAAAGTTGTTTCAAGGGGACTAACACCTGGACTGTGGCATGCCGGAGGGGGATCCATGGCAAAACTCCCATGGAAAATTACGTAGTTGACGCAGTCGGGTTTTAATCCATAAAGGGCATAAATCACCTATCATTCCTAAATTGTTTGGAATAACGTGCTTTAAAACATCCAGTGTGTGAATACGATCAGGTATGATGTTGTATCGATCAGGTAGTGTAAGGGTTACGCCCGCTTCACAGTGACAGACCAAACTCTGACAGACCAAACTCCCGTTTAACGCACCGCAAACAACCGCAAACAGTCCATTTGCACAACCGCAAACTCCCCATTTGCACAAGGATGGAAACCAAGCTAGCCATGTCCCGTTCCTTGTCCTCACTGATGTCATTGAAGGTCTCTTTCTCCACCCAGCCACGAAAAACACCAAGGGTCCCCGAAAGGTGACAACAAGCCCCCTGGGACGCCTGCTGTGGTTGGTTTTCCACCTCCTCAAAGCCACCTTCCTCCTCTGACTCTTCTTCTTCAGACTCCTCTCTCTGCGTTGCCGCAGGTCCAGCAATCGACGGCGACAAGGCTGCTTCTGGTGGTGATGGTGACCACAACTCTTCCTCTTCATGCTCATCTATGGCCTGATCCAGCACTCTTCGCAAGGCACGCTCCAGAAAAAAGCGCATATGGGATGAGGTCGATGATGTTGCCTTGGGTTTGACTGACCAGGTTTGTCACCTCCGCAAAAGGACGCATGAGCCTACAGCCATTGTGCATGAGCGTTCAGTAACGCAGCCAAAAAATACCCAGCTCCGCAGAGGCTGTACTCTTTTTTTAAATAAAAAAAAAATCTGTTCTTACCAGTTTAATCTTTGTTTTGTCCCCTATCAGGGGCCGGTGTATGGAATAGATTTTAGAAACCGGGAGATGGAAAAAGATGGTTGGTCGGTCCTCTTCCTTCCAATTTGGGGCACTGCGCGTGCACCGTGCAATGGACTGTGCCACCCTATATGAGTGGTGTGTTAAGTAGTACTATCCCTTTCAGTCTAATCCCTGTTGCGTCCCCTATCAGGGGACATGTATTGAATAGATTTTAGGAACCTAGAGATGGAAAAAGATGATTGGTCGGTCCTCTTACTTTCAATTTGGGGCACTGCGCGTGCGCCGCGCAATGTACGGTGCCACAAATACAAATAGTGTGAACTACTATTCTTACAATTTTAATCTTTGTTAAGTCCCCTGTCAGGGGACATGTATTGAATTGAATCCTTGCATGAGGAGATAGAGAAAAAAGCTTGCTCTGTCCGCTTCCTTCTAATTTTGGGCACTTGCAATGGAATTTGCCACCAATGCAACTAGTGTTAACTAAGTACTATTGCTATCAGTTTAATCTCTGTTTTGTCCCTTATCATGGCCAGGGCCAGTGTAGCGAATATATTTTTGGAACCGGGAGTTGGTAAAAGACCCATGCTCGGTCCGCTTCGTTTGAATTTTAGGTCACTGCGCGAGTGTCGTGCAATGTACTGTGACACCTTATATGAGTGGTGGGCAGTGGGCACAGTACAGTCTGTGGGCCTGACACAGACTGGTAGGCAACTGCAATTATATTAAAGGGTAAAAATGTAATAACTTTTTTATCTGCAAGGTACTGTGCCACCCTATATGAGTAGTGGGTAGTGGGCACAGTACAGTCTGTGGGCCTGACACACACTGGCAGGCAACTGCAATTATATTAAAGGGTAAAAATTAAATGACTTGTTTATCTGCAAGGTACTGTGCCACCCTATATGAGTGGTGGGCAGTGGGCACAGTACAGTCTGTGGGCCTGACACATACTGGCAGGCAACTGCAATTATATTAAAGGATAAAAATTAAATGACTTTTTTATCTGCAAAGTACTGTGCCACCCGATATGAGTGGTGGGCACTGGCAGTGGGCACAGTACAGTCTGTGGGCCTGACACACACTGGCAGACAACTGCAATTTTATTAAAGGGTAAAAATTAAATGACTTTTTTATCTGCAAGATACTGTGCCACACTATATGAGTGGTGTGCACTCAGTCTATGGGCCTGCGGCCTCTCACACACAGGCAGGCAACTGCAATATATATATATATATAGAAAAATAAAATAAAAGCAGACTGATGTACCAGCCCTAAAAAGGCCTTTTTGGGGTGCTGTCAGGACGCTGTCCTTACAGTAGATGAGTCTTTGAGGACAGGAGTGGACACAGAACACTGGCCTAGCTAATGCTTTCCCCATTAATTCAGCAGCAGCACTCTCCCTGCTCTAACTAAGGCCCCATTCAGACGTCCGTAGTGTGTTGCAGATCCGCAAATTGTGGATCCGCAACACACCATGCCGGCACTCCCCATAGAGATGCCTATTTTTGTCCGCAGGTTGTGGACAAGAATAGGACATGCTCTATCTTTTGCGGAGCCGCAGCCGGATGTGCAAATGCGGAAGCGGAGAGCACATAGTGTGCTGTCCACATCACGTCCGGCCCCATTCACAATGAATGGGTCCGCATCCATTCCGCAGAATTGCGGAATGGATGCGGGCAAAATTGCGGACGTGTGAATGGGGACTAACACTGCAACTTCAGAATGAATCTAAGATGGATGCTGACCTTGCTTTTTGATAGGAGGTGGGAGGGTCTGGGAGGGAAGGCATGCTGATTGGCTGGATTGTGTCTGCTGACTGTGAGGTACAGGGTCAAAGTTTGCTCAATGATGACATATAGGGTTCAGACCAAACATCGCATATGTTCGCCCGCCGCGGCGAACGCGAACATGCAATGTTTTCCGGGAACTGTTCGCTGGCGAATAGTTTGGGACATCTCTAATTCTAATCCTGCCTGCTATGAGATCACCTCTGTCTATAGATAAGCCAGGACCCACCATTCATAATGGATGATTGTCAGAGCTTATCGATTCTTTCCTTGTACAATTGCCTATGCACAGGTCACAGAGCATGCCTAGAAAACTCTACCATAGAAATCAATGAGGTCCCCCCTAACCATTGTGTCTATGGCCAATGGGGCTGCCATAAAGCAATTTTCCAAATGTTTTCTAAATGCTGTTAAGAACAGCTCATGCAAGATGGCAGCCCTCATAATCATATTTAAGAAATAGAATTAAAAAATCCAATCAAAAAATGAAAAAAAGATTAGAAAAGAGGGGCTATTCTGCTATCTAGCAGATAAAATATTTGGTAACACATTTCCATTAAAACTTTGTTGTCTGTGGCACATTTTTCAAGCAACCTCTTTAACGTGTCAGCATTTCTCTTAGAGAAATACTTTGTTTCCCTATTCTTTAAAATAATTATATTTATCACTATTTAATGTTTCTTAGTTAGACTTATTAGTAGTGTTGAGCGAACCTGGTACCTGGACCCGAACCCGAACCTTGCCAGAAAGATTTGGGTTCAAATTCGGTGTTCGGGCTTTAGTAAAGCTTTTCAAAGGCTGCAGGGCAGCCAATTAACAAGCTTTTAAGCAGTGGGCACTTAGAAACCATCACAGCCATGCCTAGTAATGGCATGGCTGTAATTGGCTGGTGCATAATGTGACACAGCATCTATACAAGCTGGATCACGTGTAGCACCGCCCATCAGCTCTGAGTAGTGCAGCGACAGGAAGCAGGCAGCTGAAGCGAGGGAGAGTGTTAGTAATCTGGCTATTTGTTTTGTGGGTGACCTATAATGATTTTTTTGTGGGTGCAATACACCAGCTTTGCACCCCTGACAAAGAAATATGCTAATAAATCTAGCTATTAATCCTGTGGGTGACCTATAGCGATTTTCTGTGGGTGCAATGCACCATTTTTGTACCCCTAACACAAAAATATAATAGTTAATCCGTCTGTTAGTTCGATGGGTGACATATACCCATTTTTGGTGTGAGATACACGTGCATTGCATATGTGACAAGGAAATTAATATAGTTAATCTGTCTGTTAGTTCAAAGAATGAGGAGAGCATCAAATAAGTGATGTGGCTCTGGTAGTGGTGCTGCTGGTGCTGGTGGAGCTCCTGTTGCAAGGAGAGGACATGGTCCATCTGTGCCAGCTACATGCCCAAATTAAACACTTTTCTTAGGTGCACGAAGGCGACAGGACGTTCAGCGTTATTTTGTAGGCCTGAATACTGGTGTACGAATGGTGAGGCCAGAACAAGTAAAGGCGGTAGTAGATTGGATGGCTGACAGTGCCTACAGTTCATTCACATTGTCTCCCACCCGGTCCCCTGCTGAAACCGCAGAGTTGGCGCCTGCAGCCCATGGGCATCTGTCTTTCACCTCATCCCCTTGCAAATCAGCCAAGCAGTCTGAGCCCCAAGTCATGCAGTAGTCTCTTATGCTTTTTGATGACTCTGCTGGCGGGGTTTCCATGGGCCATCCACCTAGCCCTGCCCCAGTAGTGGAAGAGATTGAGTGCACTGATGCCCGACCATTTATATTTCAGGATGTGGACATGTGAGGACCACCGCAGCATGTCTCTGATGATGATGATGAAGCAAAGGTGCCAACATGTGCAGACTGGCAAGGAGGCGCAGGGGTGAAGAGTGGGTGGAAGATGATGTGGAGGATGATGAGGTCCTAGACTCCACATGGAATCATGGTCATGCAAGTGACGTGTGCAGTTCAGAGGAAGAGGTGGTGGTCACACAGCGCCAGCCGCACAGCAAAAGAGGGAGCAGGGTGCAAAAGCAGAGGGCCATCCCCTAGCCAGTATGTCTGCTACTGCCCAGGGACTGAGCACATCAAAGCCAGATCCACGGAGTTCCCTGGCGTGGCAGTTCTTCGGACAATGTGCTGACAACAAGACGCAAGTATTTTGCACACTGTGCACAGAACCTGAAGCAAGGCATAAATGTTCTAAACCTAAGCATCACCTATGTGACCAGGCATCTAAATGCAAAGCACAAGCTGCAGTGAAGTACACACCTGAAAAACCATAAAAGATCACAGGCTCCTCTTGCTCCCTATTCTGCTGTGGTCTCGGCCTCTTCCTCCCCCTCTGGAGTGACAGTGGCACCTGCCACCCCGCAAACAGAGGATGTGGCAGCAACCCCACCACCTCCATCACCGTCACCCCGAATGTCCACACTGTCCCATGGAAGTGTTCAGCTGTCCATCCCACAAACACTGGAGAGAAAGAGGAAGTACCCCCCTACCCACCCGCGATCCCTGGCCCTGAATGCCAGCATTTCAAATGCTGTCATTCTGTCTGGTGGAGACAGAGACTTTTATAAACCTTATGGCGATGGTTGTCCCTACAGTATGTGGTTCCCAGCCGCCACTACTTTTCCAAGCGAGCCTTCCCTGCCCTGTACAACCAAGTGGCGGAAAAATCAGGTGTGCACTGTGAAACGCCATCTGTGGCAAGGTCCACATAACTAACTACCGATACTTGGACCAGTAAGCACAGTATATCTCCCTAACTGCACACTGCCATAGATGCTGGTTTTTAATCAGAGTGAGTATAAAGCTGAATGCGACTCACATTACCTGCCAGTTACCATCTGGCTCCAGTAGGAGTGCACAGTGGGCTCAGCATGCATGTTGGTACCTGCATCCCTGGATCTAATGGAGGCTGTTATAGCACCAGAAGGGGTTAATAAGTAAGGTTAAATCCAGCATGCATGCTGGTCTCACACTCCCTGGATCTTGTGTGGCTGTGGCCCATAACAGGTAAGATTTAGCGTTAGGAGGATGTTATGCGGCTATTATGGCCCATAACAGGTCAGATTTAGTGTTAGTACCCACTCTAGGAGACAACCGTGTCGGGGTGAGTGGGCTTACTACCTTTTGATCAAAATGTAAACCAATGTCTCCACTGTTTGCATATGATATCATTTATGTCCTCTGTAGCTTTCATCTTGGGCAGAGGTCTGGTTACAGAGTGCTGTTGCACCTTGTTGTCTGTATGTATAATCGCCATAGCAACGTGCACCTGTATTCAGGTAGTGCTGACTGAACACCCCCTTTGCGTTTTTCAGTTTAGTAAGAGTCGGAGGTGTGGCAGCCTCCGCTTCAGTCGTGCACACCTGACTAGTCTCTCTGCCATAGATGCTGGTTTTTAATCAGAGTGAGTATAAAGCTGAATGCGACTCACATTACCTGCCAGTTACCATCTGGCTCCAGTAGGAGTGCACAGTGGGCTCAGCATGCATGTTGGTACCTGCATCCCTGGATCTAATGGAGGCTGTTATAGCACCAGAAGGGGTTAATAAGTAAGGTTAAATCCAGCATGCATGCTGGTCTCACACTCCCTGGATCTTGTGTGGCTGTGGCCCATAACAGGTAAGATTTAGCGTTAGGAGGATGTTATGCGGCTATTATGGCCCATAACAGGTCAGATTTAGTGTTAGTACCCACTCTAGGAGACAACCGTGTCGGGGTGAGTGGGCTTACTACCTTTTGATCAAAATGTAAACCAATGTCTCCACTGTTTGCATATGATATCATTTATGTCCTCTGTAGCTTTCATCTTGGGCAGAGGTCTGGTTACAGAGTGCTGTTGCACCTTGTTGTCTGTATGTATAATCGCCATAGCAACGTGCACCTGTATTCAGGTAGTGCTGACTGAACACCCCCTTTGCGTTTTTCAGTTTAGTAAGAGTCGGAGGTGTGGCAGCCTCCGCTTCAGTCGTGCACACCTGACTAGTCTCTCTGCCATAGATGCTGGTTTTTAATCAGAGTGAGTATAAAGCTGAATGCGACTCACATTACCTGCCAGTTACCATCTGGCTCCAGTAGGAGTGCACAGTGGGCTCAGCATGCATGTTGGTACCTGCATCCCTGGATCTAATGGAGGCTGTTATAGCACCAGAAGGGGTTAATAAGTAAGGTTAAATCCAGCATGCATGCTGGTCTCACACTCCCTGGATCTTGTGTGGCTGTGGCCCATAACAGGTAAGATTTAGCGTTAGGAGGATGTTATGCGGCTATTATGGCCCATAACAGGTCAGATTTAGTGTTAGTACCCACTCTAGGAGACAACCGTGTCGGGGTGAGTGGGCTTACTACCTTTTGATCAAAATGTAAACCAATGTCTCCACTGTTTGCATATGATATCATTTATGTCCTCTGTAGCTTTCATCTTGGGCAGAGGTCTGGTTACAGAGTGCTGTTGCACCTTGTTGTCTGTATGTATAATCGCCATAGCAACGTGCACCTGTATTCAGGTAGTGCTGACTGAACACCCCCTTTGCGTTTTTCAGTTTAGTAAGAGTCGGAGGTGTGGCAGCCTCCGCTTCAGTCGTGCACACCTGACTAGTCTCTCTGCCATAGATGCTGGTTTTTAATCAGAGTGAGTATAAAGCTGAATGCGACTCACATTACCTGCCAGTTACCATCTGGCTCCAGTAGGAGTGCACAGTGGGCTCAGCATGCATGTTGGTACCTGCATCCCTGGATCTAATGGAGGCTGTTATAGCACCAGAAGGGGTTAATAAGTAAGGTTAAATCCAGCATGCATGCTGGTCTCACACTCCCTGGATCTTGTGTGGCTGTGGCCCATAACAGGTAAGATTTAGCGTTAGGAGGATGTTATGCGGCTATTATGGCCCATAACAGGTCAGATTTAGTGTTAGTACCCACTCTAGGAGACAACCGTGTCGGGGTGAGTGGGCTTACTACCTTTTGATCAAAATGTAAACCAATGTCTCCACTGTTTGCATATGATATCATTTATGTCCTCTGTAGCTTTCATCTTGGGCAGAGGTCTGGTTACAGAGTGCTGTTGCACCTTGTTGTCTGTATGGGTAAATGCAGTGGCGGCTGGGCCTGAGGCGGATAGCAGTTTGGCACATGTCCTATCGCCACCGAGGATTGCAGGACATTTCTCGTTGCCTCCTGTTGCCTCCTCCTCCTACTCCACTTCCTCCTCTACCGCCTCCTCATCCAGTCAGCATAACATCTTCACCACCAACTTCAGCACATCCAGGGGGAAACGACAGCAGGCTGTTTTGAAACTCATCTGTTTGGGGGGAAAACTCCGCGCAGTAGCTGTGGACGGGCATGGAACAACAGACCGATGAGTGGTTAGTGCCACTGAGCCTCAAGCCTGGCCTGGTGGTGTGCGATAATGGGAGAAATCTCATAGCAGCTCTGGGGCTAGCCGGTTTGAAGCACATCCCTTGCCTGGCTCATGTCCTGAATTTGGTGGTGCAGAGGTTCCTGAAAAATTACCACGATATGTCAGAGCTGCTGCAGAAAGTGTGGGCCATCTGTGCAAGCTTTAAGCGTTCTTACCCTGCTGCTGCTCGCCTGTCTGCACTGCAGCGTAACTTCGCCTTGCCGCTCACCGCCTCATATGCAACATATCTACAAGGTCGAACTCCACCTTGCACATGCTGGAGAGACTGTGCGAGCAGCAGCAGGTAATAGTGGAGTTTCAGCTGAGTCTCCAAATTAGGCACACGGCTTGCCCTTTATGCCTTGAAGGTGCTGGCCTACCCTGCAGCAAGTGTATTGTCCGAATGTGCGTTTAGCATGGCAGGGGGGGTAATCACAGACAAGCGCCGCCGCCTTTGTACAGCCAACGTGGACAAGCTCACATTCATTAAAAGCTCACGTTCATTAAAATGAATGAGGCATGGATCCCATAGGACAGGACTTGTCTGTACCTTGTGAGTAGACAAGTATACTGGCCGCATCCAGCCATAGTTATACTGCAGCGCACTTTCTCTTTGAATTCTCCAATTTTCCAATGTTTTTGAGTCCTCCCAAATTTATGAAAATAAATAAATAAATAAAGGGAAAAAAATTAAAATAAAAAAACAACAAACAATGTTGGCTACCTCCTCCTCCACCGCCGCTTCCACCTACACTGCCATGTCCACCGCCTCCTCAACCTCCTTTTCCGCCTCCTAGTTCAAGATTATTATTTTTTATTTTTTTCTATTCAATTTTATCAGCTGAGCATCTATCTTTACTTGCTATACAGTTGCTATAAAGAGTTAGAGATCTATGGGCCATAGAACCCTCCCCTTTGCATTACACTCCTCCCCAACCATTACACCTAAAAATATTGTGACCCCCTTATTTACAGTTTTCCTATCCGCTTCCCACACTATAATGTTTCAATGAATTGTAGTTCAATATTTTTTAGATGCAGGGGGTATTTATTTTTTATTATAAAAGATTTAAAAAGAATATTCTAAAGTATTGCATTTAGAAAAGTAGTATAGCATACTTGAGACTGAGTAAAGACAACACGCAGCTGTGACGTGCCTTCCTACCACTCCGAGCATCTGCCCAGGGCCGGTTTTAGACAAAATGTGTCCCTGGGCAAAATCAAAAGGGGGGGGGGAATCTTGTACAAATGTGCTAAAAACACAGTCCGACATCCCCACCGATCAGCTGTTTGCTGTTCACTGCTGCTGTCCCATAGACATACAGCAGCAGAGCATGAAGAGAGGAGGGAGACGGCCTAAGGATACAAATGTAGCATGGTTAGCACTCCTTTTTTCTGAGATTTCTGAGTTTGGTTATCTAATCTAAGCAAACACCTTCAATTGCTTTTCAATGGCTTTTTTCTCAAGATAATGAAATGAGTTAAGAAATTTGAGTTAACAGTGGGAGTGCTAACCCTGCTACATCTGTAGGTCATCAATATGACAAAACCCGGGGAACCTCTTGAAGCTACCCCCAATATTGTGCCCGTTGTGCTCCCCCCCATGTCCACAAACACTATACTATACCATATACCCAGACTGCCCTCATTAGTAATGGTGCCTCCAATAGTGATAATTCTCCCCAAGACAAGATAGCCCCCATTAGTAGCAATGCTCTCCATATTGCGTCAAATAATAATAACGTCCCTACAGTACCCTAGTAGTAATAATATAACCATACTGCTCCCAGTGGCTCTAATGTCCCCCTGTAGTGCCCCCCACTAGTTCCAATATATAATGCTTCCACGCATAGTGCCAATATGCGGCACTGACAACAAGTGGATACGGAGGGTGTACGCTCCAATGGGAATAAGCCTCTTACCCCGTATATATAGTAGAAAAAAGGACAGCACTCCTGAGTTCAGAAATGTATGAATTTTTTATTCACCCATGTGGAGCAATGTTTTGGCTCATCAATAGAGCCTTTCTCAAGCAGTACTTCTTCAGATTTGTTGTATGGCATTATGCCAATTACCAAGATGGCGCTGCATGCCCAGGAACACTCTGAGCATGCCACAATTTAGGGCAATTTGTACCAACTCCAAGATAGCGCGGAGTGCATAATTCTGCACAGCGCTTGCGTCGACCCTGACCCTATGGAAGTGACTCTGTCTGACCTTTTGACATGCCTTTTTTTTAACAGTTTTTATTGCAATTTTAAAATTTTAGTTAACATACAAACATGGACAGTAATCATTGTTAATATCCAAGCAAGACAGATGGTACAGCAGTGGGCTTTTCAGCCCTATAGGGTCAAAGTTGCGAACAATAAGCATTATGTTTCAGTGCAGTACAAAGTCAGAGTGGGTGTGAATAAGACGCTTGGCAATGTCAAGTATACTCAATGTCCTGCTCCGTGTTAGGTTCAAGTAATCGTCCAAACTCCTTCCTTACAATTTCGGGACTAGCGACAAGGAGAAAGAATTTCACGGAGAAAGGAAAAGAAAAGAAAACATTCCAACGTTTCACAAAATCAACAAAAATCCAAGACGCTCTGGGTAAACTCGGAAACTCGGATATTCCCCCCCCCCCCCCGCGGCTCAAGACAGCGACACCGGTGTCTCGCCACGGATCGTCTGCTCCAGGAACCAAGTTGTCCCTGCAAAGCATTTGTGGATAGCCCTACGAATGTGTAGTGGCATTATGTTAATAAAACTTTCCCACACCTGAAAGAAGTGTTCCACTTTTTCGGGTATTCTTTCTGTAAATCCTGGAGAGATTTGACTGACCTAGTTTGCGCGTTGATAAATTTACCTATGTCGGTAATGCCCAGCGAGTGCCCCCAAAGACCGAGTGTGAACGTTTATCCTGGAATGAAGGGTTTTTGATCAGCATCAATTGTGTTGAATATAATGTGTACAATCTACACAGGCTTCTCGGTCTGTACCATGCTGGACATTACGAGTGGGTTCCTCCTCACTGATTGGGGGGAGATCCCCGTATGGGGTGTGTAACAAATTAGACAGTGCTATGTGTGGTACGAATGCTTGATCTAGAGCTACTGAAGTATAATGAGGCGTGGAATGTAACCAGTCCCGCACCACCCTCATCAGAACCGCGATATTGTAGAGTTTAACATTGGGAAAATTAAGGCCCCCATTTAATTTGGGTTGTTGCAGGGTGTGCCAAGCAAGCCTGGGGCGCTTCCCCTTCCATATGAAGGTGCGATAAAGGTAGTTAATTCTCTTCTCGTCTTTGGGTTTGAGGCATATGGGCAGCATTTGAAGGATGTATAATAATTTTGGAAATTCTGTCATTTTAAGGAGGTTTGCTCTACCCACATAGGATAATGTAAAGTGTTTCCAGCTTAGCAGAGTGTATTCGAAAGATAAAACGTATGGTCCTACGTTGCAGGAATATAATTGGGACTGGTTCTTGGGGATAGATACCCCTAGATTAGTAATGGTCCTCTCCCTCCACTCAAAAGGAAAAGCCCTCGTCCAAATAGGTCTCCAGGGTCTGCTCAGGACTCAGGAGTAATGCCTCTCTTTTTTCCAAGTTAATGGTGTATCCCGATAAGGCACCCACCTCTCTGAGTTCAGTAAGTAGGTTGCCTAACGAATTTTTGGGGTCAGATACCACCAATAAGATGTCGTCCGCAAATGCGGCTACCCTAATTTCCTCATGTTCCACCACCACCCCGCGAAAACTCTGCGTGGAGTGAAGGTGGGACAGGAGAGGGTCCAGAGACAGATTGAACAGGATTGGGGACAAAGGGCAGCCCTGTCTCGTTCCTCTAAAAAACCTCTGAGTTCTTCCCGTTAATCGTGATCCTAGTAGCTACTTTCGTGTATATGTGGAGTATGAACTGTTTGAATCCACTCCCAAAACCACGAAGGTCCAAAAGAGCATGCAAGAAGGGCCATGACACCGTGTCAAAGGCATTTTCAGCGTCTAAGCTGAGAAGGAGCATTTGGGGCTGTGTTGAATCCTGAACCATGACCGTAGAGGCTATTACCCGACGAACATTAGTAACCGTATGCCTGCCCTGTGTAAATCCTATTTGTGTTGGGTGAACTATGGTGAGCGAAATGTCTGCATTCTGTTAGCTATGATTTTAGCTAGAAATTTATAATCAGGGTGATTGGTCTATAAGACTGGGGTAGGTCCATCAGGTGTAGTACCTCACGGGAGGCCGGTGATCTGTGCGACCCATGGCGAGTTCTATCAAGCTGGGGGTCCAGGGTGACGTTAAAGTCTCCTGCCACTATAATTTTACGCAACGTGCGTCCGAAAAGTAGCTCCGATATCTTGACAAAAAAGTGCGGACCCGAGGAGTTAGGGGCGTATAGGTTTAGGAGAGAATATGGAACTTGTTCTATTAGGACATCGCCGGATCTATTAATGTGTTCTGCAGCTCGTATGTTAAGCCGCGTCTAAGTAGAATAGCGACTCCCCTAGATTTTGTGGTGTGTGAGGCTGTCAAACATTCAGAAAGCCAAGGGGCCCTAAGCGTGGACTGGGAGGAGGCCTTCCAGTGTGTCTCTTGAAGAAACACAATGTCAGGTCTAAATCTCTTGAGATGTGTTAACACCTTATGCCTCTTGGTTGGCGTATTTAACCCTGCCATATTCCATGTGAGCAGTTTTAAAAGCGGTGAGGTGGTGTAGGTAGATGCAACATTTTCAGGTGTGGTACTTATCTGGCCAAGGAGGTACACGGTAGTCTTCCATCTGGTTAGTCACAATGTGATCCTCCCTCACCCGTCCCAGCGAGCGGGTAAGAGTTGTTCCATACGGTAGGAGGGGGGCTCCCAGCTCCAAAGCGTCATAGTTAGCAACCTGGAACATAAAACACAACATGCAATAAACAATTGCAAACATTAAGCAACACAAGTGACAGCCCTAGATTCTCGCTGTCGAGTGTAAACCAAAAAAAAATTGTGGATTGTGGGACAACTCTAGGTTCGGGGCTCACATCCCCTAGTTGAACATGTCATCAGCCCGCTTCCTGTTGGCTGAAAAACCTTCTAGCATCCGCCGGGTTGTTAAATAGATGAGTACGACTCTCGTGGTGGACTCGCAGCTTGGCCAGGTACAAGAGTTGGAAGCAAATGTTCTGGTCGTGGAGAAAGCTGCAAATCCCCACGTGGCCTTGCGTTGCTGAGTAACCATCTCGGAGAAGTCCTGGAAGAGGAGGATTTTATGGCCATTCACCACCAGCTGTCGTTGGTTTCGGTAAGCACGAAGAATTTTCTCCTTGGTGGCCCAGTGGACATATTTAGCAATGGTGGGCCTGGGGCGCCCCCCCCCCCCCTTGGTCTCTGGGTGGTCCTATTCTGTGTGCCCTCTCCACTATCATAGGATCCGCTAGCAGATCAAGATGTAGGGCTTGTGGGACTTTGATCGCTAAAAGCCGTCAATGCCTCACCCGTCAAGGACTCCGGTATGCCAACAAAGCGGAGATTTTTTCTCCTGTCCCTGTTTTCCAGATCCTCCAGTTTATCTCTGAGTTGTTCCCCTGTCACCTCGCACTGTCGAATGGAGGCCAGCGCTGTTTCCATCTGTGTCTCCTCCGTGACCAGCCTATTTTCCAGTTCCGCGATTTTCTGCGCATTGGTGGTAATGTGGGCCATTGCTGAGTTAATGGAGGCTTATCAAAGAGCGGCATTAATAGACGTGTTACCTCCTGTGCCACCGCCGCGGCTTGTGTGTTATCTACTGGTGACTGGTGGGATGGACTGTGCGGAGATGAAATGTTAGGGGGTAATATCGTCCGATATCATCTCTGGAGAGAAAAGTGGCGACTGTGAGGTCGATTCGTCAGGCCGAGAAGAGGAGGATGGTTGTTTGTTCCTCAGAGTTGCTTTGTTAGAGGCTTTTGCTGGTTGAGATTTAGACGCCATTTGGCTTAGTTGGGTTTTGCGTTGTTGTCTTTGTGGTTGGGGTCCCATAAGATATTTGTCCATTCCCAGACCCAGGTTAGAGAGGAGCAGGGCAGTATGTTGGGGGGGGGGGGGGGCATTTACAGTCTGTAGTCTTACATGGGAAAAGTGAGCTGCGCCCCTGTGGTGCCTTAATTTAGCATTTGCCAATAAGATACAGTTCTTGAGGCGAGCACAAGGTCCAAGCGTACTAAATCCAAAGGGGGGCAACAGGCCCGAGAAAGAAAAAAAAAAGGCGCTTGGGACAATGTGTAGTTTCAGGCAGATCCAAAGGTCTTTTTTAATTGAGTTTCTAACAGGAAGACCGCGCAGCTTTTAACTCCTTCCCGTGGACTAAAAGTCGAGTAGAATCCAGAAATCGCATCTTTAAATGCATCCGATCACTGAATTCCCAGTCACTTTCATGTGTCACCTACTAGATCTCAGATAAGAGGGCTTGACATAGTGAAGTACCGCCACAAATAGTCTTATAAAAGTATTTTATTATACTCACAAAGGTATAAAATTTCCACGCATATAAAATCAATGCTGCATGCTCGCCCGTCCCGGGTTTCGTCTGTATTTGCTTCGTCAGGGGCTGCTCTGTGATACATGAAAGTGACCGGGAATTCAGTGATCGGATGCATTTAAAGACGCGATTTCTGGATCCTACTCGACTTTTAATCCCCGGGAAGTAGTTAAAAGCTGCGCGGTCTTCCTGTTAGAAATTTTATGAAAGTGAAACCGGACCTACCTCACTAAAAGACCTGCTGCGCTAGAAAAGAACTGTGTGGTTTGAGACATCTTTTTTACATTTTATTGTAATTTTTGGAGACTTTTTTAATTGAGGGTCCAACTGGTGGATAGAGTGAAAGAAAAAACAGAAAGGGGGGAGGGAGAGAGTGTCACCTCCGCACACCACTGAATTGGCAGTTGTAGAGGCCCCTTCTGGCCTAAATGACAGGCTTTCAGGCTTTAGGGCACCCTGGCAGCTGGTCCCCACTGCGCCACTGGTATGGTAGGCGCCCCCCCAGAAGTTCGGTCGGTCCCTGGGTCCCCTTTTCTGACCTAGCTCAGGTCTGTGGCCTGTTTCCCGGGGCCCTGCGCAGGATTCCTCAGCTATGGGATGTACGGACCGAGGCCCAGAGACTCACCGCTCCCCTATGTCTTCTGGCCTCTAGTCTCGGCCACCTTGGGGTCAGATGTGGCGATTAGGTCCCACGGAATGCAGCTGTCAGCCTCAGCAGAGGAGAGGCCCTCCTCTGATGGCGGGGTAGGCCCGCAGTCCAGTGGAGGCGCCCGCTCAGGCCACGCAGCGCTGTCTTGTCCTCCTGATTCCGGCCTCAGCGGCAGGAGGGGTCCCGGGTAAGCAAACAAATTGTCCCCCAGTGTGCAGGGGGAGACACACAAGACAGACAACGACTTACGGCAGAGGCTGGAGGAGAGCGATTAAAATGCGGCCATGCTGGATGCCCCACCCCCGGAAGTCCCACACAGGCGCATTTGATAGAAAACAACGTCGGCAACATGTGCATACCTTCTATGACCGAACAGTAGGATTCTGTCCCCTCCTTCATCATCTCCCTCACTATTACAATTAATTTTATGCACCTGACACTTTAACAATGCTGTCTTTTCGCACTTTATCATGAAATTTCAGTATGTATATGCACTAGTATGTGTAATCTACATGTACTTGTATCACGAGTTTGTTCTTATGCACATTTATAATATGTTGGGTATATTTATATATGATTTTTATATTTTTTTTTTTTGCATTATTTCACATGAATTCTTTGTTATTGTATTTATCATGAACTGTCACATGACTTCGTCACTGATTGATTGATGAGCTTGCTGGCTATATATTTGCACCATTTTGCACTTGTTCTTTGCTTGAGAAAGGCTCTATTGATGAGCTGAAACGTTGCACCACATGGGTGAATCAAAGATTCGTATTTTTGGGAACTCAGGAGTGCCATCCTTTTTTCTAAGATATATAAATATATATATATATATATATATATATATATATATTTATAATGTTCCACTGTAGTGCCAGTATGTATATAATGCTCCTCCATTCCTCCCTAGTAGTGCCAAGTATATATAATGATCTCCCTCCCCCTTCCCTGGTGCCCCCAGCAGTTTGGACATTTAGTATAAAAAAAAAATTTTTAAAGCCTCTCTCCCGTCCCCCAGACCACAGTATTATCTGTAGCTTGTGTTGCTGGGCCCTGATGCATGTGGTTCCAATGACATCACCTCTCCTGCTCCGGGTCTGACGTGATGATGTCATCATGCGAGACCAAGAGCAGGAGGTTGCAGTGATGCTCTGTTCTAATGCCTCACAAGGTTTAGGCCTAGTGGCCTGAGGCTTGTGAAATTGGACGGCCATGAGTGCGCCCCCTTTTATGGGGCGAAGTGGCGGCCTAGGCGGGTCACTAACCTCCCCTCCCCTCGTCTTGGCACATTATTGCAGGAGGTATAACAGGAGAGGACTATAACTCCCAGCATGTCTAAGCCATTATTATTTAATATCAGAGCACATTACAGGGGGACGTATAAGAGGATGGGACTATAACTCCCAGCATGTCCAAGCCATTATTATGTAATATCAGAGTACATCACAAGAGGAGGTATAAGAGAAGACTACAACTCCCAGAATGTCCAAGCAGTTATTATGTAATATCAGAGTACATTATAAGAGGAGGTATACAATTCCCAGCATATCCAGGGTGTTGTAATGTACCCTGATATTATATAATAATGGCCTGGACATGCTGAGAGTTGTAGTCCTCTCCTCTTATACCTCCTCTTGTAATGTACTCTGATATTACATAACAAGCTGGACACGCTGGGAGTTATAGTCTTCTCCCCATACCTCCTCTTGTAATGTACTCTGATATTACATAACAGGAGGTATAAGAGGAGAGGAGTCCGGACTACAACTCCCAGCATTTCCCTTGCACTTACATTGAATCCATACTTCTCCACATGCATGGCTGGTCATCTTCTTCATTACTTTACTGCTCTGCGGAGCTCTGCCTCCTGTTCTGGTCACATGATGGTGAGATCATCACAGGTCCTTCATCCCTTCTTCTCTGCTGAGCTCCACCTCCTGCATCTGATATTATTGCAGGTCCTGTCAGCACTAGGGTAATGATTTCTCTTACATGTGAGGGATGAGACCGTACACTGCACTGTAAAGTGCAGCTGTTAAGCTGTACACCAGTTTGCTTCCTTTGACGTTCAGCTGGCAATTACCCCTCCCCCCCCCCATCGCTGGCCCTGCATCTGCCTGAAGGGCCTGTGGAAACAGTGCACTGTTGTGATGTGCCTGGGGCCCCCTTCCCCTCTGGGCATTTCACTCAAGCAGCTCTCATCTTGTGGAGAGGAGGGCCCTAAGAAGTGTAACCAGACGTCCAGTTTTAGGCCGGACAGTCCGGTTTTCTGGTTCCCTGTCCTCCTTCCGGCTCAGTGCCTGGACACAGGGATGTCTACCCTTTCAGTAGCTCACGCTCAGACAGCAGCATTGCGCTGTTTGAGCGTAAGCTGTAGCAACTGACTGAGGCTTCTCTCACCCCCAGTCAGTCACTAGAGCCGCAGACATGGTTCCTTGTGGCTAAAGGTGGGGGTGTGGCTTCAGGTGGTTTGGGGTGTTGTGGCGTGGTTTGGGGTGTGGCTGGTGAGGTCCGGCTTTCTTGGGTGAAGCCAGTGGCCACCCTAGCCCTAGGTGCATCAGAGCTACCACTATGAACGGTGAAGGCCCACAGCTGTGATGTGCCTTGGACCACCCTCCAGGTTTTTCTACTGCGATGATTACATCCATGCTTGCTACAACCTTATATACAATGCCTGGCTGTCAGTTTCCTTTGAAAAAAGGACACCAGCTAATTTCAGTGTTCATGTTAGTGCAACAATGTTAAAAGTGCATTGTATTATATGCTTTGTCAGTATTAACTTCCTTCTAGAATTATATCCATCTGTCTTCTTTGGCCTTGAGATAGACTACAGATGCTCTGCAGAGTATGTAGTCATGATTCTGTGAAGCTCGCAAGTTCTGGGGCAAAAGAGTGAACAAGAAGACAAAATAGATAAGGATAAGGGGATTATAAGGGATCATCCCTCTTCTGTACCAATTAATGTAAATGTAAAATGTTTATGGTTTATGAAGGTTGGCATGTATCCACCACCTTTATCTGTAAGTATTATATAATCTTACATACTTTTTCATTAAAGTGGAATGATCTTGTTGGACACATAATGTTTTTGTTTCAAATTATTCTCCGATCCGAGCTATTTGAAATTTTGTTTTAACAATCACACAGTCCGAATAATGTATATGCTCAGTTGGTTTCTAAGTACCCTATACATTTTTAAAAAAAGATTAATGAAAAATTCTCCATTATTTATACATCGTATATTGGGTCCTTCTTCCATTTAGAGATATCTAGAAGTGTTTGCATTGCCATGAAGTTTTATACTTTTGAACAATTTCAGAATATGAGTGGTGTTAAACTTGTTATGCTATGATATACTGGTATTATCAAGGCATTTTCATTAAAGTGTTCAAAAATATCACCATGGCAATTCATGCATTCAGATATCTCACTATAATGCAAAATGAAGATAGCTAATAACTTAGAGATTAATCAAGCACTATAATTCCCATGCAAAGCTGTGAGTAAATGTTGTCTAGATTGCCTATAATTCTTGTTCATTGCTTTGATATGAAACATGTGTCTTAATAAAACTCATTAATAAAGTCTAATGATCATTTTACAATGTATTTCCCTTGGCATCCAAGTAACAATGGGTAGCATTTTTCCAGTGCAGCTATGACAACTGGGGTTCATTGTTCCTCTGATTTTATCACTTGGATTACTTAAAGAAACAGAAGGATTTTGGCAAGCGTACATTCACAGAAGATCTATGGTTAGTTCTCCAAAATGTTTCGAACAACCTCCCTCCCAAGTTCCTTCGAAAACTGTGTGCAAGTGTAGTGGTGCTGTTTTGAAGGCAAAGGGTGGTCACTCCAATATTGATTTCATTTAGATTTTCCTTTTGTTAATTTACTTTGCATTTTGCTAATTGATAAAAATAAACTATTATCACTTTTATTTTTAAAAGCATTCTTATGATGCAACATTTTTTTCCACACCTACCTATTTTTTCCACCCACTGCTGTCTGTATCTTGAGTCTGCTATCGCAGGTCATCCACATTCAGGCATAGTTGCTAACTGTCCCGAATTTGATGGATCATTCCCGGCAAATTTGTGCTGTCCTGGGCTGAAAATGGGTAAGACTAAAGCAAAACCCAATCATAAGTTAGTGTTTCTGTACAGGGTGAGGGTGTTCCCAGGGGCGGGACTTATATGCCCCAATTTTACCAACTGAAACGTTATTAAGTATGTTTAGGTTAGTGGAGATAAGTCACAAAATCAAGCAAGATTCACCAAAAAAAATAAAAATCTATTATTTTACTTTTACAATTTTATAATTGCATCCAACTTCTGATGAAATCTAATCCAACCATAGTTTAGGGCTTTATTGCATTCTGTACACACTCTTGAGATGTCAGCATATTGAATAGATGGTATGGTCTTTACAGCAGAACTAAATGAGAATACATAATTTTAACATACAGCATTATCAAGGGACAATTTTAAAAGCAGATATCTTTTTTACATAATTTTCTTTTGGTCAGTAGGCACATAGAAATATCTGTTGTATGGGCTGTAATGGATTTCCTGTCATTTTATAAATGTGTTCTTATGTATGAAGGTCACATGACAGAAAGCCTATGCACATAAGTTTGATGATATTCTAATAGCAACTCAAGAGCTACAGTAGTACAATAAGGGGCTGTCTATATGGTGTTTTGTGCAGGCAAAATTTGATATGGACTCCACAACATAAAGCCACTGGGGCACCACAAAGAGTCCCATGTTTTCAATAGGAGACCCTGCTGCCATTCATGCAGCCGCAGTTCCAGTCTTTCTTGGTACACTCGCAGCTATAACGCACAGACCTCCATTGTAAACAATAAGAGGTCGATTCCTCACCAAAATCTATCTGCACAAAATGTCGTGTGAAAGGCCCCTAAGTATTTTAATGCAACAGAGAGACCAAGACAAGAGGAAAGAAACAAAACAAGGTTTAGAAAAGTTTTTATTTTTTTTTATTTTTTTGAAAGCAATGATGAGGTCCATTGGGTGTAATAAATACAGTCTTTCTTTATTAGGTTGATTATAGGGATTGTAGTACAAATAGCAGCAAAAAGGCAAAGTTCCAAAGTAAATCACAGTGCAATATTCTCCCGATAGTAGCTTATGGACAGCAACAATGATGGTGGTTATAATAACCCCTCTCTCTTAAGACACTCTAAAAAAAATTCACCATAACCACAGGCTTACTATTAGGTTCCTGTTAAGTCAGTCTGCATTTCCCAGACTGAGGGGTGTAGAACTGATATACAGGTGCCCAATCAGTCTCAAAGTATGGGGGATGTTTTAGCAATAGTCACTTCCACAGCAGCAAAGCTGCACAATACCTTACTCAATACATGCCTTGTGGTTCCTAGACCTTCTAATCATCTTCTCTCTGGAATACTCTGGTAGTATGGCTGCTTTATGGGAAATTTTAGGCTCTGAGACTAAAGTTCTCTGAACTTAGCGTTAGAGAGCGCCAGCGTTGCGCTCTTCCTCCTCTGCACCCTGCGCAAGGAGAGGGACAAGGACATAGCCTGCGTCCTCGTCTCCATGGCAGCAGGCGAGCAGCAGGGGAGCCGAGCGCCGATAATGATGATTGGTGCTCGGCTGAGTTGGGCTGCTGTGAGTCACGTGACACTGGCTACGTCATGTGACTCACCAGCTAGGCCTACTTAAACAGGCAGCCTGCTGGCCACAGGTTGCCTGTGAATATGGTCCTATACCTTGTGTGTCCTCAGTGATATCCCCTGGTTAGGTATTGTATCTCGGCTCGTGTGTGCTCTGTGCTCGTCTGTTTCTGGATTCTAGTTGTATCTCCTGGTTTTCATTCTTGGCTAGTGTTTTCTGACTTGTCCTAGTCTGCTTCTTTGGTCTGTTTTGCATCTCCTGGTTTTGACCCCTGGCACATATTGATTCTGGTTTTGCCTGTTCCCTGGTACCGCTGTGACCTCCTGGTTTTGACCCTGCTAATCGGACTGCTTTGTGTTTGTCTGTCTTGTGTGTCTCACCCGCACTTACTCAGGTCGGGGACCGCTGCCAAGTTGCGCTCCGTTACCTAGGACGGGTAAGTGCAAGTAGGCAGGGACAGAGGTGTGGGCTCAGTCAGTTTTGCACTTTCTCTTACCCCCTCATCGTGACACTTACGCCTAGTTGTACAGGAGGCCTCTTACACCCGTCTTTAGTCCAAGCTGGTTCAGACTTGACACTTTCTCTCTAGCTAGCCAGGGGGCACATCTGGCCCATCACTCTGACAACCTAAGGCTACTTTCACACCAGCAGGGTTCAGCAAAAATGCTTCCATTACTGATAATACAAACATCTGCATCCGTTATGAATGGATCCAGTTGTATTATTTTTAACATACCCAAGACAGATCCATCATGAACTCCATTGAAAGTCAATGGGGACGCATCTGTTTTCTATTGTGTCAGATAGTGTCAGAGAAAACGGATCCGTCCCCATTGACTTCCATTGTGGTTTATGACGGATCTGTCTTGCTCTGCATCCCAGCACAGAAAGCACTCCGGTATGAGAGCGTAACGGAATGCTTTTTGGAGCATTCTGTTCTGTTCAGTTACGTTTTGTCCCCATTGACCATGAATGGGGACAAAACGGAAGTGTTTTTTTCTGGTATTGAGACTCTATGACGGATCTCAATACCAGAAAATATTAATGCTAGTGTGAAAGTAGCCTAACACTGCTAGGCAGAGGCTTCTGCCTAGCACTGTTGCTGATGATGTTACCTGCACTGATAGGCGGGCTATAGCCTTGCCCTAGCCATTTTACAGGCACGGGTAGGGCTAAAACCTGCCCATTAGTGGTGGTGACGTCACCAGGCTCACTGCTAGGCGGAAGCCTCTGCCTAGCCTTACCCATGGAGAGCCCAGTAACTCACCAGATCTCCAAAAAAAGCCTTTGCCCTTTATGATTTACTGCAGGATAAAGGAGAGATTTGGAGCATGAGATGCTTCGATACTCATATTAGAGGGGCTGCCTGGGTTAAAACAGGGATATGTCAGCTCTGAACACGGACAACCCCTTATACTCTGTTGACAATAATTAACTTTTTGCAGTAGTCCTCCTGGACTCTAGTGTTGATCACGAATTTTCGAATTGCGAATTTTAATCGCGAATATCGGCACTTTGAGAATTCGCGAATATTTAGAATATCGCAAAATATATTCGCAATTGCGAATATTCGTTTTATGCGAATTTTTTATATGCAAATTTTCACAAGCAAGAAAATAATGCCAATTTGCATTAAAAAAATTCGCATAAATTTACATAAAAATTCACATTAACTGGCATTTAAAAAAAAAAACTTTTAAATACCAGTTTATGTGAATTTTTATGTAAACTTATGCAAATTTTTAGCAAATTTGCGAATTTTCGAATATATGGCGAATATTCGCAAAATATCGCAAATTCGAATATTGCCCCTGCCGCTCATCACTACTGGACTCTAAAAGTGCAACCTATAAAAAAATCCAAAAAGGATATCACATTAAAAAAAATTAAGACAAAGAGCAAAGTTCTTGTTACCCAGCCACCATGTCTAGGGCTAAGAGAGCGGTACCCTTCTGAGCCTTACATTTTTCTTTGGATGCAGAAATAAGTTAAGTTTAACTGACCAGCTGTTGACTTTGCCTATTTCTGAGGTATTTTTGAGCTTTGTTTATAAGATACACACATTTTCTAATATATCTGATTAGCATCAATGATATATATATATATGAGGGGTAATTTTGCAAATAATATTTATTAGCCCCTTTCCAACTACAATAAATTACGTCGGCAGTAAGGTATTTAAATATAAGGAGATAATGAGATCTGCACACCCTGTATGAGGTTGGGCGCTCACGGAGGACGATTCGTCGTCTGGTATCAAAGTAGAGAATTCGTGGCACACCAGAAACAATTAATGCTTTTTAATTAGTAGACGTATTGTTACATTATTTCATATGTATAGTATATAGTACATCCGGATTAGATAATATAGGTTAAAGTCGTATAGTTTAGCCCCTACATTTCGGTCATGTGATTGACCTTTTTCAAGGTACTATGATACATTAAGAGATCTCTTGAAAAATGTCAATCACATGACCGAAACGTTGGGACTAAACTATACGACTATGTACTATGTATATGAAATGATGTAACAATACATCTACTAATTAAAAAGCATTAATTGATTCTGGTGTGCCACGCATTCTCTACTTAGGTATTTAAATATGGCAACCCCTCGTGAGCGCCTGCTGTTTTAAACCTGGGGCTAATGCATGCTGTCGATCATAACTTCAATCATATGCATTTAACCCCTTAGATACTGTGGTCAAATGCGACCATGGCATCTTTGAGGTTGAAAACTGGGAGTGAGTGCCCCCGGCCGTACACCTACTCCCCAAGAGAGGATTGGGGAAGCTGTATGGTGTGTGCAGCAGCCTCGGTCCTCCTGAATATTCTGAGGCTGCCTCACACGGGTACCTATGGAGCCCCTGCCTGTAGCAGAGCTCTGTAGGAACACAGTTAAATGCTCATAGACTCCTAATGCATTGGGGTCTATGAAAGAAGCAACATGATGATTGGTTGTTCAAGTTTCCCCATACAGCAAATGGCGAAATGGAGAAAAAAATTAAAATGGCTGTTTTTTGGTCACTTCACTTCCCACAAAATCTTTTATAAAAAGTGATTAAAAAGTCATACACACCCCAAAATGAGCCCTAACACAGCTCTGTGCACAAGAAAAAAGTTAGGGGGAGTCAGAATATGGCGATGCAAAGAAAAAATTTTTTTTCCAAAGTTTTATTTTTCTCAGCATTAAAACACAATAAAAAAAAATATATGTAGTAAGGCTGACTAGTCAGCCTGCATTTGTGGGAGGGGCGGAGGCTCTTCTTAAACAAGCCACTGCCTCACTCCTGGGCGTGTGTTCTTCAGGTGCACAGGTGCTGCTGGGTGTCATTAGTGAACTAGCTTCTCTGGTGGCAGGATCTCTTTCTTTGCAGCATGGAGCCAGAACGGAGGTTTTGTTTTGTCTTTTTTTTTTCTCTTCGCTCTCTGCTATTGTAGCAATGCACGCGGGGTAATACGTAAGTAAGTTGGGCCGTGGCCATCCCTCCTGGCCGGTCGGAACCCGACTTTTCTAGCGAACGGGAGGCTTCGCCTCAGAATCTTCTGCCTCAGGTTTTTTTTGTTGGGGCTAAAAAATTTCTATTTCTTTTTCAACCTCGTTTGTTTGATAATAAGAATTAGTTCCAATATATCTTGCAAATTTACGTCGCTTGTTTGTCGCATGGAAAATTACTTCAGCTTATACGCAGTTACCCTCAGTTCACACTTTCGCGTAAAACGCCGCTTTTGAACGCACATAAAAACGCACAACAGTAAAGGAACCATGCATTCCAATGAGGGTGGTTCACACTTGCGCGTTTTTATGCGCGTTCATAGGCGCCTATAAACGTCCGACGCATAGGCAAGTATGTTCGCGTTAATTCGGGCTTTTTTCGACCGTTTGGTGCTAATAGACTTCAATGGGAAACGCGATAGGCGTGTTGTTCGGCCGTTTGTGCTGCGTAAAACGCGCCTATGGACGCGCGTTTTTCACAATTCACACCTCAGATTGGCCAAACTATATAGGGAGGGCTGTTTGGTCATTGGCCAACTATGCAGTCAATCACAGAAACGCGCGTCAAACGCGCCTACACTATTTACCAAAACGCTTGAAAAAAACGCGCCTACACGCCAGTCTTGAACGCACCAAAAACGCTAGGCTTCAAAACGCTCAGGTCTGAACCCAGTGTTAGGGAACAGTCACCCGGGCTGCATGTGACGTCATGATTGAACATCAGACTCAGCTGTTGTTTAACCTATTGCTGTAGCTGTTCCTTGCCATGTGACTCCCCCTCTCCCAGCCACCACCATCTTTAAACTTCATGTATTTTCCCTGCTTTATGTACTAAAACCCTGATGCAATTTATGCTCTGCTCTTATTCTGAGCGGCATTTCCACGTTCGGCTCTACTTCTGTCTTATACCTGCTTGCACCTCGCTTTATACGCCTCACACCCTCAGATGTATCCGAACGTCTTTTATTGTCCATCACTTTCACGCTGCTCGTTCCAGATGGCCTTTACATTTTGCTTTACACATGTTTTACTCTCTGCTCACTAGAGCTGTGTCCACATGTCTGCTATTTTCATCATGCTTCATACTTCAATCACATTCGAGTTGCATTCACCCGTTGACTGTTCACACTTGGCTGTTGCATCATGTTGTTGTGTGTGGTTAGAGCTGCGTTTATGCGTCGGCTAGTATACCATGTTTGCTCTGCTCACCGTCAGAGCTGCGTTCACATGTCTGCTGTTACAACAGGTCATACGAGGCTTGTTTTCAGAGGTGCATTCACGTTCGCTGTCACATCATGTTCATGCTCCACTCACATTTAGAGCTGCTGTTATACCTATTTTCGTTCTCGGCTCACTCACAAAGGAGCCTTCACACTTACGCAGTCAAATTCACGACCAGAGCTGCGTCCATACGTCTATTGGCATATCATGTTTGCTCTACTCACACCCAGAGCTGCGTTCACACGTCCATTGTTACTACAGGTTCTTTCCAGGCCCATTTCAAGAGCTGCGTTCATTACATTTTCACAGCACGTGTCACGCTCCATTCACAACCAGAGCTGCCGTTATACCAATTGTTTGCTCTGCCTATACCCAGAGTTGTGTTAACACTTCTACTGCTACAACAGGTTTTATACCCCACTCGCCAGAGCTGCTTTCCATGTCGGCTGTCACTTCGAGTTAATATTCATTCACATCCAAAGCTGCTTCCTCATGTCTACTTTTTCATGCTCTAGCCATACTCAGAGCAGCGCTCATACATTGTTACTCACATCCTGATCGGCATTCACCCATCTGCTGTTACACCATGTGTTACATTCGGCTCCCACTCAAAGCTGCATTCTCCTGTTACTTGCTACACTCAGTAGTCTCAACGGGGCACTCTGCACCCACTGCTTATTACTCTCCCGGTAAACATGGCTGCTTTCTTTTCAGGAGTACGTTTTTCCTCGGTGGCGTGAAAAAAAAAAAAAAATCCTGATTCGTGTTCACTCAGATTGGTCTCCTTTACTCCTGGTTTGCATTCACTCAGATTGGTCTCCTGCCTAGTTCAACAAAACAGCTTCTCAGCGGAGGCCAGTGGGCCTGCCATGTTTTACAAGTTGTTCTTTTGTTTGTTGGGAAGGTACTGTACCTTCCCTATGGCTTCGGGGGTCCACCGACTGCTTCGGCCCTATGGCTTCGGGGGTCCGACGGTTGCTTCGGCCCTATGGCTTCGGGGGTCCGACGGCTGCTTCGGCCCTATGGCTTCGGGGGTCCGACGGCTGCTTCGGCCCTATGGCTTCGGGGGTCCGACGACTGCTTCGGCCCTATGGCTTCGGGGGTCCGACGACTGCTACGGCCCTATGGCTTCGGGGGTCCGACGACTGCTACGGCCCCATGGCTTCGGGGGTCCGACGACTGCTACGGCCCCATGGCTTCGGGGGTCTGACGACTGCTTTGGCCCTATGGCTTCGGGGGTCCGACGACTGCTACGGCCCCATGGCTTCGGGGGTCAGACGACTGCTTCGGCCCTATGGCTTCGGGGGTCCGACGACTGCTTCGGCCCTATGGCTTCGGGGGTCCGACGACTGCTTCGGCCCTATGGCTTGGGGGGTCTGACGACTGCTTCGGCCCTGTGGCTTCGGGGGTCCGACGACTGCTTCGGCCCTATGGCTTCGGGGGTCCGACGACTGCTTCGGCCCTATGGCTGCGGGGGTCCGATTACCTGTTTTCAGTCCTGCCTGGTTGGTTGTCCATCCATGGTTCCAGGCTGATTGGGCCCAAATGTCTCACATTCATATCTGCTTCCCTGATCACCTGCATACGGCCCATGTTTTAAACTAAAGTCTGTCACCTGCGGGGTTCAGTCAGGTTCACTTGTTACTCAACTAAGTTTCCTGCTCCTTACGTTCTTTAGGTATTACACCTTATTAATGTCCAGTGTCTGCCATGCTCCAGGATCACACTTCAATTACTGGAGCTCAAATCTTTAGGGTCACCTGCCATGTTGGTCAGGTCACATTTTTCAACGATATTCGCCTGCCACGGTATTCGGGCCACGAAGGTTAATGGTAGACTCAGATACCAGGTCGGTTTTCCCGGTTCAGGATTAAAACCATTTTCAGGGGTTCACAGAAGAATGCAGGGGCCATGGCAAGCAGATAGATGATGTCTTTGGAACTATTCAAAGATTCCCTTCCTACTTTTATGGTTTCTTTTGCCCCTCACTTCTTGCATAGTCTAGGCAGGCAGGTTTTTCTTTCGATTCCACAAACTCCGGAGGCCAGGGCAATTGTCAGTACTAGAACCACAGGTCACTAGGTTCAGTTAATATTTCATGCTCCATTCCACAGCGTATTCCCAGTCCTTCATTCTGCTTCGGGGCACTATCTGCAACATCGAGCATCATGTCTCCGGTTTCGTCATTTGCAAGCTGTGATGTACGTCTCCTTATGGTTTTGCCGCATACTTCCTGAATGTGCGGTCAAGATTGCCGATGCCTTGCAGTTGGTCACGGATTTGTTTGTACTTTCATTGTGTTTCTTTATAACCTACTTGGCTTGGCTTTTGCCCCCTTTTAGGCCTACCCACGGCTATGGCTAAGGGCACAATTCAAGCCATTAAGTTAGGTTTAGCTAGCACACGGCTAGCCGGGTTAGGTTGTTCTTGATGTTTATCTCCCTAGGGTTCATCAAGCATCGTTGGCCGTAGCCATGACCACAAGTAGTAAGGCTGACTAGTCAGCCTGCATTTGTGGGAGGGGCGGAGGCTCTTCTTAAACAAGCCACTGCCTCACTCCTGGGCGTGTGTTCTTCAGGTGCCCCACCCTCCCTCCCTTCTCTTTTCATTTCCACAGGGTATGCCCCCTTTTAGGCCTACCCATGGCTAAGGCTAAGGGCACAATTCAAGCCATTAAGTTAGGTTTAGCTAGCACACGGCTAGCCGGGTTAGGTTGTTCTTGATGTTAATCTCCCTAGGGTTCATCAAGCATCGTTGGCCGTAGCCATGACCACAAATATATCTATATAAGTGCAGTATTGTTGCAATTATACTGACTTGGGGAATAAAAGTAACTGGTCAGTTTTAATGCATAGGAAATGCTGTAAAAATACAGCACATAAAGCTGTGTCGTTTTTTTTTTTTTACAATTCCAGTATTCCACCCCATTTTGATTTTTTTTTTTTACAGCTTCCCACTACATTGTATGCCAATTTAAATGGTGCCATTAGAGAGGTGTTCTGGTATCAATGTAATGTTCTCTGTTTTATGCCGTGTATCATGTGGTGTATGTCCATGCCCTATATTTTCTCTTTTTCTCTCCATAATTGTATATGATATATTTAATGATGTAATGTTGTACATGTGTAAAATATATATTGTCCTGTAGCCCATCCCAGCCTTGTACAAGTCTACAATTTTGTCCCTGGTGTCCTTAGACAGCTCTTTGGTCTTGGCCATGGTCGAGAGGTTGGAGTATGATTGAGTGTGTGGACAGGTGTCTTTTATACAGGTAACAAGGTGCAATTAATACAGGTAATGAGTGCAGAGTAGGAGGGCATCTTAAAGAAAAACTAACAGGTATGTGAGAGCCAGAATTCTTACTGGTTGGTTGGTGATCAAATACTTAATTAATTTGCATTTTATTTAATGAACTATTTAAAAATCATACAATGTGATTTTCTGGATTATTTTTAGATTCTGTCTCTTTTTTGTAGGTGGAATAACTTGCAAAATTGCAAGTGTATCAAATACTTATTTTCCACACTATATGTATATACCGTAGGGGGAAATGTATGTATAAAAGTAGGGGGGAAATGGAAGCACTCACTAATATGCATTAGGGGACGGGAGCGGGGAAGAAGCGCTGCAATCGCTTCCGATAATCACCCTCCATGGTCTTCTTGCTAGGGCACACACTCCACTATCCTGACCCCATACAGCATCAGGACAAAGTGGGCTCACTATGACCTGATGCTGCACTCAGTCAGGTGACAGTGCAGAGCAGGCCGGATAAGACAGGGGAGCGTGACGCTGGACCCGGAGCAGAGCCGCGGTGCAGGGGAGGTAAGAGAAGTTTTTTTTATTTTAGTCTGATGATGGTCTGAAAGAAAAGGGCTGATCTGAGGTCTGATGGGGTCTAAAAGAAAAGGGCTGATCTTAGGTCTGATGGAGTCTGAAAGAAAAGGGCTGTTCTGAGGTCTGTTGGGGTCTGACATGGAGGGCTGATGAGGTTGTTACATGGAGGGCTGATATGGGGGTCTGATGTGATGTCCTGATATTTATGGAGGTCTGATCTGTGGATCTGATATGAGATTTGGGGGTATTAGCTTTCTTATTTTTTGCAGAGTAGCTTATAGAATAAAAGGTTTTTAAATCAACACATCTATCTTCTTTAAAAAGCCTGTTATGTAATGCCTTTGTGTTCAATTTTACTTCCACCTAAAAAGCCATTAGTAATTTAGCTGAAGCGACTGAACAGATGTGCAATTTAACAGGCAATGGATCAAGAAGCTCTATATCACTATGTATGCCAGCATTATTAAAATAAAAAGCACTTCTCTTGACCTAGGGGGGAAAAAGCTTTCATTCTTACGTAATGTCAAAATCTAATTTGCTCTCATCGTGAAAACTTCATTCCAAAGGGACATTTTCTGCAATATAAAATATATTTATTCTTACCTTAGGTATGTTATTTCAAACTGTTCACATTAATTAATTCACATATGATTTATAAAATAAATGATAAAGTTCTTTTGGGCTTTCTAAAGGCTGTTCTAATAAATGAAAATAAATTACTGTATATCTACAACAATAACATGATGAGAGAAATTTTTCAAAATTTGCTTCGATCCGAATTTATTCGAGGCGAATTGCGTTAAAAACGCATGATTTCTGGGCTGCAGAGAGCCTTTGAAGGGGTGTAGAACACTGTGCTTTGCAGTAATACGCATAGGGAGTCTGCTGTGGTAGTGAAATAATTCTGTGACATGCAGATGACAGGGGTTGCTCTTAGAATCACTGCATACTTCACTTATTTGGGTAGTCACGGGGCCAAAACTGACCAAATAAATCATGTATCAACTCAGATGTTAGCGTCAAGAAGAAGCGCAGTCCTTTTACACCCTCATCAGCTGATTCCACATAGATGTCTACAGAACCTGTTCTATTAAACTCTTATACAAGTAGAGCCCCCCTGACAGAGTGGAGAGGGTGTCAGCAGTAAGTTTGTGTTGACGTCACTGATTATTTTGCCCTTCCTCTGATCCGTCAGAACAATAACCCACAACAAATGGATCCTGTCGGTGGAGCATACGCCTTCACTTGGTCAGCATTTGCTCAATGATCTATCAGTATTGCTAATGCCAAAAAAAACAGGAGTGGATCCAAAACAGAGATGACACGTCAATGGAATATTTGCATGTCTTCTTTGTTTTGTACCAACTCCTGCTTTTGGCTACCAAATCATAAGCCAATTCTGATGGGACCATACAGACCTTACAGCTGCTACACAGACAGGATCCGTTGTTCATCTAATTTTTCCTTGCTTCTGACATATCAGAAGAAAGGTCAAATAAATGATGATGTCAGCTAGGCCAAAAGCCAAAATAGTGGGCCAGTCATGAAGTGGGGAGGGTGGGAACAGCATAAGAAGTCCACAAAGTGGACCTATGACATAGTGGTGAGGTGGAAGCAGCATGAGGAGACCACAGAGTGGCCCAATGACCGAGTCTGGAGGTGGTAGCAGCATCTGCATCAGGAGGAGGCCACAGAGTGGCACAATGACTGAGTCTGGAGGTGGCAGTAGCAGTATCAGGAGGAAGCAACAGAATGGAACAATGACCAAGTGTGGAGGTGGCAGCAGCATGAGTACACCACAGAGTGGAACAATGACTGAGTCTGGGGGTTCGGGCAGCAGCATCAGGAGAAGCCACAGAGTGACACAATGACCAAGTGTTGAGGTGGCAGCCGCATGAGGCGACCACAGAGCGAGTCTAGAGGGGGCAGCAGCAGCATCAGGAGGAGGCCACACAGTGGCACAATGACCCAGGGGTGGAGGTTGCAGCAGCATGAGGAGACCACAGAGCGGCACAATGACAGAGTTTGTAGGTGGCAGCAGCATGAATAGGCCATAGAGTGGCATAATGACCAAGTCTGGAGGAGGTGGCAGCAGCATTAGGAGACTACAGAGCGGCACAATGACAGAGTCTGGAGGTGGCAGCAGCTTGAGTAAGCCACAGAGCGGAACAATGACAGAGTCTGGAGGTGGAAGCAGCTTGAGTAAGCCACAGAGCGGAACAATGACAGAGTCTGGAGGTGGCAGCAGCATCAGCATACCACAGAGTAACAAGGTGACATAGTGTGGAGGTGGCAGCAGCATCAAGAGGAGCTGCACATCAAGACGAGCTGCACATTGACACAGTCTGGAGGTGGCAGCAGTATGAGTAGGCCACAGAGTGGTACAATGACAGTGTCTGGAGGTGGCAGCAGCATCAGGATACCACAGAGTAGCAAGGTGACATAGTGTGGAGATGGCAACAGCAGCATCAGGATACCACAAAGTGGCAAGGTCACATAGTGTGGAGATGGCAGCAGCAGCATCAGGATACCACAAAGTGACCCGATGACAGAGTGGGGCGGTGGGTGGCAATACCAGTACCCGCTGACGAAGGTGGGTGAAAGAAGGAGCACTTGGCATTAGATGTGTGGCATCAGGCTGGTGGCAGCATCAGAGTAGTAGATGAGACAGGTAGCCAGAAGAAACTGATCTCTTTTTTTTCAAGGATTGGGTGAGGCGGCATGGATGATCTAATCAGATGCATCAGGAAATGGTGGGTGGAAATCCTGGCTGATCCATGCCTGATTTATCTTGACAAAGGTCAGTCTCTCCACATTTTGGGTGGACAGGCAAGTTCTCATTGGGGTCACTATGTCCCCCGCCGCACTAAACACCCGTTCTGATGCCACATCACTGGCCGAGCAGGATAGCTTTTCCGGGGCAAACTCGGTCAGTTGCGGCCACAAATCCAGTTTGGCTGCCCAGTAGTCCAGCGGATTTTCAATGTGGGTTGGCAGGGTGCTGTCCAAGTATGCTACCACCTACTTGTTCATGTCTACCTGCTTCTGCTTCTGGTGAGTAGTTTCTTCACTATGCGGGTGAAGAAAGCTACTCATCAGCGATTGTAGACTCATGCTGCTGATGGAACTGGTACTGCTGCTGTGACCCCACCCCTTCCCAGCAGCCATGGCAGTGGAACGTGAGCACAGAGGGTCACCCCGGTCATGCTTGCGAGATGATGGACGATGGCGCAGATAGGCAGCGGCCAATTGACTACATAGGATGTCTCTGTAGTAGTTCAGTTTGTCCTCCCTCTCAGTGGGTATAAAAATGGCCCCCATTCTGGATCGGTAGCGAGGCTCCAACAAGGTGGAAAGCCAGAAGTCATCCCTCTGTCACTACGCAAGCAAGTGAGCTTGCAGTGGGCCATTTGTGCAAATGACTCGGAGGGACTCCCTGCCTTCAACTTCACTGCATACTGACATGGTGTGTCTGGGTCCTCTGTCTCATCATGCTCATCGCCCTGTAGCTCCTCTGGCTGCTCCTCTTCTCCTGTCAGCTCAGTAGAAAAACCACCCATTTTGCTACACATTGCCTGTGCTCTAATCTCCTCCTCTCCCTCCTCTTCCTCTTCCAGTTCAGCCCCCACAGGGCTCATGTGGCCTTGAGAGATCTAGGCGCCACATCTCCAGTCCCCTGACCAGCCATTGTCACCACCATCTGTTCCAGAAAATGAAGCAGTGGAATAATATCATGCATATCGTAGTCCTGGCGACTGACAAATAACGTGGTGTCCTCAAAGGACCTGAGCAAACGGCAGGTGTCACGCATGAGCTGCCACTGGCTGACATCGAAGTTACACAAGGCAGTACTCCTATCCGCTTGCATCATCAAGAAAATGTTGATGGCCTTTCTCTGCTCGTATAGTCACACCTGGCCAAGCTGCTGGTGTGGCTGGGCAGGAACCACATTTAACCAGTGTGCAGTAAAAGACATGTATTGTCCCTGACCGTAGTTACAGCTCCACACATAGGCGCTGCCGTGCACTTTGGCAGACACTGACAGGCTTAAGGACTGGCTCACCTTCTGTTCTACATATTTGTGCAGGACTGGTACTGCCTTTTTCGCAAATAAATGATGGCTTGGGACTCTCCACCTTTGGCTCGGCACAAGTCATCAGTGCTCTGAAAGGTGCAGAGTCCACCACTTGGAAAGGGAGGGACTGAAGCATCAGCAACTTGGACAGGAGCACGTTCAGCTTCTGCGCCATTGGATGAGTGCACGCATACTGCTGTCTCTTGGCAATCGCTTCGGTGATCGATTGCTGATGGATTGACTGAGGAGTAGGAGGAGAAGGAGCAGGAGCAACTGGAACAGCAGAAGATGGGAATGACAGACAGCTCCCTTTGGCTGAGGTGGTGGTGCCTTGACTGCCAGAAACCCGGTGCATGCCACTGAGTGATGTAGTGGTTGCTGCGGCATGCTGGACCACCACATCGGAGCCACGGTTCTCCCAGGCTACTCTATGGTGACACCGCATATGTTGATGCAGGGCCATAGTGCCAACATTGGCACCCTGGCCACGCTTCACCTTCTGCCCACAGATTCAACATATGGCCATGTTTAACTCCTCTGGTGCTTTGAAAAAAAACTGCCACACCGCCGAGTAGGTGAATTTCCCCCCAACAGTCCGCACTGACTGACTGCTACCGCCGCTGCCTCCACTGCACCACTGCTCCCCTGGCTGGTAGGCTGCTGCGAAGCAGTTTATCTACCCTGGGCACATTTGGCTTCTGACCTCCCACTGCTGCCACCCTGCTGACTCCCAGCCTTGCTGGCTTTTCCGCTGCCTCACGGGCAAGCAGCCACCCTTTTCTCCTGATGATTATGAAGCCCCAAGTGCGATCGGGTTCATCATCATTGAGCAGTGTCTACACATCACTGATGTCCTCCTCAACAGCCTCTGAGTCAGGAGTCTGACCGCTCGCAACACCATCACCCACGCCCCTCTCCTCATCACTACTTGCCCGCCTAGCGGAGGAAGCGGCGGATGTCTCCTCCAGATCTTTGCTGGGCAGTAGTTGCTGACTGTCCTCTAGTAGCTCTTCCTTGCTGAAAAGTGTAGCTGAGCCTACAGCATATACTACTTCTTGCAGTGAGGGAACAGAAAAGTACAGAGGCAGGTTGAGCACAGGTGAGGGCACAGGGCCTGCTCCCGGGCCATCCCAACTAAGGATTGTGTCTGACGAACACATCGACTGTTGGCTGGGGGTGTCTGATGTCACTTGGGATGAAGTGGATGACCAAGTTTACCAATCAAGAACCGCTGGGTTGCTGGTCAAGACATGACCGCTAGATGATACCGGGAGCTTAGGTATCTAGCTGCGACTCCTGCTGCCACAATCCCTTACTCTGCTGCGATCTCTGCCTGGGTCAGAAACTTTTAGGCCTCTGCCACTCCTCAGTGCATGGCCTTGCACTTCTCTGTCAGACATACTTTAGCTGAACAAAATAAATTATTTTAATATATTTTTCTTTTTGTACTGAAATAGGCCACTAAAAGCTTTCACCACAAATAACAGCAACAGTGAACTGTGTATATATTTTTATTGTAGTACAGAAATATGTCACTAAACGCCTTTAACCCCAAATAACTGCAGAAGTGAACTGCGTATATATTTTTCGTTTTGTAATGAAATAGGCCACTAAACGCTTTTACCAATAATAATGGCAACCGTGAACTGCTTATGTATTTTTCCTGTAGTATAGAAATACCTTACTAAACTCTCTCAGTACATATAGCTGCAGAAGTGAACTTCGTATATATTTTTCTTTTTGTAATGAAATAGGCCACTAAATGCTTTTACCGCAAACTACAGCAACAGTGAACTGCGTATATATTTTTCTTGTAGTACAGAAATAACTCACTAAACGCTTTTAACCCCAAATAACTGCAGGAGTGAACTGCGCATATATTTTTCTTGTAGTACAGAAATACGTCACTAAATGCTCTCAGCACATATAGCTGCAGAAGTGAACTGCGTATATATTTTTCTTTTTGTAATGAAATAGGCCACTATCGCAAATAACAGCAACAGTGAACTGCGTATATATTTTTCTTGTAGTACAGAAATACGTCCCTAAACGCTTTTGCCACATCTAGCTGCAGAAGTGAACTGCGCATATATTTTTTCACAGATATAAGCTTTTAAACATAGCACTTGCACCACAAGAACAAATAGCTGGAATGACAGAGCTGTATAATCGCTATTTGGATCCCCAAATTATCTTTCTCTGCACTTGTAAATCGCTTTTCTAGCACTGCCCCTAGCGCCTTCTGACGTCTCTCCCTGCACTAAGATGCTGTGAAAAGATTCCTCCCTATCCTTTCCCTGCACTCATGATTCGTTTTTTATTTTTTTTCCAGAATTAGCTTTTTCCAATTGCTGTCCCTAGCGCCTTCTCACATCTGTCCCTGCACTCAGAACACTGGAAAATTGCAGAATTTAAAACGGCTGCCATATTTATAGGGCTGTGACATCACAGGGCTGGCTGGCTGGCTGGTGATCAATCGGGGTGATCCTGCCTTCCCTGATCCCGCCTTCCCAGAGTTCTTTGCCTCATGTCCTCAGTCCTCACAAGTGTGGCCGCCATTTTAGGAAAAATTGTGATTCGTTACCAAGAAGCGCGAGGAAATTCGTATTCATTGCGAATCTAATTTTTCCTGAAATTCGTATCGAATTCCACTTCATCTGATTTGATTTACTCATCTCTATTTATCTTATTTAAAGTACATTGAACTTTATTTTTACACAAAACATTCTAGAACATGAAATTGTCTATATGGGTTTATGTATGAAAAATGCATAAAAGAGAAACTTTTATCCAAAATTATGTTATAAGATTTGCGAATTTTTTAGTTTGCCTAATATTGTCAAACTAGAATGTACAACTCCCAAAGAGATAGGCCTCTTTCAGACGAGCGAATTCCATGCATTGGACTCACAGCCTGAGTATGCGGCAGTTCCCATCCTGACCTACCAGCACTGAAGAGGTTGCATAGCATTATATTGATTTATGATGCTATGTAACCCTTACAGTTCTGGAATGTATTGGATAACACTGACAGCATTATGTCAGTGTTATGCAGTACATTTCAGAACTATAAGGGTATGAGTTCTATGCGTGGAACTTCCTCGTCTGAAAGGGGCCATAATCAAAGGACAGAAATAAAGTGCTCCCAAACACTAAGGAACACATGTAGCAGCTTCTGCTTTTGTCAGTCAGCCACATCAAGACTACCCTTTAATGTGTCTGAACAACTAAATTAGCTCAAGAAGCGTGCTTACATTTTTGGCTCAACTTCACATTATTAATTAATTTATAAAAATCCTTAGTCAAAAGTCATGTTTCATAAACAAACAACCTTCAACTCAAAAAAATCTATAAAATGATTAAGCCATTTTTGTAGGCTTTGTGAATATAAATAGTATATACTCTATGAAACAAAGTCAGCTTAATATACTATAATAATGATGTTATTACAGGAATGCAAAACATAAAAATGATAAGAGTAAAATAAATTCTATAATTCCGCAAATTATATATAATATTCAGTGTGGGGAACTTATAATTGGATGCATCCCAGATTTCTGAAGTACAAAAGTCAAAGTTTTATAATGCACAAAAACATACAATTCTTTTTTCACTATTATGCCGCTGCTGCCACATTTGAAAAAAGTTGTGTACTATATACATATACTATGAATTATGTTAGGAACTGGCATAAATTTTATATCCAATCTAAGCCAGTTTATATCTGCCATGAATTTTAATTTCTGTTTCATGGATTGCCAGATTATTTGTCAAATTTGTTAAGAGGCCTGCTACTGATAAAAAGTGTGTCACCTTTTACTCCAGAGCACTTTTTATTAAGACTGGTGTATGAAATGAGCTGATGAGACTAGAAAAAAATCAGAGGACACAGACTTGAAGATGCCCCAGAGACACACGATTGAAATACGGTGGAAAAACCTATAACTTATTGGTGGTGTGAGTAGTCACAACAGCTTAAGTGCATATTATATTATGGGATATGAGGTTTGCCAGCTGGACCTGGTCATCCACACCAGAAGGTGGAGAGATTGCAGAGCAGAAATCCAGAAAAAAAAGACCTATATCCAGTGCTTCCTCCAAAGGTCATGCATACTTTATTACGATAAAAAGTACATTGATAGAGACATAAAAGCATAAAAATAAAAAATAAAATTTTACAGTTTTAAACCAGTACCTGCATCTGAATATATTAGTGATTTTATGTAATTACAATTTGAGTATAGCTACAGAGTTATTCAATAAACTCTACCTGTATGTCACCACTAGAAATTAGCGAATTTTTCAAAAATTTTATTCGCCGATTTGTCAAATTTTTGGGGAAAAATTTGGTTTGGTCCAAACTTGTTTGCAGCAAATCTCGTTAAAAAACGTCTATTTCCTGGCTTCAGAGAACCTTTATAATGGTGTAGAACACTGTGATTTGCAGTAACACGCATAGGGAGTCTGCTCTGGTAGTGAAATAATACTGTGAGTTCGTATGACATGCAGATGACAGGCGTCGCTCTTAGAATCACTGCACACTTCACTTATTTGGGCAGCCACGAGGCCAAAACTGACCAAATAACTCAAGTATGAACTCATCCTTACAGGTCGATGTTAGCACCAAGAAGAAGCGCACTTCTTTTGCACCGTTGTCAGATGATTCCACATAGATGTCTACAGAACCTGTTCTATTAAACTCTTATACAAGTAGAGCCCCCACCCCCCCACCCCCCCCGACAGAGTGGAGAGGGTGTCAGCAGTAAGTTTGTGTCACTAATTATTTTGCCCTTCCTCTGATACATCAGAACAATAACCCACAAAAAACGGATCCTGTCTGTTGAGCATCCGCCTTTTCTCAGTCAGCATTTGGTCAGTAATCCATCAGTATTGCTAATGCCAAAAAAAACAGGAGTGGATCAAAAACAGAGATGACACGTGAATGCAATATTTGCATGTCTTCTGTGTTTTGTATCCACTTCTGCTTTTGGCTACCAAATCATAAGCCAATTCAGATGGGACCATACAGGCATTAGAGCTGCTACATAGACAGGATCCATTGTGTATTTTATTTTTCCTTCCTTCTGACAGATCAGAAGAAGGATCAAATAAATGATGATGGCAGCCAAGCCGAAAGGCAAAATAGTGGCCCGGTCATGGAGTGGGTAGGGTGGGAACAGCATGAGAAGTCCACATAATGGCCCTATGACATAGTAATGAGGTGGAAGCAGCATGAGGAGACCACAGAGTGGCCAAATTACAGAGTCTGGAGGTGGCGGCAGCATCAGGAGGAGGCCACAAAGTGGCACAATGATACTGTGGAGGTGGAGACAGAACGAGGAGACCACAGAGTGGCAAGGTGATATAGTGTGGAGGTGGGTGGCAATACTGGTACCTGCTGAAGATGGTGGGTGAAAGAAGGAGCACTTGGCATCATATGTGTGGCATCAGGTGGGAGGCAGCATCTGACTAGTTGCTGAGGCAGGTAGCCATAAGAAACCCGTCTTTTTTGTCAAAGTGTTGCTGTGGCACCATGGACGATCTAATCTGATGCATCAGGCATTGGTGGATAGAAATCCTGGCTGATCCACGCCTGATTCATCTTAGCAAAGGTCAGTTTCTCCACATTTTGGGTGGACAGGCGAATTCTTCTTGGGGTAATTATGGCCCCCGCCACACTAAACACCTGCTCTGATGCCACAATACTGGCTGGGCAGGACAGCTTTCCAGGGAAAACTCTGCCAGTTGCGGCCGCAAATCCAGTTTGGCTGCCCAGTAGTCCAGCTGATCTTCAATGTGGGGTGGCAGGGTGCTGTCCAAGTATGCCACCACCTGCTGGTTCAGGTCCTGCTTCAGGTCTAGCTGCTGCTTCAGCTGGTGAGTAGTTTCTTCACTAGGCGGGTGAAGAAAGCTGCTCATCAGTGACTCTAGACTCAGGCTGCTGCTGATGGAGCTGGTACTGCTCCTGCCACCCCACCCCTCAGCAGAAGCCATGGCAGTGGAACGTGAGTGTAGAGGGCCCCCTGGTCGGACCTGCGAGAGGATGAACGATGGCGCAGATAGTCTGCGGCCAACTGACTACATAGGATGTCTCCATAGTAGTTCCGTTTGTAATCCCTCTCAGCTGGTGTAAACCCCCCCCCCCCCATTTTGGACCGATAGCGAGGGTCCAACAAGGTGGAGCCAGAAGTCATCCCTCTGCTGAATGGCGACAATTCAGCTGTCACTACGCAAGCAAGTGAGCATGCATCGGGCCATTTGTCCAAGTGACTCGGAGGGACGTCTCCATCTCCACTGCATACTGCCATGATGTGTCTGTAGCTCCTCTAACTGCTCCTGCTCCTTCTCTCCTATCACCTGTGTAGAGAAACCATCATTTCACTTCACATTGCTTGTACTCCAATGTTCTCCTCCTCCTCCTCTTCCAGTTCAGCCCCCACAGGGCTTATGTGGCCGTGAGATCTAGGCGCCACGTCTAGAGGTCCCCTGAACAGCCAGATTTACATGAATCTGTTCCAGGACATAAAGCAGTGGAATGACGTTGTTCATCCCGTAGTCCTGGTGACTGACAAATAACCTGGCCTCCTCAAAGCTTATGTTGGGGGATGCCGTTCTGCAATTGCAGCTCAAGGAAGTGTGTGCTTTGCGGTGTACGAGTGACTGAAGTGCATGCAAAGTTTCCTGGCCATTTTTAGAATGTCTTGAAGATGGGTGGAAGACTTCAGGAACCACTTGACAACCAGATTGAACATGTGGACCCACCTTGACGCCGCTCCAACACCATATTCTTCCCTTTGTTGGTCACGATGGTTCTGATTTTGAGCTGTCATGGAGAAGGCCAGGATTCGATTTCTTGACGAAGGACTCGGAGCAGTTCCTCCCCTGTGTGACTTTGTTCGCCCAAGCAAACAAGGTGCAGAACAGCGTGACACTGCCATGCCCTGCACATGTGTTATACTGGAGGGGCACTGTGACTTGTCCCTGCAGTGGAGGCTGAGGACACGATGGATGAGGAGGAGGGACTGCAGCACCAGCAACTTGGACAGGAGTACATTCAGCTTCTGCGCCATTGAATGAGTGCACGCATACTATTGTCTCTTGGCAAGGAGTAGGTGTCACGGACAATCCCATGACAGGTGCCAGGAGATCAGAGAGACTAGCAACACATGGGTTAATCTGACTGGTTCCTTGTGGATCATTTGTGTCTGTGTTGTTTTGGTAATGACCACACCTCTTGCAGGTGTTGTTGGTTTTGTCATTTAACTTCCCCTATTTATTGCTGATTACCCCTACTGGGGGTGTGGTTTATAGATTCAGTTTCTGGACTCTGAGCTAGCTGGTTGTTGGATCTCGATTGAGCTCCTGGCGCTGCCTTTGCTCCACGTGAAGTTAAGTGTTGTCTTTCCTATTTGTTTTTTGTTTGTTGTATTACCCTGCTTTTTGTATCTTTGCCTGAGAGAGACAACTGTTCATCCTTCTGGTGGAGGAATAGGTTGTCTCAAGTTCTGTCACTATACCATGGCCCTACAGGGTGTGTTAGCACTTTAGGTTCCTGTGTATGAACTTTCCTACCATCGAGGTCAGAACATCCTGATAGTTAGTCACGACTTGGATCAGGGTTATTCTAGGAGGTGACCTTCTCCCTTACCCTACTTTCCAGGCCTAGCTCCTGTCCCCTTTCCTCCTGTGCTCGGTATGAATTCTCCCACCCATACCGCATCCATGACATTATAAACTGCAGAATAACTGTCATTTTTGTTTGCCTGTATCAGTTCAGCCATGGATGCTATTGCTGCACTGGCCGGACAGCTGCAGGAACTGTCTCTCGAGGTAGCTGACCTCCGCACGACCGTCTCACAGATTCAGAGACCACAGGCGGCTGATCCTAGTGGTGGTTACCAGGCCTGTCCTGAGCCTAAAGTTGCCCTCCCGGATAGATTCTCGGGGGTAAGTGAAAATTTCATTCGGTTCAAGGAAGCGTGCTAATTGTATTGTAAGCTACGTCCACACTTATCTGGGGATGAGAGTCAGAGATTGGGTGTGATTATTTTGTTGTTTAAAGGGGACGCCCACTCTTGGTCTTTTTCTTTGCCGACCGGATTACAGTCCCTCTGATCGGTGGATGAATTTTTCAGAGCTTTAGGTCTCATCTATGATGACCCAGATCGGACCTGCTTGGCCAACACTAAGTTATGCGGCCTGCGTCAGGGTGAGCATTCTGCGGAGATCTTTTTCTCTGAGTTTAGGAAGTGGGCTACAGATACTTAGTGGAACGATCCGGCTCTCCGTTGTCATTTATGTCAGGGAATATCTGAGAGGCTGTAGGATGCTTTGGCCTTTCATGAGAATCCTGAGTATTTGGAATTATGTCCCTTGCGTTACGTATTGATAGACTCCTGAGAGAGAGATCGAAGGGTCCAATCTCTCAGGACGTTCTATTACATAACTTATCGTCTTCCTCTGACACTTTGGGTGAAGCTACCCCTGGGTTTGGGTCGGGAGACTAACCCATGCAGTTAGGGCAAGCTACTCCTGAATCCACTGGTAATAGGAAAGGAGTGTTAATTCTCATTTGACTATTGGAGGAGTGAGAGGAGAGTCAGAAAATGTGCATTTGTCTTTTACTGGTAGTACCCGATTTCTCCTGACTGCCGAGGTGGCTTTAGAGTCCAAGACTGTGGGGATTGAGGTGTTTATTGACAGTGGGGCAGGGGTGAACTTGATTGATGCTCAGTTTGTCCGTATGCAAGGGTTGTCACCAAGTGTATTAGAAAAAAACATTCCCGGATGAATGAAAGACAGCTTTTAATACTCCTGAGGGGCACTTTGAGAACCTGGTCATGTCTTTCTGGTTGAACAATGCTCCTGCGCTGTTCCAACACTTTGTGAATTACATTTTTCAGCACCTGGTGGGGAGGTTTGTAGTCGTGTATTTAGATGGTATTCTAATTTATTCTCCAGATGTGGAAACACATCTGGATCATGTGAGACAGGTGTTACAGATCTTAAGAGATAATAAATTGTATGCAATATTGGAAAAGTGAGTTTTTGCTGTACAGGAGGTACGGTTCTTGGGTTACCTGTTATCACCTTCTGGCTTTCGAATGGATCCAGAGAAAGTCTGTGCTGTATTGGACTAGTATCGACCCGAAAATCTGAAGGCTCTTATGCGGTTTTTAGAGTTCACCAACTATTACCGAAAATGTATTAAGAATTATTTGACAATAGTAAAACCCTTAACTGACATACATAACTAAGAAAGGGACGGATGTCTCGGTGTGGTCTGATTCTGCATTGCAAGACTTTTCTGCGATTAAGGCCTTATTCACACGTCAGTATTTTTTCTTTCCAGAATTACGGTCAGTTTTTTTGCTGATCCGTTGTTCCGCAAAAAACGTCCGTATGGTATATTTAATGTCTCCGTATACCTTCCGTGTTTCCGTTTTTCCATTTGTCCGCAAAAATCTGGACGAAGAAGGGAATCCCCCCCAAAAAAAAGTTTCTATGGTAACTTTCTAAAGAAAAAAAAAGGGTTTAAATAGCCGACATTTTAGATAACAGGTGCCATTTTACATGTGCTTGTGGTGTCGTTTGGAGCTGTTTGTGAAATCTCTGCGTGGCTTGCATAGTTTTTACACGGTTTTCTCAGCGAACATCATGACTGAAGACATGGATCAAGTTCTATTTTATTGGATTCTCTCTCGGCAATTCGGACAGCCGCAACCTATGCTGGACTATGAATCGGGAGGAAGAAGAGACGGTTTTGGGTCCATCCGATTGTGGCTCAGCGTTGTCAAAATGGACAGTTCCATAAGTTATACAATGATCTTCTTCAAGACGCATCTAAATTTAAGAGCTACTGCCGTATGTCTATTGAAACTTTTGATCAGCTACTAGTTTGTCTACATCCACACCTGACTATTGTGGACACGAGCATGCGGCGTAGCATTTCTGCTGAACAACGATTGTTAGTCACTCTGAGGTAAGTGAATCTTCAATTGTTTTTCTCTATCTATTACCTAAATTGCTTGAACTGATTTTATTTTTTTTTTCTCTGTTTCAGATTCCATGGAACTGGAAATTCGTTTGCCTCGCTGCACTTTAAGTTTTTGCTGGGAATCTCAACAATCTCTGGGATCGTCTGCCATACCTGTAAAGTGATATGGCAGCGTCTCAGAGCATCGGTCATGCCCACCACCAAGGCAGCAGATTGGCTTCGGATTGCCGATGGGTTTTACCAATCCGCGCAGTTTCCTAACTGCATTGGGGCACTGGACGGTAAGCACATTCCTGTAAAGAAGCCGCCACACTCAGGGTCCCGGTATTTGAATTACAAGCAATATTTTTCAGTAGTTCTGATGGCCCTTGCTGACAGTGACTACAAGTTTGTAATTGTTGATATCGGGGCCTATGGGAGCACTTCAGACAGCCGCATCTTTAGTGCTTCCAGAATGGGTGAACGGCTTCACCAAAACCAGCTTGCCCTGCCAGAGCCCAGTAGGCTACCCGGATCTGCTGGTCATCCCACATGATGCGGCCCTTCCCTAAACGCGATCTGGATGACCGGAAGCGCATCTTCAACTATCGATTGACTCGCGCCCGTCGGTATGAGGAGTGCGCTTTTGGAATACTGTCCAGTAAATGAAGAGTATTCCATTCATTCATACAGATTAAGCCAGATAATGTAACCCTGGTGATACAGGCTTGTGTCATTCTACACAACTTCACCAGGATCCACGATGCCTCCACAGATGCAGATTTGGGCCTAAATATGACGTCTTCAGTCAGTTTAGACCTGAGCCGGCCTGGACGCCCTGGAACCGCTGGACTAGCTGTTCGGAAACTCTTTGCCGACTACTTCTGCAGTCCTGAGGGGGCATTGTCGTGGCAGCTGGACTCTGGTTTAAATTGAAGTCAAATGTCAAATTCTTTAGATTAGTTAGATCCCTTGAGTTTAGTTTAGCTTAGGGACTCGCAAGAGAATGAGGAGCCTTGACGTGGCTTGCGGGCTGAGGTATTTTTTTAAATCCATTTTTTTGGGTAAAAATGCCTTCTAATCCTCAATACAAAATATCAGGGATTTTAATATTAACTTAAAAACGTATCCCAAACACGGATCTGTTTTTATGTAAATATAATAAAAAAGAACATAATAGGTAATGAGTCCCGCAAACTACAAGATGAAACATATGATTAGGTAAGTATTTAACATACTAAAACCAATACTGACCATGTGCAAATTTGATTGTTAAAATACATGGTCAGCATGGGTAAAATTTGAAATATGTTCTGAACTAACAGTTGCGGCCCTACTAGCTAAATATTCTGATTTTCTGCCGTCAAAATATTTGGACACCAACAAATCAGGATATGATAATCCATACAAAGTATAGATTAGCAACTGAAAAACTAAATAATAAATAGATTACAAGAGACAAAAAAGTAAATTTGAAAAGAACTTTATAATAATTTTGTTTTTTGGGCCCATCCTAGGCAAAGTCTATTTTTTTTTCATAGAAAAAATAAAAAACATATATACAAAACCAAACACAAAAATTATAAGTCATATAACTCCCTCATGTAAGGGCCTGGTTGCTGGACAATTGGGGGATGCACTTGGGGCGGTGGAGCTGGTGCGGGCGGTGGAATGTTTAACATTAAATTGCGGGCACGCAGAAGGTAATCGGTGAGGTGGTGTGGCTCTTCTTGCCCCGCAAAAAGGTCTAAAACTAAACTTAACGCCGCCAGACAACGAGAATGCCGTTCCTCTGGCACACGGCGAAAACCTGGAGCCAACCATTTGAGGGCAGTCTCCTCCTTTCCATCAGACTGATTCCGGTTCAGATACTCCATGACCAATAAGATAACTTGGTCATGGGTATCTTGACCGGAATCGGTCTGACGGTCTCGTCTGCCAGAGGAACGGCTAACCTGGGGCAGCTCTAGGGGCGTGGAATGGGAAGGGCCCGGCAAAATGTCTGACACATCTGCGGAGGGAGGTATATCTTCACATGGTGCATCTGCTCGGGCCTTTTCTTCTCCCTCCTTCACCGACACATGACTTGGACCAGCTTCTTCCTCAGGCTGGGATGCTGGCTGAGGTTCCTCCACCGAGGCCGAGTGAGAGGCCTCACTTAGGCTGTCCATAGTTCTACAGGAAAAAGGCAGAAAAATAAAGATTAAAAATAAATGCATACTTTGATTTCTACTTTGCAAAGCTTTTTTGCTAAAAATAAAATATACTTACGGTCGAACGTCCATGATGTCACGCAAGAATTTAAGTTGCCAGGTATACATGTATGTTTTTTTTTTCTTTGGGCCACCCTCTCCTCTTTTGCCCTTCTGCATCAGTTCTCGTCTAAACTGATCCCGGCATGTGTTCCAGCATTTTTTGACTTGATCACCTGCAAATACATCGAATGTGGGGGAAAAATTACAAACAAGATAACAAATGCACAAAGTCGCATTATGTAGATAGTAGCATAATGTAAGTATGCCAACATATACTGAAGCATTGGGGCGTAGCTAATGGATCATGGTCCATAGCTACAACCCTGCTCAAGCATAACATAATATATAATATAACATAACATGACAAGCAAAACTTTCTGCATCCAGCATGCTCCAAATAAAAGGCTTATCAGAATTGAGAAAAAGGCTAATATCTGCAGAGATAGGATTTTAGCGAAAGCATTATGATATGTATTATATTAATCACTGATGCAGCTAACTGTCAGGGTATAATGAACAGCAAATCGGGGCAATAAAGAAGTGCACATCATGAAAAAGAGATGACGGAAGTATCATGAGGCAGTGTCAGCAGGTGTACACTTCATGGAAGCACATGTATACAGATAATTTGACAGTCAATACATTACATATTCTAATATAATAAAAAAACACCTCACTTACCAAGTTTGGCTTTTTTCTCTTTGTTAGCTGGGGTCCATTCATCCCCCAACAATTCTCCACACACTTCCTGCCATCCTCTATCTTTATGGGTCCGCTCATGGTAGGACTCCGTGCGGGAGTCCCATAATGCAGGCCTCTCCTGCATCAGACATATGAGTTTTTTAACATCCATAACTAAATAAGCAAATTTTCTCTCAGACAAGATGAGCAGGTGATGAGACCTGTTTGTCTCTTTCTTGTCTGCAGTCTAGACAACCTGATATGTGACCTTTTTTTTTTTTTTACATTTCCTGTGGATCCGTAATCACAGATCCGCAATACGGATGACATGCGGATGACTTTTCACACCTTTCCGCATATCATCCGCAGTTATGCGGATCCATTCATTTCAATGGGGCTACGGTCCGCAATTTGCGGACAAAAGTAGGACATGTACTTTTTTTTACGGTTCCGCATTGCGGAACTGTACTGATTTGCGGATGTGGAGAGCATACGGAATGCTCTCCGCATCTTTTGCGGACCCATTGAAATGAATGGGTCCACATATCTTCCGCATAATTTCTGCATTTTTGCGGATATTATGCGGAAAAGAAATACGGACGTGTGAATAGGGCATAAGGAATGCTTCTCTTCTGCCATTATATTGGTGCAGCCGGATGTATCACAATCGTTCATTGTGGAAGTGGACGTTTCCAAGGTGGGGGTAGGAGCAATTTTATCGCAAGGCTTTTTTTTTTCTCTAAAAAGCTCTCTCCCGCTGAGAGAAATTATGATGTGTTGGTAATAGAGAAAATAGAGAGTTACTGGACATTAAGTTGGCTTTTGAGGAAATGCATCATTGGTTGGAAGGGGTGATTCATCCAATCACGGTGTTCACTGATCACAAAAATTTGTGGAGTCGGCCAAAGGACTGAGCCCGAGACAATGCAGATGGTCATTCTTTTTCACCAGATTCAATTTCACTGTCACCTATCATCCTGGGGTTAAGAACGTCAAGGCGGATGCCTTGTCACATAGTGTTCCTGGAGGTGGGGATTTTGAAAATCCGAGTGCCATACTGTCTAAAGGGGTGGTGATATCCACTCTTTACGCTGACCTTGAGATGGAGGTGTTAGAGGCTCAGGGAGGCGCACCAAATTCGTGTCCCTCTGGGAAACTATTTGTGCCACCAGAATTGCGTCATAAGGTGTTTGAGGAATATCATTGTATGGTTCTTACCGGGCCTACCTAATGCTAAAACACAAGTATTGGTTGACAACATTGTGAAACTCCATGGCATTCCCTCTGACATGGTCTCATATGGTCTCGTATTCTGGAAAGCGTTCTGTACTCAACTGGGGATACAACTGTCCTTTTCTTCGGTTTTTCATCCTCAGTCGAACGGATAGACGAAACGCACAAATCAGAGTCTGGAGACTTACTTGAGATTTTTTGTATCTGAGAACCAGAAGTAGTGGTCTTCCTTTTTGTCTTTAGCAGAGTTTGCCATAAACAATCGTAGTCAGGAGACCACTGGTGAATCGCCGTTTTCTGGGGTAGATGGGTTTCACCCGCAGTTTGGCACATTTTCTGGTTCTGATATTTCTGGTATCCCTGAGGAAGAACGTTTTTCATCATCATTGTCATCGATATGGCAAAAAAATTCAAAATACTTTGAAGAATATGGGCAACAAGTATAAACGCGTGGCTGACAGGAAACGTAGGAATGGTCTAGACCTAAGAGTGGGTGATTCTGTGTGGCTGTCCACAAGAAACAGGTACCTTCTTGGAAGTTGGGTCCAAGATTTATTGGTCCATATAAGATCACTGCCATCATTAATCGTGTAGCTTTTCGTGTTGAACTTCCTCAGGCCCTGAAAATTCATAATGTGTTTCACAAATCTTTGTTGAAGAGATATGTTGAACCTTTGGAGCCATCTCCCTTGCCACCCGCTCCTGTCATGGTGGACGGTAGTTTTACGAATTTCAGATCGCCAAGATAATCCACTCTCGAGTTCTCCATAGATCTCTTTAGTATCTTGTCCACTGGAAGGGTTACGGACCAGAAGAGAGGATGTGGGTACCGGCATCCGACGTGAATGCCAGTCGCTTGGTGAAAAACTTTTACAAGTCTAACCTGGATAAGGTTGGTCCTGGGTGCCCGGAGGTCACCCGTAGAAGAGGGGTAGTGTCACGGACACTCCCGTGATAGGTGCCAGCAGAGCAGAGAGACTGGAAAAACGTGGGTTAATCTGACTGGTTCCTTGTGGATCATTTGTGTCTGTGTTGTTTTGGTAATGACCACACCTCTTGCAGGTGTTGTTGGTTTGGTCATTTAACTTCCCCTATTTATTGTTGATTACCCCTTCTGGGGGTGCAGTTTATAGCTTCAGTTTCTGGACTCTGGGATAGCTGGTTGTTGGATCTTGGTTGAGCTCCTGGTGCTGCCTTTGCTCCACGTGAAGTTAAAGGGGTTTTCCCATCTCAGACAATGGGGGCATATCGCTAGGATATGCCCCCATTGTCTGATAGGTGCAGGTCCCACCGGTGGGACCCACACCAACAATGAGAACGGAGCGTGTAAATGAACGGAGGGCGCACTGCGCATGTGCAGCCGCCCTCCATTCATTTCTATGAGGCAGCAGAAAATAGCCGCGCACTGGCTCGGCTATTTCCGTCTGCCCCATAGAAATGAAGGGGAGCATGGGCCGCTCATGCACGGTACACTCCCATTCACTTCAATGGGAGCAGCAGGGAGCAGCGCTGGGTGGAGGACGGACCCCGGGAAATCCGTCGTCCATCGTCTTTCCTATTTGTATTTTGTTTGTTGTATTTCCCTGTTTTTTGTATCTTGGCCTAGGGGAGACTTCTGTTCATCCTTCAGGTGGAGGAATAGGTAGTCTGAAGTCCTGTCACTATACCAGGGCCCTACAGGGTGTGTTAGGGCTCTAGGTTACAGTGTATGAACTTTCCTACCATCGACGTCAGTTCATACTGATAGTTAGTAAGGACTTGGATTAAGGTTATTCTAAGAGGTGACCTTCTCCCTTACCCCAGTTTGCATACCTAGTTCCTGTCCCCTTTCCTCCTGTGCTCGGTGTGGAGTTTCCCACCCACACCGCATCTGTGACAGTAGGAGGAGGAGGAGCAGTATTAGGACCAGCAGATAATTGGAAGGACATACAGCTCCCTTCGGCTGAGGTGGTAGAGCCTTGACTGCCTGAAACCGGGTGCGTGCCACTGGGTGATGCAACGGTTGCTGATGCAGGCTGGACAACCAGATCGGAGCCACCGTTCTCCCAGGCCACTTTATGATGACACTGCATGTGTTCACGCAGGGCTGTGTTGCCAACAGTGGCACCCTGGCCATGCTTCACCTTCTGCCCACAAATTGAACAAATGGCCATGTTCATCTCCTCTGGCGGCTAAACAAAAAACTGCCACACCGCTGAGTAGGTGATTTTGCCCCCAACACTACGCACTGACTGACTGCTACCGCTGCTGCCTCTGTGAACCCATGCACTGCTACTTCCCGGGCACGTAGGTTCCTGCAAAGCGGTGGTCTATCCCGGACACGTTTGGCTCCCGATCCCCCACTACTGCTACCCTGCTGACTCCCAGCCACACTAGTGACTTTCTGGCTCTGCTGCTGGCTCATTGGCAAACTGCCACCCTCTTCTCCCGATGATGATGAAGCCCCTCGTCACCTGGCTCCCAAGTGTGATCAGCTACATCATCATCGAGTACTGTATGCACGTCACTAGTGTAGAGTAATATTAAAATGAAACAAGCTTCAACAGCATCTTGTCCTAGTACAGGTAGTCTAGCACAAGTAGCATGATACGTTATAGCATAGAGGAGGCAGTAGACAGCCAATTATTGCATACAATTCAGCATCCACTGCTTTATACTGATTTACAGGTCTTTTATCACGAAAATGTGCACCCTAAGGCCTTCTGCACACGACAGTGAAAAAAACGTTCGTTAAAAACGGACACTGTCAGTTTTTCATGGCCATTTTGCATCAGTGTGCGCATCCATTTTCTGGCCGTGTGTCCGTTTTTAATGTCCATTTTGCATCCGTTTTGCATCAGTTTTTCATGTCCATTACAAACGCACATAAAAAAATTTATGAATTTAATTGGCAGTTATTTCTAGACCCACCTTTCTAGGATGGTAGACCCCAGCTAAAATAATGTCCCCCATAGTGTAGGAATTTTTATATTTATTTTTTTGGGCTGCCCCTAGCTTTAATAATGCCCCCATCTAAAATTAATTCCCCCATAGTGTAGTAATTAATTTTTTAGGCTGCTCAATGAACAGAGAAGAGATTGCCACACCGCGAGCAAGTGGATGAGGTGAGTTTTTGTTTTGTTTTTGGCTGAGGGGCACTATGGAGGCATTATTTTAACAATGGGGGATATTTTTTTCAACCTGTGTACCCGTTTTTAACAGCCGTTAGACGGGTGCACTCATGTCAATCGGCCGTTAAAAACGGTCCCATTAATTTCAATGGGGTCCGCATGGCCGCGGAAATGGCCAAAAATAGGACATGTCCTATTTTTGGACTGACGCAATTCACTGGCCCTTAAAAGAACGGCCGTGTGAATAGCCCTATAGAATTTCGTTGGTGCTAAAAATGGCCGTGTGACGGCCGTTACTTAGACGGCCGTCACACGGCCATTATTCTTTGTCGTGTGCATGCAGCCTAAGTAGTTAAATCTTCCAGCCAATGGCCTTTGCAACAGATTGCAACAGTTTGTGTCACAGTATGGTAAATGTGATTTACAATGGGACATAAAATGCAATTGTATGTTACAGTTTGTACTTGTTTTTATAGGCAAAATAACATGTTTTTATTTTTTTTTATTTTTTTTTTTATTTTTTTTTTATGAGGAATAATGTATATATCAAAATGTGCCCCAGGCATTTTGGAAAATATCTTTTTTATATTTTCAATAAGGTCATAAAATGTATCATTTTCAGCTGCATGTTTTAAATATTTCCTATTATTAGAAAAGCATAGAGAAATAAATACTTTATTTACCCAATAATTAACACTTGAGTAAAGAAAATAAAGGGGTTTTCCGGGATCCAAAGATTCCCATCTACCCATCTTAAAGGGCTTGTCTCTAATGATGAGCGAGCATGCTCGGCCGAATATCTGTTCTGCTTGAGCATCGCTATGCTTGGCACATGGCAGTACTCGACCGAGTACCGCATGTGCTCGAGCGCAACGCTCGAGTCTCCATCCCGAACGTTTTGCGGGTTTTATGCAGCCAATGAAGGTGCAGATAAGTACTGCACTCACTGTAATGCCAGTAGCCATGTTGGCTGCTGGCATAACAGTGATTGGCTGGCCGAAAACGCGTCATTGGGTGCAATACAGCACTCGATGACGCATGTTCGGCTCAGCGTGGACAGGGAGAGCAGAGCGTCGGAAGGGAAAGACAGAGTAGGGAGCGATTTTAAGGCCCCTTTCACACGGGCATGAAGTGTGAAAGGGGCCTAACAGTTTTTATTCTGAGAACGCTTTTCCAAGACCCAAAAGTCCTTTTAAGGACTACTGTGTGTGTGTTTTAGAGCAGCAATCTATTTACCTCCTGCAGTCTCACTAACAGTGCTTCGGAAGGGACAGATAGTGCAGGGAGAGACATTTGCTTTTTTTTTACTACCAAAAGCTTTTTCAAAGACCCCGAACTCCTTTTAAGGACTACTGTGTGTGTTTGATAGCAGCAAGATATTTTTATTTTATATCTATTAGTGAAATATACTATAAATCATCCGCAGACTGTGTCTTTAATAATCTGGGCCACATCTAGTGTCCCTAGTGTGTGGCTTTGTATAACCAATACTGTAGAACATCTGCAAACAGTGTCTGTATTACAAAAATATAGTGTCCATAATCTGTGGTGTTCTGTAAACAATACTGTAGAGCATCTGCAACAGTGTCTGTATTACAAATTCCAATAATCTGAGCCACATCCAGTGTCCATATTCAGTGGCTTTGCGTAAAAAATACTGAACTACCTTTGCAAACAGTGTCTGTATTACAAATTCCATTAATCTAGGCCTAATATAGTGTCCATAATCTGTGGTGTTCTGTAACCAATACTGTAGAACATCTGCAAACAGTGTCTGTAATATAAATTCCAATAATCTGGGCCTAATATAGTGTCCATGATCTGTGGTGTTCTGTAACCAATACTGTAGAACATCAGCAAACAGTGTCTGTTTTACAAATTCCAATAATCTGGGCAACATCTAGTGTCCATAATTTGTGGCTTTGTGTAAAAAATAAAACATACTGATCTATATCTGCAAACAGTGTCTGTATTACAAATTCCAATAATCTGGGCCTAATATAGTGTCCATAATCTGTGGTGTTCTGTAACCAATACTGTAGAACATCTGCAAACAGTGTCTGTATTACAAATTCCAATAATCTGGGCCTAATATAATGTCAATATTCTGTGGGTTTCTGTGACATATACTGTCCTGCATCTGAAAACAGTGTCTGTAGAGCAAATTTAAATAATCTGGGCCTAATGTAGTATCCATACTGTGTGCCTTTCTGTGCCAAATCCTGTACTACATCAGTGTCTGTAGCGCAAATTTAAATAATTTGTACCACATCTACTGTGTGTGAGTTTAATACATATCACTGACATATACTGTACTTTATCCATAGACGGTGTATGCTAGTTTGTGACATTATCAGGGCTATATCTCCTGTGTAATGTGTGCGCATCCCAAATACCTTTTTTAATTTATTGACGCATACACTTACAAATCCTACACTACTGTATGTGTGACATACTTTTACCCTCTAAAATATTATGAGCGAGGGCAGCCTAAAAAGCATGTTGACATAATGTCGGAGGATTAGTAGTAGACAAGTCAGGGTCAATCCAGGCCTTGTTTATTTTTATAAGAGTCGACCTGTCAGCATTTTCAGTTGACAGACGGATACACTTATCAGTTATTATGCCCCCAGCAACACTAAATACCCGCTCTGACAAAATGTTGGCGGCAGGGCAGGCCAGCACCTCTGAGGCGTAGAGTGGCAGTTTGTGCCACGTGTCCAGCTTGGACACCCAATAGTTGTAAGGCACAGAGGGATCACTGAGGACGATGACACGGTCTGCTATGTACTCCTTCACCATCTTCCAAAATTTTTCCTGCCTTGTGACACTAGGCTGCGCATCAGGGCAAGGGTGCTGGCGGGGTGTCATGAAACTGTTCCAGACCTTGGAGAGTGTTGTCCTGCCTCTGTTGGAACTGCTGTGTCTTCCCCTCCTCTCCCCTCCTGGGTTGCACAAGGAACTACGTACTCTGCGTCTAGCGTTGTCAGCTTTAAATTTATCAGCAATGACATTCTGTTCTATTATAATTATGGTTTGTGGTTGTATTATTGTTGGTATTATTATTGTTACTATGGTTTATAGTTGTAAAATATGTTATGTTGTTTGTTTATTGATGAGTTAATTAACAGGCCATGCCATTGGTTTACCTCCGCTCTCGTGTGTTATGTTTTTACTTATATTAATGTATAAGTTTGGGATGTTTGTTGTGCATGGGACATATATGCTGTATGATTGTCATGTGTGTGAGCTTGCCAAGCTCCAAAATTGCCAACAAGTTACAGCCATTATAAGACACACCAACCAACCATGCCTGGTTGTAGGTTGAGTGGCGAGAACCACAGCTCAGTCTGGTCCCTTATACCCTGCCAGAGCTACACAGGCCTTATACCCTGCCAGAGCTACACAGGCGGTGTGCTGTTTGTCACCTAAGCAAATGATCATACACCAAAAAAACCAGAGACCTAACTGGGACACACTATACAATACAACCTACAAAAATGTGTGCTAAATCCCTTGCAATAATCGACAAAAATAAATGGTTCATAAGCAATTTTATTAAATCTTACTCCATAAAATCCATAGATGACATATAATAGACATAAAAAAACACATCCAATGAGGAACATATACAATATGGAGAGATGTACTGGAGAAAAACCCCAGTGGAGGAGGGACACAACCCAGTGTGCATACAGTGCTATCAAATCAGCTAGTACTAATCCGGTACCGGGAAGTATAAATAAAATCCCGGTCCAGATATGCACGTGCTGAAGGATCTGTTTCAGACTATGACAGTATTTCCTCACAAAAAAATTTTTGTCAGGTCTATATGTATACACAGATATAGTATCACATCAGTAGAAGCAAAAGTACCTAAGCAGACCCCTAGTAATGGAAGATCCTAAAGCAAGAGCATGTAAATAGGTTAGAAAGTGTTGTAGCCCTCCGTCTCCAGACCCATCTCACCTACCAGCGCGTTTGCCGCACTTAGCTCGTCAGGGGTACCCTGGCGAAGCTAAGTGCGGCAGCAGCGTTGAGGCGGATGGGTCTGGAGACGGAGGGCTACAGCACTTCTAACCTATTTACATGCTCTTGCTGTAGGATCTTCCATTACTAGGGTCTGCTTAGGTACTTTGCTTCTACTGATGTGATACCATATCTGTGTATGCATATAGACCTGACAAAATTTTTTGTGAGAAATACTGTCATAGTCTGAAACAGATCCTTCAGCACGTGCATATCTGGACTGGGTATTTATACTTCCCGGTACGGATTAGTACTAGCTGATTTGATAGCACTGTATGCACACTGGAGTCCCTCCTCCACTGGGGTTTCTCAGTACATCTCTCCATATTGTATATGTTCCCTCATTGGATGTGTTTTTTTATGTCTATTATATGTCATCTATGGATTTTATGGAGTAAGATTTAATAAAATTGCTTATGAACCATTTATTTTTGTCGATTATTGCAAGGGATTTAGCACACATTTTTGTAGGTTGTATACCTAAGCAAATGAGCTTCAGCACGGCCTGTTGCCGCTTCCCCACTGCCGTGCTACACTGCTTCCAGTTACTGACTGATGGCTGACTGGTGCTGCAAGATAAGAATTCAGAGGTAGAAGTGGAGTAGGAGTAGGAGAAGGGGGGTTTGCTGAAAATAATGTAGGTAGTGGTGAAAATCCTGATGGAATGGCGGTCCGCAATCCTTGGCGTTGGTAGCACCTGCGCCATCCCAGGGTAAGACTAGCTACCGGCCTCCACAAGGTTCACCCAGTTTGTCGTCAAGGAAATGTAGCATCCCTGGCCAAAAGCACTAGACCGTGTGTCAATCATTAAGTGGACCTTCCCAATAACTGCGTTGGTAAGGGCACGGGTGATGTTACGGGACACAATTGCTAGTGTAATGCGGGGATGACAAACCGAGAAAAATAGTGGCAGCTGGGGACTGAGTAATGAGGGACGCCCGCCGCCAAGAGGCTAAGAAAAGCCTCAGTGTCCACAGGCCTAAATGTCAACATTTCCAAGGCCAGCAATTTTTAAAGGTGTGCATTTAGTGCTATGGCCTGTCGGTGGGTGGCTGGCTATTTGCGCTTACGTTCAAAGGCCTGGGTTAGGGACGTCGGTACGTGGGCCCATTTGGTATGACCCGCCTTCTCCCTTTTGCCATCCCACAGCCTCTTCCAGCCTGTTGCGGTGCTGTGGATTCCTTCCCCCTCTGTACTGCTGTCCTCGCTTGGCTTGCCACCTTCCCAGGTTGGGTCAGTGATATCATCGTCCACCACCCCCTCTTCCACTTCCTCACTCGGGTTATCCTCATGACTTGTGTTGTTGACCTAACAAAACCCTCACTTATTGACAACTGTGTCTCATCTGCATCATCCACCTCATGAAACACTAATTGCCATTCCCCACGGTCATCTTCTTCTGACTGTGGATGCTGAAGAGTTTGGGAATCAGTGCACAAGATCTCCTCCTGCAGGCCCTCACGTACAATATTTTAGAGGGTCAGCTCACCTGCAGGCCCTCACCTACAATATTTGAGAGGGTTAGCTCACCTGCAGACCCTCACCTACAATATTTTAGAGGGTCAGCTCATCTGCAGGCCCTCAACTACAATATTTTGCAGGGTCAGCTCAGGGGCAACACCCCGAAACAGCTGTCTGTGGATGGATAACTGGCTTAGGTTTTCCCCGTCACATCCTTAAAGCTTGTAAAAAAGCGGGATCTTGACATAGGGGCCACTTAATATGGTGGAATTGGTGAGCTCTGTAATGGAGACACCCCTTTGCACTGGTTTTCATTCCTTTGAGGTATATCTGGCTTTCATTGTGTTGTAGACCCAATACTGGGGCTCCACATTTATTTTGCATATTACTGTTTCCCAGGGAGCTTTGCTCTTTGGATTGCTGTGTTGAGACTCTTAACTGAGGCTCCGCTGTGTTTTTGTGGCTGGTCTCCCTGAGATCAGCTATTGTTTTGATTTGAGCAGGGTCAGCTCAGCAGCAGACACTTGCGTACAATATTTTACAGGGTCAGCTCAGCAGCAGGCACTCACCAATCATTTCTTTCAATGGTCAGCTAAGCAGCAGGCACTCGCCCAGCATTTTTTGCAATGCTCAGCAGCAGGCCCTCGCCCCTAATGTTTTAGAGGGTCACCAGAAGGCCCTTGCTCCAAATGTTTTTGAGGGTCACCAGCAGGCCACCAATCATAATTTTTCAAGGGTGTGTATGATGCCCTCCTTTATGAGTAATAAAGGGTGTATTGTAGTGCCAGATACTTCTAATTTTTGGCAGCCCTTTCACTTAGTGCATAGGCTTTATGAGTGTAGGAGTCCCACCACCTGAAAAATTGTACCACAATGTGAATGAGGCCCTCCTTTATGTGATATACAGGATTTTCCGGATTGCCTTTTGCTTGAAATTTTTGGCAGCACTTGCATGTTATATACATCTGAATATACAGGAAAGAATGTTTCCTAACAATTTTTCCTGTGAAATTTATTTTATTGGGGGGGGGGGGGGGATTGTGCGTATTTTTGTCAGTCTGTTAAAGTGGACTACAACTCAAACAACATGGTTCCCAGCAGCGACCCGAGAGTCCAAGATGCATCCAGACATCGTCCCCATTCTGTTCCCAATACATTTTGGTGGTATTGCTGTCACTTTCTTACCTTTTCTTCAGAGCAGGGGGTTCCTGGTTGTCTCCTATTGACTTCCATTATACTCGGGTGCTCGACCGAGCACATGAATATAGCAATGTGTTCGGGTCGAACACAGAACACCCGAATATGTTGGTGCTCGATCATCACTAGTTGTCTCACTTCAGCAAATTGCATTTATCCTGGAGACGAAGTTAGTACAAGGTACTTACTAATGTACTGTGATTGTCCATGTTGCCTCCTTTGCTGACTTGATTCATTTTTTCATTGCTTTATAGACTGATCATTTCCCAGCCACCAGAGAGGCCCGCGCTTTTTCCTATAATATGCAAGCATGACCACCACTGTGGTACAAAGCTGTAACCCCTGGAAATGAACAGTGTATAATGAAATTGATAAAAAAATCTAACCAACAAAGGAATCAATATGGACAATCACAATACATTAATAAGTGCCAGGGGGAGCTTGGAATCGATGGAAGGCCCGCCACCCAATTACACTACTATAACAATGGCTGCTGTAGGCTAGCCAGCTCTACTCCTGTCTCAAGTCCACATCTGGGGCTCGGGAGGGCCCTGTTTCCCCTGTACTCAGGACCCCCTCCCCCTTACATACTTTGTGCACGTCCATGCCTTGGCTCCTGCAGTAACAGTTGCCAGGCAGCCTAGGAAAGAGCTCCCTCTCCTCTGTCTGTCTACTGGGCATTGAACTGGCCAATCAGTATTTAGCAGTGCAGTGCTATGAGCCTGCTGCTGATTGGCTAGCCTAGCACAGCAGACAGACACAGAACTGAGCAGACATGAGTCAGGACTTCGGCTGCTCACAGGCATAACACTGCGCTAGCCCTGCTGGACCGACCGAAGGGTTAGGGGTGCTGTTCGGGTGAGTGGCAGCTGGGGGGGGGGGCTATTTCTACCCAGCCCTAGGGCATTAGCAAGCAGAGTTTAGGGGGTGGAGGGGAATTCCTGGCACACACTGTCCTCTAAGTAAGCTTTATCAACAAGCAAAGTTCATGATGAGAATGTCAGATTAGACCCAGATTATGGCTCATTTAGGTGTTGCGACTTTTCAAAATGTTGCAAAAAAGTGGCATCTTACACCAGCTCCTACCAGGCATACTTTATATACCTGATCTAAAACACCGCTTCTTCGGATGTCTGGCCGAATTTCTAGTTTGTAAAGTGGCAATACATTTATTACAATATCCATGTCTAGGCTGCAGAAAACATACAAATCACAGATGTTAATACATTTATGTCCAAGTGCTACATTTTGGCTATATACTAACCCCTTGAATACTGGAGGTTTTTTCTTTTTTGTGTTTTCATTTTTCTAGAGCCATAATTATTTTATTTTACCATTCATATAGCTGGATGAGGGCTAATTTTTGGCAGGAAAAGTTGTACTTTCTAATGCCAGCATTTAATATGGTATATAATGTAGTGGGAAGCTGGAATAAAATTAGAAAAATTGAAGAAAAAAAAAAACTCTATTCCACCACAGTTTTAGGGGTTTTGTCCCTATGGCATTCCCTACTTGTGCCCTTCATTCTCTGTGTCTAGTTTTCTTACATTTTAATACTGAAAAAAAAACTAAAAACTTTGAACAAATATAAATATATATATATATATTGGCAGTGGATCTGCCAAAGTTATGAAGAGATGCCGGCGCATCCGCTGCTGGTCTAAATCTAAACTAGCTTCCTTGCTAGTTTAAATTAAGATAATTTCCTAAGCCTAAAACAGGCATAGAAAATTATAAATGAGACGGGCCTGCAGGTCCGTCCCCTTCCCAGCACATACCACACCCCCTTTTTTAGACCTGGCATGAGCAGGGAAAAGTCTCAGATTGCGGCACAAATAACTAGTGTTGAGCGAACAGTTCGAGAATAGTTCGGGTTCGTACCGAATTTTGGGGTGTCCGTGACACGGACCCGAACCCGGGCATTTTCAAAAAAGTTTGGGTTCGGGTTCGGTGTTCGTCGATTTCTTCCCGCTTTCTGAAGGGCTGCACAGCAGCCAATCAGTTAGCATTTTACTTCTTGCCCTAAGAGCCCATCACAGCCATGCCTACTAATGGCATGGCTGTGATTGGCCAAGTGCAGCATGTGACCCAGCCTCTATTTAAGCTGGAGTCACGTAGCGCCGCACGTCACACTGCTCTGATTAGTGTAGGGAGAGGACGCAGCTTCTGTCAGGGCGAGATTAGGCAGGTTAAAGTCAGCAACAGCACCTAATGAACGGATCAATTTACAGCTGAGAATCATTGAACTTCTGCTAGTTACTTGCTCGCTGGTTTTTAGGCTGCACAGAGCGTTTTTCTGTCACTTATTTTCTGGGTTGATCGGCGGCCATTTTGTGACTTGTGGTGCGCCAGAAGAAGCTGCCACCAAGTCCATCAATCCATCAATACTAGTTTTTTTTTATTTTGCTATATCCTACATCAGGGGCTTGGCTGTGCTAATTGTCACCCCTAGAAACTCAGGAAAGAAATTTCTATATTTTATTAAGGGGTTAAATACAATTGCCCAAATACCAATCCCCTAAATCTGGTGTTCCAGCTTTGGCTAGACAAGTATAATACTGTCTGCTGTCTGGCAAAGGATAGATTATTTTCTGGGGTTAAATTCAATTGCCAAAATAGCAATACCATAAATCAGTGGTTTCAGCTGTGGCTGGCAAAATAGAATAGTGTCCGAGGTAACGCACACACGTACAGACGCACGTACACGATTCTTGAATAGTTGTATTATCGCGATAATAAAACTAACAGTGTAAAGTTGACTGTATTGCTCTAAGTTATATTCGCGTATCGAATGTAACTTCTATTACAGCACACCAATACTAAAACTGACTAAGAGACAGCTTTAAGTTCTATTCGAACGCGATTGCAACTTTGGAACTTAAAGTGGTGTACGATTTTAAAAGTTGAGTACTAAAAGTTGGAATCGCAATGCGATTCTTATGTATTTAGCTATCGCATTGACAGTACAACTTTGAGCTACCGATCACCATGGGAACGCTTCTCCAGTAGAATGTACTGTCGGATGTGAGAATTAAGTTGAAATCGCAATGCGATTATTATATATCTGCTTAATCGCATTGCCGTTCAACTTAGCATTGCTAAATAATTCCATCCATATTCGCTAACTTACTGACTCAGTAAGTTAACGATATGGATGGAATTATTTAGCAATGCTAAGTTGAAATCGCAATGCGATTAAGCAAATATATAAGAATCGCATTGCGATTTCAACTTAATTCTCAGATCCGACAGTACATTCTACTGGAGGAGGCGTTCCCATGGTGATCGTTAGCTCAAAGTTGTAATCGCAATGCGTTTATTGCGGTATATTATCCCTCTGGGTGTCTTTTACAGCCTTTTTAGTGCCCAAAGTTCGGGTCCCCATTGACTTCTATGGGGTTCGGGTTCGGGATGAAGTTCGGGTTGAGTTCGATCACGAACCCGGACATTTTCAAAAAGTTTGGGTTCGGGTCCGGTGTTCGCCGATTTCTTCCCGCTTTCTGAAGGGCTGCACAGCAGCCAATCAGTTAGCATTTTACTTCTTGCTCTAAGAGCTCATCACAGCCATGCCTACTAATGGCATGGCTGTGATTGGCCAAGTGCAGCATGTGACCCAGCCTCTATTTAAGCTGGAGTCACGTAGCGCCCGCACGTCACACTGCTCTGATTAGTGTAGGAGAGGACGCAGCTTCTGTCAGGGCGAGATTAGGCAGGTTAAAGTCAGCAACAGCACCTAATGAACGGATCAATTTACAGCTGAGAATCATTGAACTTCTGCTAGTTACTTGCTCGCTGGTTTTTAGGCTGCACAGAGCGTTTTTCTGTCACTTATTTTCTGGGTTGATCGGCGGTCATTTTGTGACTTGTGGTGCGCCAGAAGAAGCTGCCACCAAGTCCATCAATCCATCAATACTAGTTTTTTTTTTTGCTATATCCTACATCAGGGGCTTGGCTGTGCTAATTGTCACCCCTAGAAACTCAGGAAAGAAATTTCTATATTTTATTAAGGGGTTAAATACAATTGCCCAAATACCAATCCCCTAAATCTGGTGTTCCAGCTTTGGCTAGACAAGTATAATACTGTCTGCTGTCTGGCAAAGGATAGATTATTTTCTGGGGTTAAATTCAATTGCCAAAATAGCAATACCATAAATCAGTGGTTTCAGCTGTGGCTGGCAAAATAGAATAGTGTCCGAGGTAACGCACACACGTACAGACGCACGTACACGATTCTTGAATAGTTGTATTATCGCGATAATAAAACTAACAGTGTAAAGTTGACTGTATTGCTCTAAGTTATATTCGCGTACGAATGTAACTTCTATTACAGCACACCAATACTAAAACTGACTAAGAGACAGCTTTAAGTTCTATTCGAACGCGATTGCAACTTTGGAACTTAAAGTGGTGTACGATTTTAAAAGTTGAGTACTAAAAGTTGGAATCGCAATGCGATTCTTATGTATTTGCTTAATCGCATTGCGATTACAACTTTGAGCTACCGATCACCATGGGAACGCCTCCTCCAGTAGAATGTACTGTCGGATGTGAGAATTAAGTTGAAATCGCAATGCGATTATTATATATCTGCTTAATCGCATTGCCGTTTCAACTTAGCATTGCTAAATAATTCCATCCATATTCGTTAACTTACTGACTCAGTAAGTTAGCGATATGGATGGAATTATTTAGCAATGCTAAGTTGAAATCGTAATGCGATTAAGCAAATATATAAGAATCGCATTGCGATTTCAACTTAATTCTCAGATCCGACAGTACATTCTACTGGAGGAGGCGTTCCCATGGTGATCGTTAGCTCAAAGTTGTAATCGCAATGCGTTTATTGCGGTATATTATCCCTCTGGGTGTCTTTTACAGCCTTTTTAGTGCCCAAAAGTTCGGGTCCCCATTGACTTCTATGGGGTTCGGGTTCGGGATGAAGTTCGGGTTGAGTTCGGATCACGAACCCGGACATTTTCCGGAAGTTCGGCCGAACCTCTCGAACCCGAACATCCAGGTGTTCGCTCATCTCTACAAATAACCTCTGCTCCGCAATCTGCAACAGATATACATATATGGCATATATCTGATAGCAAATGACCTTCCAGGTGTCTTGCAAATCGTTAACAAAGGTATAGGGCTTAGTGTAAAGTTAGCATGAAAGGAGATTCAGCTTAAATGCAGCATCGTTCACAAAGTTTTCCCACTTTTTTTTAAAGTAAAATAAGCCAAACAATAGGTAGTATGAACGTAGACTAGACACTATAAAGATATTCCAGACTTATCTGTCTAAGCTTACAGGGCGACATTTATCATTTCCAATGAGCAGAAAATCTAGCTCCAAAAAGTTGCAAACTGTGATGCACGCTGCATTTGCAGAAAATTTAACTTTTTGGGAGGTTTAATTATCGATGGCCAATTTCAAAGTGGTGAGCAATAAGGGGCAGTGTAGGCGGTTTGTCATATATATTAAAAATCTATACCAGAAAAAAAACAATAAATTATAGAAGAGATCTACACTGGCTCCCTTGCTGACATAAATCTCCGCTTTGGTGAACAGACCTGCGCAGATGCAACCCAAATATAACGAGGCAAGAGCCTCATAAAAACTGTGTCATATCAATAAAACACCAGTCTTCATAAATGTCTCTTAGGCCTCTTGCACACGAACGTTTTTTTTGCGAGTGTACGGGCCGTTTTTTTGTGTTCCGTATACAGTCCGTACACGGAACCATTCTTTTCAATGGGTCCGCCAAAAAAAAGAAAGTGTTTCCATGTGCATTCCGTTTCCGTATTTCCATTTTTCCGTTCCGTGCAAAGATAGAACATGTCCTATTATTGCCCGCAAATCACGTTCCGTAGCTCCATTCAAGTCAATGGGTCCGCAAACAAAACGTAACACATATGGAAAGGCATCCGTATGTCTTCCGTATCCATTCCGTTTTTTGCGAAACCATCTATTGAAAATTTTAATCCCAGCCCAATTTTTTCAATGTAATTACTGTATACTGTGTATGCCATACGAAAAAAACGGAACCGAAATGGAAACACAACGGAAACAAAAAACGTAAAAACGGATCCGATAAAAACGGCCCGCAAAACACTGAAAAAGCCATACGGTCATGTGAAAGAGGCCTTAGAAAGTATTAGTAAATTTGCTGGAATAACTCTAGCTCTTGGCATTTTTTCTGGCATTTTTGCACACATCGGCCCAGACTACTACTAAGGCCTCATGCCCACGACTGTAGGTGTTTTGCGGTCCACAAACCGCAGATCCGCTAAACATGGAAGCTGTTCCGCTTCCGTTCCACAAATTACGGAACGTGGCCCATTGTAGAAATGCCTATTCTTGTCCGCAAAACAGACAAGAATAAGACATGCTATATTTTTTTTGCGGGGCCACGGAATGGAGCAAAGGACGCGGACAGCACACGGAGTGCTGTACGCATCTTTTGTGGCCCCACTGAAATGAATGGGTCCGCGCCCGAGCCGCAAAATATGCGGCTCGGACGCGGATCCAAAATACGTTCGCGTGCATGAGACCTAATGCGTCTGTGTCAAAAATCTGTCTAAAAGAAGGTGCAAATAAGCTCTTCTAGGGTTACTTCACTTTTTTCAGACTTGATCAACACGGTGCAGAGCTTAGTGGGAAAGGTGAGGGGCCTAAAATGTGATATTTTGATCAAAATAACAAAATTCTGGCAAAAAAATCTGTCACAGATTAAGCTAACCAGCAGTTGGTATAGAGCAGGGGTGCACAACCTGCGGCCCGGGGGCCACATGCGGCCCTTAATACCATTCTATGCGGCCCCCAACCATCTGGTAACAGATATATATGTCTATATCTTGTGGCTGCTCACATGAATCTTTCATGTATTCTCTCATTAGATGGGAGTACTAGAAGTGTAACTAGACATTTATAATATATACTATATGTTCAATATGCCATAAATATAGTATTTCATTTGGTAATACCCCTTTAAAGTTTATTTTCGGCCCTTGGAATTGGTTCAGGTTGACAATGTGGCCCCCAACCAGAAAAGGTTGTGCACCCCTGGTATAGAGTAAGAGAAAAGTGTCTACCCCTGCAGCATTTGTCATCCAGCCTGAGATACTGTGATAAATCTGATGCAGATCTAGACAGCTATTTTCAAAATTAGAATTTCTTTGCTTTTAAGATGAATAGTGATACTTAATAAAATAGTTATCACTTTACATTCCCCATATGTCTACTTTATGTTGGCATCATTTTGCAAACGTCATTTCATTTTTTTAGCAAGTTAGAAGACTTAGGCCTCTTTCACACGAGCGTGACGGATTGGCTCCGGATGCGTTCAGGGTGCGTTCAGTGAAACTCGCACCAATTTGCAAGCAAGTTTAGTCAATTTTGTCGCGATTACGTTCAGTTGATTAGTTTTTTCAGTGCGGGTGCAATTGTCTGTCATGAGGAAGGACTGTACATACTATTTGGTCCGAAACGCGTTGACAATACAGGCATGAATGATGTCAATATGACTTGGAGATTTTAATCACTCAATAAAGACCGAATTTGAATTTTATTCCATCCACTGTTGGAGCTAGATTTTTTCCCTTTTTTCTGCTCAGTTGCCATCAGGTGCATCGTCCGTGCTCGTTTGTTGGATGGTCGTTATTTTCAACAGGTAAGAGCTGCCACCCCCTTCTTTACAAAAAAACTGAAGGTTTACAAACAACATCTCAGCAGCCATTAGTAAAAAAACGCATTGTATCCGCACTTGCTTAGGGATGCAATGTGTTTTTCAATGAAGCCCCATTCACTTCTATGGGGCCAGGCCTGCGTGAAAAATGCAGAATATAGAACATGCTGCATTTTTCACGCAACGCAGAACTGATGCGTGAAAAAAACGCTCATGTACATAGACCCATTGAAATGAATTTTTTCAGTATTCAGTGCAGGTGCTATGTGTTCACGTCACACATTGCACCCGCACGAAAAACTCGTGTGAAAGGGGCCTTAGAAATTTAGAAGCACATTTTATATATATATTATTGTGGGGATTCGCTCTGGTAGACAGGACCAGCGGGTGCAGTACAGAGGCAACGTTCAAGCTTGTAAATTAAATGTCCGTGTTTTATTCACACAACAAAAAGAGCATCACAAAAACAGGTGGCTTGGTGTTTGTTCACACACACAAAAGTCCATAAACGGAAGAGTCACCTTAGCTCCTTGGTGTTAGCAAGTCCATAGACAGGCTTTTTCAGGCAGCCTGTTCGTTTTCACAGGGGTCTGAGCCCTCCAGCTTGGCTCCAGCCGCAGGTCCCAAAAACACAGCCCTCAGCTCCCAGCACTATTAGCAGCTCCAGGACAATCACTCTCCCAGCTGCTGGTGCTGGCTGAGTTTTTAAACCCAGCCCAAAACCAGGACTGGACCGTGGGGAGCAGCCACCCACCCTACACTTTAGCTGCTCCCGGTAAGAGCCGGCCCGGATCGGCTTTGCAGCCATGCTATCTATCAATGTCAAGCAGCACTAGCTGCTGCTGACACAAAAACCCGGCTCTCACCTCACCGAGGCCAGGAACCTCGGTGACACGTATCTTCCATCCATGACGGCACCTTGCGCCTTCTTACAATTATTTTTACATTTCAATTCTTTAATAAAGAAAAATGTAAACATACAGGTAAATACGAACAATAAAGTTTACAGGTACTGCATAATAAGCTAAATGGAAGTATGATGGTGGTTGTAAGTTATTGATTGATAAGTGACAGATTTACCATTATATTCCTGTAGAAGGATAGTCTCAAATTGGTCAACAAAGGTCATTAAAAGTTCCAAGTAGGTCCATGCTTGCCAGCGGCTCCAATACTTAGATATCGCATCGACTCTCCCATGCAGCAATCTCCTCAAATCTGTATATTTGATCCACTTTTCCCATCCATTGAGATATAGATGGAAGGTCAGAAGACAACCAAAAGTGCTGGAATTAAAGGCGAGCTGCACTGAGGAGGTACCTGAGAAGTGGTGGGGATCCTTAGTAGAAGTTGGTGGGAGAGATTCCCAACAAGGCCAATTGAGGTGAAATCTGAGTTGATAGTTGCAAATCTTGTTGCAATTGCTAAAGATTTCAGGACCACCAAGTCTGGATCAAGGGCAGCTCCACCAAATATGAAAAAGGATCCTCCTGTTTTAAACATCTCCAGCAGGTATCCAACACATTTGTGCTATAGAGGCAGTGGCGATACCCGTGGATTCACATCCATCTCGGCTCACCTGATGTGATCGGCCCTGATGTGGCCTGGCTCCACAGCACCTCCAGCATACACGGGAGGCGGATCCGCGGGATGCATTCGTGCAGGTCTCTCCATGCGCCAGGTGATGGAGCTGGATTTTTCCCTTGTTTTCTGCTCAGTTGCCATCAGGTGCACTCGTCCGTGCTCGCTTGTTGGATGGTCGTTATTTTCAACAGGTAAGAGCTGCCACCCCTTCTTTACAAAAAACTGAAGGTTTACAAACAACATCTCAGCAGCCATTAGTAAAAACGCATTGTATCCGCACTTGCTTAGGGATGCAATGTGTTTTCACGAAGCCCCATTCACTTCTATGGGGCCAGGCCTGCGTGAAAAATGCAGAATATAGAACATGCTGCATTTTTCACGCAACGCAGAACTGATGCGTGAAAAACGCTCATGTACATAGACCCATTGAAATGAATTTTTTCAGTATTCAGTGCAGGTGCTATGTGTTCACGTCACACATTGCACCCGCACGAAAAACTCGTGTGAAAGGGGCCTTAGAAATTTAGAAGCACATTTTATATATATATTATTGTGGGGATTCGCTCTGGTAGACAGGACCAGCGGGTGCAGTACAGAGGCAACGTTCAAGCTTGTAAATTAAATGTCCGTGTTTTATTCACACAACAAAAAGAGCATCACAAAAACAGGTGGCTTGGTGTTTGTTCACACACACAAAAGTCCATAAACGGAAGAGTCACCTTAGCTCCTTGGTGTTAGCAAGTCCATAGACAGGCTTTTTCAGGCAGCCTGTTCGTTTTCACAGGGGTCTGAGCCCTCCAGCTTGGCTCCAGCCGCAGGTCCCAAAAACACAGCCCTCAGCTCCCAGCACTATTAGCAGCTCCAGGACAATCACTCTCCCAGCTGCTGGTGCTGGCTGAGTTTTTAAACCCAGCCCAAAACCAGGACTGGACCGTGGGGAGCAGCCACCCACCCTACACTTTAGCTGCTCCCGGTAAGAGCCGGCCCGGATCGGCTTTGCAGCCATGCTATCTATCAATGTCAAGCAGCACTAGCTGCTGCTGACACAAAAAAAACCCGGCTCTCACCTCACCGAGGCCAGGAACCTCGGTGACACGTATCTTCCATCCATGACGGCACCTTGCGCCCTCTTACAATTATTTTTACATTTCAATTCTTTAATAAAGAAAAATGTAAACATACAGGTAAATACGAACAATAAAGTTTACAGGTACTGCATAATAAGCTAAATGGAAGTATGATGGTGGTTGTAAGTTATTGATTGATAAGTGACAGATTTACCATTATATTCCTGTAGAAGGATAGTCTCAAATTGGTCAACAAAGGTCATTAAAAGTTCCGAAAGTAGGTCCATGCTTGCCAGCGGCTCCAATACTTAGATATCGTACGACTCTCCCATGCAGCAATCTCCTCAAATCTGTATATTTGATCCACTTTTCCCATCCATTGAGATATAGATGGAAGGTCAGAAGACAACCAAAAGTGCGGAATTAAAAGGCGAGCTGCACTGAGGAGGTACCTGAAAGTGGTGGGGGATCCTTAGTAGAATTGGTGGGAGAGATTCCCAACAAGGCCAATTGAGGTGAAATCTGAATTGATAGTTGCAAATCTTGTTGCAATTGCTAAAGATTTCGGACCACCAAGTCTGGATCAAGGGGCAGCTCCACCAAATATGAAAAAAGGATCCTCTCTGTTTTAAACATCTCCAGCAGGTATCCAACACATTTGTGCTATAGAGGCAGGTGATATCAGGGGTTTTATACCATCTAGTTAGGATTTTATAACCATTCTCCTGTGTTTGGACACATCTTGATAACTTGTGAGGCATCAAGAAAAGCTGTGATATTTTTGCTGAGGTAAAAAAGATTCCCAAGTCTCTCTCCCTGGTTTTGCTATGAGTATGGTGATACATAGCCTCCCATAAATCTGACAGATTAGTTTAACGTGCAGTGTGCGGTCAGCAAATAAACTTTCAAGCCAAGTCAATGAACGCAACAGAGCTTGTTTAGACACTTGCTTGGAGATGCAGAAGGAGTGCAGGAATGATATTAAAGGGGGGAAAAACCTACTTTCAGGGAAAAGTTGTGATATGGCTTCTCCCCCCCAGGACATCGCCATCCTCATTAAATAGAGCCAATACCGACTGTGTAGAGTTACGTATGGAGTGAGGTAGACTTTCAAGCGAAGTTAAAGGTGCATGAGCTAGTATGTCTCGTATTTGAATTAGAGGTGACGGTAGGGGAATGGCGCAGTGAGATGACTGGAGCCACCTCCAATCTGAAAGTGTGGATTTAACCATTGGGCTGAGTGATCTATCCAAACATGGATAGCCACTCATTCCCACTAAGAGACCCGTAAAGGGTGATCCAAAGTTTGTCTGCTCCAAAGGAACCCAGGACCTACTCAGCTGTCTAGCGAACCAATTAACCACCCTTAATAAAAGAATGGCCCTGGTTCAGGTAGGCCGATCCCACAATAGGATTTGGGTTTATTGAGAGTGGAATATGCCAAAAGTGCTCTACTTCCCGCCCCTATTTAAAGGCCTGGATTCGCTGTTTCACTGTAGCGTAATACGATCTCGGCACAGGAATGGGTAATACCTGTTGTAGGTACGTCAATTTAGGCAATATAAGTGATGTGACAATAGTCTTCCTGGCAAACCAGGATAACATGGAATTTTTTAATGTGGAAAGATGAGCTGTTATTGATTGTAAGAGAGGGGTATAGTTAAGTCGTAAAAGTGTTGAAAGGTTAGGCCGTATCTTGACTCCCAGATAAGTAATATATGGGGTGTCCCAGTTATAGGGGGAATTAGCTATCAGACCACATTTGACTGAGCCAGGAAGGTCTATGCTTAATATATGGGATTTGGTCATATTAATTTTAAAATTGGAGAAAAGACTAAACTGTTCCAGAATATGATATATACAGGGCAGGGCATTTGTTGGATTAGTCATAATGAGTAGATTATCTGCAAAAGCTGCCACTTTATGTTCCTGAAGACCCACCCGGACCCCCTTATCTCACTCTCCTTTCTAACCATTTGCAATAAGGATTCCAGAACTAGCACAAATAATAAAGGGAATGCAGACATCCCTTTTTGGTGCCATTCTGAATTATAAAGAGGGATGAGATGGTGTTGTTTATAATGACTGAGGCTGAAGAATGTGAATAAAGGGAGAAGACAGCCTTAATAAATGGATTAGGAAGTCCAAATGTCAACAGCACCATCCGCATATAGTCCCAGCTAAATCTATCAAAAGCCTTCTCAGCATCCATGCTGAGAAAGACTAGAGGGTGTTTAAGCCTCTTATAATGGTAGATAGCATTAAGGACTCTGGTAGTATTGTCCCTGCCCTGCTTGCCCTGCTTAAAGCCTACTTGGTCTTTCTGAATCAAGCATGGGAGAAGCCGGGACAAATGGGTGGCACTGGCCAACATTTTAGCAAATAGTTTAAAATCAAGATTTAACATGGATATTGGGCCTATGAGACCTAGATTATAGATTATATCGAGAATAGTAAAATTTATGAAACTGTGTGGCAATAGCCGAGGTAGTAAGAACCTCTCCCCACCAGGGACCTTAATCCTATGGATAAAGGTGTGAGATTTCCTTTGCTTGATGCCCTGCATCATAAATTTAGAAGCTTTGTCTCCATGAGCATAATACTTAAATTGAGAATGAAGATAAAACCTAGCTGAAGCAGTGTTCAACAGGTTCTTCAACGTTGCTCGGAAATCAGTGAGTTCAGCGAGATGGGTATCCAACAGGGAATGTTTATGTAGGTTTTCCAGGCTTCGGATCTGAGAAAGAAGCATGTCTATACAGGCTCTTCTATCTTTTTTTAGCCTTATAGGCATCCCACAAAGTGTGGCGTGGGGTCTCTGGCAGGGAGTTGAGAGAGAAAACTTCCTCAAGCAGCTTTTGAGAACATATTAAAGACTCTCCAGGGGAAATAAGTTGCTCATTTAAGCGCCACCTAAATGAAGGAAGCTCCAGGGTGGGCGCTAGAATAGTGAGGAACACAGGAGAATGGTCAGATAAGTGCATAGTGCCTATATGAGAACGGGTACAGAGGTGTAAATGCTCTTTTGATATAAACAAATAATTAAGCCTCTGATAAGAGCCATGGGCCATCGGAAAGAAAGTGTAGTGGAGGGATTAAGAAGGATCCAATAGGGATGTAATTTTTTCTTAAGATATCTAAGCACTTTAGCAGAAATCTCAGATTTCTTAGATGTTGAGTCAAAGGTAGGTTCCAATATTACATTAAGATCTCCCCCAAGCACCACCACAGCCCTCCTTATGATTCCAACAGTGAGAGCACCTCATCAATCCAGGTTATCTGGTTAAGCGTAAACATTGACAAAAGTATATATCTGATTAGAAATGGTCCCTTTGAGCAAAATATATCTACCTTCTTTGTCTTGAACATGGGAGAGATATATATATATAAATGGAAGGCCTTTAAGAATTCCGATGCTCACACCTCGGGAGGCTGAAGAACCTGATCCGCAGTAATACCACTGCGAGAATAAACGAATGAGAAAGATTCGGGTACCTATCAAACTTAAAATGTGTCTCCTGAAGCATCAGGACCGAACATTTTTCATTCTTCAAATAGGAAAACACCACAAAACAGTGAGCAGAAAAGAGGACTGAACCTCTACCGCCACATTCCACTTGATCACATATCATCTGCTGGTAAGAGAAAATATATGTACGATCCTACCAGTTCCAGACGTGTAAATGGTTGTTCAGTATATGCTGGAATGATATCCTTCTCTGCAGTGGCCACAAAGCACCCGTCCCCAATATCCTCGGCCACTGCAGCGAAGGATATCATTCCAGCATATACTGAACAACCATTTACACGTCTGGAACTGGTAGGATCGTACATATATTTTCTCTTACCAGCAGATGATATGTGATCAAGTGGAATGTGTCGGTAGAGGTTCAGTCCTCTTTTCTGCTCACTGTTTTGTGGTGTTTTTTTACTTTTTGAATTATTTTATGGCATATCTAGTAAAAGTTATATTTTAAGTACCGGTATCTGAATACCTGGTCAACATTGGATTTAGAAATATATTTAGGAATGTGACCTTACATCCTGGCACATATACGTGCGTACGGGTGGTGGATGAGTTTTTATTTTTCAATTAGGAAAAGATCTGGCTACGTTTAGAGGGGGAGTGAAATCCTTTAATATTAAATGATGCTACACATATGTCAGCCATTATTTAATACATAAAGTGAGGGGGAATGTATGTGTCTAACAAGTAACCAGCCACTATAAGTAAGCAGTTTACAGGAATACTTAGCCTCCCAAGGCAGAGCAGCGAAACTCCTGGGTGAGCTCATTCTTTCTTGTTAAAAAAAATCTAAGGAAAATAGAAGTACCTGTCATTTAAAGAAAAAAGAAAATGAACACAAAGAACAAACCAAGCAATATAACATATAAAAACATATTATCATCATGCTGGCAGAGCAATTATTCTCAAGTAGCATGGTAGGGGTAAGGTAAATACCGTTAAGTAGCACCCTCAAATAATCAGTGGACTATGAACCTCACTATAACTTTAGTAGCCCATACTCCTCTATTTTCCAGGGCAAAATGAAGAGATCTCAGAAATCTCCATTTAGGAAATATTAAAGTTGGACCAAACAAAAGATAAATTAAATACAAAGTAAACATGGAGGCGAAGGAACCTCGGAATTAGGCTATAGGTCATGGCCCGAAAAATAGAGTAGACTCAGACAATGAGAAGTGGGCACTTATGCAAGGTGGCCATTGCCGTCCCAGAGGTAGGCTTCTTATTGACTTGGAGAATAGGTGGTGATATTCATCCTCACTGATCAGTAAGTGGTAGTCTCCTCGGAGTTGAGGTCAAGGTTCCCCTCTTGGACCTTTGAGGTTTTGGAGTGCGAGGCATCCCCCCCCCCCCCTTTTTTTTTTCTGTGCAGCATATACTGGAGGTGTGGCGGCCTCCTTTCAGTCGTGCACACCTGACTAGTTTGTCTGCCCTAGAGGCTGGTTTTAATAAGAATAAGTATAAAACTGAACTTGCACTCATAGTACCTACTCGTAGCCATTTGGCTCAAGGAGGAGTACATAGTGGGCTCAGCATGCATGTTGGTACCTGCATCCCTGGATCTAATGGAGGCTGTTATGGCACCAAAAAGGGTTAAAAAGCAAGGTGGATCCAGTATGCATGCTGGGCCTGCACTCCCTGGATTTTATGTTGCTGTCATGGCCCATAACAGGTAGGATTTAGCATTAGGACCACTCATAGAGGCGGCCTTGGCACGGAGAGTGGCTTCTTACTTTTTGATCAAAATGTACACTTACGCCTCTGTTAACTTCTAGCATAGAGGCAGGGCAGAGTGCTGGTTGCAGAGTGCTGTTGCATTTCTGTGTTTGTATGTTTTTTTGATCACTTGTTATTTATTTTTTTGTGGACGTGAGGTGACAAAAACAGCAATTCTGTCATTTCTTTCTACATTATTTTTTACAGCGTTCACCGTGTGGGATTAGTAATATGATAATTTGATAGATCTGGTTGTTATGAATGCGGGAATACCAATTATATGAAGTTTTTTTATTTATTTCATTTTTTTAATGACATAAATGAACGGATATGAGAAAAGATAATTTTTGTTTTATTTTTATTTACATTTTTATTAATTTTTAATAATTAATAATTTAATAACTTTTTTTTACACTTTTTTTTTATTTTTCAAGACCCATCTGGATCTTGAAGATCCAGTGAGCCTGATGGCTATACAGTGCATTGCAATAGTCATCTAATGCAATGCACTGTATAGTCAGTGCTACACTTACACTAAGACTGATCAGACCCTTAGGGTCTGATCAGCCTTAGGTACATGGCAACCCGGACGCCTATGTAAGGTGTCCAGTTGCCATGGCAACCATCGGGCCGTTGCCATCGCAGTAGCGGCAGCCTGATGCAAAAGAGAGGGAGCTCCCTCCCTCTCAACCCCATGGATGCTGCGGGCAGTTGCTGACGAGCGTGTAGATCACAGCCTGAAACCGACATTTTAACCAATGAAGCACTCCGATTGGTTAGTCTGCAGGGGATCAATTAGAGTGGTCCCTTGCCAGCTTCCCCGGTGTCTCTGTTCTCCGGAAGAGTGGAGACTCGGGGCTGTGACACTATATGTATAGGTTTTCTAGCGGTTTGATAGTGAAAAATATATTCAAAAGTGGGGAAAAAAATCAGTTTTACTTTTTTGTCGCCATATTTTGACCCCTATAACTATTTTGTAATTATGTGTACGGAGCTGTGTGGGGGCTCATTTTTTGCGTCGTAATCTGATCTTTTTATTGATACCATTCTGTGGTGTGTGACTTTTTGATCACTTTTTATAAAAAAAATTTTAAGGAAATGAAGTGTCCAAAAATGGCAAATTGGCCATTTGGATGCTTTTTTCCGTTTTTCTGTTTATCGTATGGGGAATATTATTTTATATTTTTATAGTATGGGCATTTTCACACATTGCGACACCCATGGTGTGTATTTTTTGGGCAAAAGGGGGGTGATTTGAACTTTTATGTTTTTTTTTTATTTATTTATTTTTTAAAACTTTTTTTTTTTTTTACATTTTTCTATAGTTTCCATAGGGAACTATAACAATCAATGATCGGATTCCTATTCTCATATACTCCAATGCAGTAGCATTCGAATATATGAGAAAATCGCATATTTCCTATGGAGCCTATTACAGGTTAGGCTCCATAGGAAATACTATGCAGCAGCCTGGGTTTCATTTACACGGGGGAGCCAGAGCGCAAACCAAAAGTAAAACTTTTAGTTTGTGCGCGCTCAGATGCCGTGGTTAAATGTCCACGATCGGCATTGCTGCCGGTCGCGGACATGAGCCGCGGGTGTCTGCTTAAAGAAGCAGGCGGCCTCCCGCGGCTTTGGCGCTCACATCCAGCAGGCGCCATTTTTAAAGACCGTACACAGGACGTAAGGGTACGTCCTGTGCCCTTAACAGGTTAAAGCACATCTTTAATGGTTTTTGCCTTGAGCCCTGAACGAGCCCAGTAACCTCCAGTTGTTAAGTATATGAGAGCGGTTTGCATTACCGTGTATTTGCTATAAGTGTGGCCTGGGCTACTGTGAGCCTGCTTGCAAGTGGGACGCTGTGGAGTTTTCTATGAGCCCTTAATTAATCAGTGTATTGATTTAAATGTCATAGATGGTGGCAGTGTGTTGCGGTGCATAAGAGGCTGTGTCAGGGTGTGATCGAGGCTCAATCTGAGGCCTGTGTGTAGGTCGCGAGAGATTGAGAGCGTGAAATAGATCAACCCTTGGCAGTCGCACCTGGGTCACGTGACAGGGCGGTTCCCGTATGTGACAACAATGTACAGAGGCTCACACATCTGTATATACAGTGTACAGGGGGTCATTGATCTCTATATGCAGTGATGGGGGTCACACATCTGTATATACAGTGTGCAGAGGGTCACGGATCTCTATATGCAGTGATGGGGGTCACACATCTGTATATACAGTGTGCAGAGGGTCACGGATCTCTATATGCAGTGATGGGGGTCACACATCTGTATATACAGTGTGCAGGGGTCACGGATCTCTATATGCAGTGATGGGGGTCACACATCTGTATATACAGTATACAGTGGTGGGGGTCACATATCACTGTATCGGGGGAGTCACATATCCCTATATACAGAGCGCAGGAAGGAGAGGGCACACATTTACAGGTGAGACCAGTGACTGCTGCTATCACTGACCTCAGCCATACTGGCAGCACAGAAAGGGTTAAAGCTCCTGAACTGTTGGTCTTGCTGTAATAAACATGTCTGTGATAAGATCACAGAGCAGAGGGGCCATAAACCAGACAGACACTTGGATTCCTCACAGTTTGTGGTCCTCAGCACTTCCCTGGGCCTACTACATCCTCACATGCAGCAGGATCCTCTCAGTACAGGAGAGACAGAGGGGGCAGAGTCTGCAGTCAGTGAGCTCTGCATCTGCCATCACAGCTTCTCCTTAGTCTCCCTTCCTCCTGCAAAAGTTTATTTACTTCTGCTGTTAACAATCTTCCTGCTAAGCCCCTCCGGCTCTGCACATCCAGGATACAAGCAGGGTGCTTCTAGGACTCAGACAGCAGCACAGGCTTCAGGCATGGACAAGTTAGGGTACTTTCACACTTGCGTTCGCGTTCGTGTGATCTGGCAGGCAGTTCCGTCGTCGGCATTCCGGCGACTGATCAGGCATTTTGGACGGACATAATACCGCAGCATGCTGCAGTATTATGTCCGGCCAAAACGCCTGACAGTGACTGAACTGAAGGCATACTGATGCAAACTGAACGGCTTTCTATCCATTCAGATTGCATGGGAATATGCCTGATCAGTTATTTTCCGGCATAGAGCCCTTTTGACGGAACTCTATGCCGGAAAAGAATAACGCAAGTGTGAAAGTACCCTTAGCTCCTCCGTGGCAGGGGATGGACAAAACAGGCTGTTGTGAGAGCAAGACAGGAGGGGGCGTGGCTTCCAATAGCAAGGAAACCAGGCAGATCTGCTTAAAGGGGTTATCCCACCATCTGTTTTCAGCGCAGCCTCTCCTCTTCGCTCTGCACAAACGCCTATTTCCTGGGGTGTAGTACTTTCTCTTGATTGGCAGCGCGATCTGCACTCTGCTGCTCCGCCTCCATTACTTGCGTGCGCGCTCCCGTTTGTCAACATGTGCACCATATTGCCTTCCCCTCTGTGTTCTTGTGCACACAAATGTATTTCTCCCTGTCCCCAAGTATTCAATAATTTTGTGGTCTTTGTGTTCAGACCTCCACTCTGTTGAGAAGTACATTGACATTTCACATACAGACCGTGTGTCAACAATATCGCTTACTCTCACTTACATCACAGCAATAACACTGCTCCCGGACTTTCTGGCTGACAACTATCACCTTCGCAAATGAACGAAGAACTGCGCAGGCGCGGCCGCCCGGCGCCGTGCGCGTTCATGGAACTGCAGCCACACACTAGATTAGGGTGGTTTCGGCTGGCGCGCATGCGCGGCCATTACATTCTGCCGGCGTTTGGTGGCCGTAACTAAGGGACAACACAGAACAACAATGAGGTAAAAGGGGGAGGGTTTTTGCGAGAAGGATAGGAATTAGCTAAAACATTATATTTAGAAAATTGTTCCGTGTCGCAGCGCAAACACATTAAACACTGATCCTTTTGATGGGATAACCCCTTTAAGAAGATAAATTAGTAAGTGCAATATCTCCCTACTTTCTTTACAGTTTTAATAAGTGCTAACAGAGTGGCCAACCCCTTTAATTGACATTCAGCGGTGAAGTAACATTGTATTATAGCCTTTTTGGGGGGGAATTATTTTAATCTAATTATTTTAAAATATGGTATGTCAAACAGACAGGTGACATCCCTTCAAAGGGAACAGGCAGTGGGCAAAATGTTTCTGTCGCAGGCAGCAAAAGAAGGGGGGGGGAGGGGGCGGCAGCAAGAGTCACAGCAAGAGGCCTCTGTTCCCGGTGTCATCTAGCGGTCGTGTCTTGACCAGCAACCCAGCGGTGCTTGAATGGTTGACTGGGTCTTTGAGTTTGTCGCAAGTGACATCAGAAACCCCCAGCCAAGAGTCAGTGGGTTCCTCTGACACGACGCTTGGCATAACCCGGGAGCATGTCCTGTGCCCCCACCTGTCCTGAACTTTCCTCAGTTCCCTCAGCGTGAGAAGTATTATATGCCATAGGCTCGGCTCCACTTTTCACCAAGGATGAGCTACTAGAGGACTGTCAGTAGTTACTGTCCAGCCAAGATCTGGAGGAGACATCTGCTGCTTCCTAGGTGGGCAAGTAGTGATGAGGAGAATCGCATGAGAGCAGGTGTTGTGAGCGGTCAGGCTCCTGACCCTAAGACCGTTGAGGCGGACATCAGTGACTTGTAGACAGTAGTGGATGATGATGATGAAGCCGATCGCACTTTGAAGCCAGGTGAAGAAGAGGCTTTATCATCATCATCAGGAAAAGAGGGTGGCAGCTTGCATGTAAGGCAGCAGCTGAGCCAGCAGGATGGCAGTGTGACTGTGAATCAGCAGGGTGGCAGCAGTGCGAGGTCAAGAGTCAAAAATGCCCGGGGTAGACCAATCACTTTATAGGAGCTTACTGGCCCAGAAAGTAGCGGTGTAGGGGTTCACGGAGGCAGCGGTAGCAGGCAGTCAGCGCGGAGTGTTGGTGGGAAAATGCCATACTCAGCGGTGTGGCAAATTTTTGTTAGGCCACCAGAGGAGGTGAACATGGCCATTTGCCGGATTTGTGGGCAGAAGGTGGTGCGGCCAGGGTACCAATGTTGGCACCACAGCCCTGCGTCAACAAATGCAGTGTCACCATAAAGTGGCCTGGGAGAACTGTGGCTCCAATGTGGTGGTCCAGCCTGCCGCAGCAACTGCTGCATTACCCAGTGGCACGCACCCAATTTCATTCAGTCAAGGCTCCACCATCTCAGCCAAAGGGAGCTGTCTGTCCTTCCCATCATCTGCTGGTCGTCAGTCATTCCTTCAGCAATCAATCACCGAAGCGATTGCCAGCATCCAACGACGCAGAAGCTGAACGTGCTCCTGGCCAAGTTGCTGGTGCTGCAGTCCCTCTCTTTCCAAGTGGTGGACTCTGCACCTTTCAGAGAACTGATGGCTTGTACTGAGTTGAGGTGAAGAGTTCCAAGCTGTCATTTCTTTGCCAAAAAGGCAGTACTAGCCTTGCACGAATATGTAGAATAAAAGGAGGGCCAGTCCTTGAGCCTGTCGGTATGGGCAGGTCAAGGGCAACATATGTCCTTTACAGCCGACTGGGTAAATGTGGTTCCAGCAGCTTGGCCAGGTGACGCCGCTTCCGCCTCCATGCTCTCATGTCGTTGGTAGAGTTGAGCGAACAGATCGAGCATCGTTCGGGTTCGTACCGAATTTTAGGGTGTCCGGGACCCGGACCCGAACCCGGACATTTTCAAAAAAGTTCGGGTTCGGGTCCGTTGTTCGTCAACTTTTTCCCGCTTTCTGAAGGGCTGCACAGCAGCCAATCAGCTAGCGTTTTACTTCTTGCCCTATGAGACCATCACAGCCATGCCTACTAATGGCATGGCTGTGATTGGCCAAGTGCAGCATGTGACCCAGCCTCTATTTAAGCTGGAGTCACGTAGCGCCGCACGTCACACTGCTCTTACTAGTGTAGGGAGAGGACGCAGCTTCTGTCAGGGTGAGATTAGGCAGGTTAAAGTCAGCAACAGCACCTAATGAACGGATCGATCTACAGCTGAAATCATTGAACTTCTGCTTGTTACTTGCTCGCTGGTTTTTAGGCTGCACAGAGCGTTTTTCTGTCACTTATTTTCTGGGTTGATCGGCGGCCATTTTGTGACTTGTGGTGCACCAGAAGAAGCTGCCACCAAGTCCATCAATCCATCAATACTAGTTTTTTTTTTTTGCTATATCCTACATCAGGGGCTTGGCTGTGCTAAATGTCACCCCTAGAAACTCAGGATAGCAATTTCTATATTTTATTAAGGGGTTAAATACAATTGCCCAAATACCAATACCCTAAATCTGGTGTTCCAGCTTTGGCTAGACAAGTATAATACTGTCTGCTGTCTGGAAAAGGATAGATTATTTTCTGGTTTGAAATTCAATTGCCAAAATAGCAATATCATAGATCAGTGGTTTCAGCTGTGGCTGGCAAAATAGAATAGTGTCCGCCAAAACATATATTTTGTTCTGGGGTGAAATTAATCTTGCAAAATAGCAATACCCTGATTCTGGTGTCTCAGCAGTTGCAGGCCAGATTTCATAGTGTCTGCCAAAACACATATTTTGTTCTGGGGTGAAAAAAATTTTGCAAAATAGCAATACCCTGAATCTGGTGTCCCAGCTGTTGCAGGCCAGATTTCATAGTGTCCGCTAAAACATATATTTTGTTCTGGGGTGAAATTAATCTGGCAAAATAGCAATACCCTGATTCTGGTGTCCCAGCAGTTGCAGGCCAGTTTTCATAGTGTCTGCCAAAACACATATTTTGTTCTGGGGTGAAATTAATCTGGAAAATAGCAATACCCTGATTCTGGTGTCCCAGCAGTTGCAGGCCAGATTTCATAGTGTCTGCCAAAACACATATTTTGTTCTGAGGTGAAATTAATTTGGCAAAATAGCAATACCCTGAATCTGGTGTCCCAGCTGTTGCAGGCCAGATTTCATAGTGTCCGCTAAAACATATATTTTGTTCTGGGGTGAAATTCAATTCCTAAAATAGCAATACCATAAATCAGTGGTTTCAGCTGTGGCTGGCAAAATAGAATAGTGTCCGCCAAAACATATATTTTGTTCTGGGGTGAAATTAATCTGGCAAAATAGCAATACCCTGATTCTGGTGTCCCAGCAGTTGGAGGCCAGATTTCATAGTGTCCGCTAAAACATATATTTTGTTCTGGGGTGAAATTAATCTGGCAAAATAGCAATACCCTGAATCTGGTGTCCCAGCTGTTGCAGGCCACGTTTCATAGTGTCTTGCAAAACATACGGTATATTTTGTTCTGGGGTGAAATTCAATTGCCAAAATAGCAATACCCTGAATCTGGTGTCCCAGCTATTGCAGGCCAGGATTCATAGTGTCCTCAAAAACATATATTTTGTTCTGGGGTGACATTTAATTGCCAAAATAGCAATACCCTGAATCTGGTGTCCCAGCTGTTGCAGGCCACGTTTCATAGTGTCCGCCAAAACATATATTTTGTTCTGGGGTGACATTCAATTGCCAAAATAGCAATACCCTGAATCTGGTGTCCCAGCTGTTGCAGGCCAGGATTCATAGTGTCTTGCAAAACATATATTTTGTAATGGGGTGACATTCAATTGCCAAAATAGCAATACCCTGAATCTGGTGTCCCAGCTGTTGCAGGCCAAGTGTAAATCTGTCCATAAAAGGATACCTTTCATCCAGGGCCTAAATACTAGCCCTAAAAGAGATATTCCCCTAAATCAGTGGTTACTGCTGTGCCTGGATTAGTGTAATACGCTACATAAACAAATAGGCAGATAGTGTTAGGTGCCTGTAAAAAAAGGCCTAAATTTGAAATCAATACATTGGGCCAAATATTTTTTTCCTTATTGTGGTGCTTGGTGAACGGTAACAATGAGGAAAACATCTAGTAAGGGACGCGGACGAGGTCGTGGTGGTGTTAGTGTACCCTCTGGTGCTGGGAGAGGACGTGGCCATTCTGCCACAGCCACACGTCCTAGTGAACCAACTACCTCAGTTTCCAGTAACCACCAGAATTTAAAGCGATATTTGGTGGGGCCCAATGCCGTTCTAAGGATGGTAAGGCCTGAGCAGGTATAGGCGCTAGTCAATTGGGTGGCCAACAGTGGATCCAGCATGTTCACAACATTATCTCCCACCCAGTCTTCTGCAGAAAGCGCACAGGTGGCACCTGAAAACCAAGCCCATCAGTCTGTCACATCACCCCCATGCATATCAGGGAAACTGTCAGAGCCTCAAGTTATGCAGCAGTCTCTTATGCTGTTTGAAGACTCTGCTGGCAGGGTTTCCCAAGGAAATCCACCCCGCCCTTCCCCAGTGGTGGAAGACATAGAATGCACTGATGCACAACCACTGATGTTTCCTGATGATGAGGACATGGGAATACCACCTCATTGGAGTCCGCACATCTCTGATGATGACGAAATGCAGGTGCCAACTGCTGCGTCTTTCTGCAGTGTGCAGACCGAACAGGAGGTCAGGGAGGAAGACTGTGTGGAAGACGATGCAGGGGACGATGAGGTCCTAGACCCCACATGGAATGAAGGTCGTGCCACTGACTTTCATAGTTCAGAGGAAGAGGCAGTGGTGAGACCGAGCCAACAGCGTAGCAAAAGTGGGAGCAGGGGGCAAAAGCAGACCAGCCGCCGCCAAGAGAGTTCTCCTGCTACTGGCCACCGCCACCAGGGACCAAGCACCCCAAAGGCAGCTTCAAGGAGTTCCCTGGCATGGCACGTCTTTAAACAATGTGCTGACGACAAGACCCGAGTGGTTTGCACACTGTGCCATCAGATCCTGAAGCGAGGCATTAACGTTCTGAACCTTAGCACAACCTGCATGACCAGGCATCTACATGCAAAGCATGAACTGCAGTGGAGTAAACACCTTAAAAGCAAGGAGCTCACTCTGGCTCCCCCTGCTCCCTCTTCTGCTGCTGCCTCGGCCTCTTCCTCCGCCTCGGGAGGAATGTTGGCACCTGCCGCCTACCAAACAGAGGATGTGCCACCGACAACACCACCTGCGTCACCAAGCATCTTCACCATGTCACACGGCAGCATTCAGCTCTCCATCTCACAAACCTTGGAGAGAAAGCGTAAATTCCCACCTAGCCACCCTCGAGCCCTGGGCCTGAATGCCAGCATTTCTAAACTACTGGCCTTTGAAATGCTGTCATTCAGGCTGGTGGACACAGACAGCTTCAAACAGCTGATGTCCATGGCTGTCCCACAGTATGTTGTTCCCAGCCTCTACTACTTCTCCAAGACAGCCGTGCCTTCCCTGCACAACCAAGTATCCGATAAAATCAAGTGTGCACTGCGCAACGCCATCTGTGGCAAGGTCCACCTAACCACAGATACGTGGACCAGTAAGCACGGCCAGGGACGCTATATCTCCCTAACTGCACACTGGGTAAATGTAGTGGCGGCTGGGCCGCAGGCGGAGAGTTCCTTGGCGTACGTCCTTCCACCGCCAAGGATCGCAGGGCATCATTCTTTGCCTCCTGTAGCCTCCTCCCCCTACTCGGCTTCCTCCTCCTCTGCTTCCACCAGCTCATCCAGTCAGCCACACACCTTCACCACCAACTTCAGCACAGCCCGGGGTAAACGTCAGCAGGCCATTCTGAAACTCATATGTTTGGGGGACAGGCCCCACACCGCGCAGGAGTTGTGGTGGGGTATTGAACAACAGACCGACGACTGGTTTCTGCCGGTGGGCCTCAAGCCCGGCCTGGTTGTGTGCGATAATGGGCGAAATCTTGTCGCAGCTCTGGGACTAGCCGGTTTGACGCACATCCCTTACCTGGCGCATGTGCTGAATTTGGTGGTGCAGAAGTTCATTCACAACTACCCCGGCATGTCAGAGCTGCTGCATAAAGTGAGGGCCGTCTGTGCGCGCTTCCGGCGTTCACATCCTGCCGCTGCTCGCCTGTCTGCGCTACAGCGGAACTACGGTCTTCCCGCTCACCGCCTCATATGCGACGTGTCCACCAGGTGGAACTCCATCTTGCACATGCTGGAGAGACTGTGCGAGCAGCAGCAGGCCATAGTGGAGTTTCAACTGCAGCACGCACGTGTCAGTCGCACTGCGGAACAGCACCACTTCACCACCAATGATTGGGCCTCCATGCGAGACCTGTGTGCCCTGTTGCGCTGTTTCGAGTACTCCACCAACATGGCCAGTGGCGATGACACCGTTATCAGCGTTACAATACCACTTCTATGTCTCCTTGAGAAAACGCTTAGGGCGATGATGGAAGAGGAAGTGGCCCAGGAGGAGGAGGAGGAGGATGAGGGGTCATTTTTAGCACTTTCAGGCCAGTCTGTTAGAAGTGGCTCAGAGGGAGGTTTTTTGCAATAGCAGAGGCCAGGTACAAATGTGGCCAGCCAGGGCCCACTACTGGAGGATGAGGAGGAGGTGGAGGAGGATGAGGATGAAGCAGGTTCACAGCGGGGTGGCACCCGACACAGCTCAGGCCCATCACTGGTGCGTGGCTGGGGGGGATACAGAGGACGATGACGATACGCCTCCCACAGAGGACAGCTTGTCCTTACCTCTGGGGAGCCTGGCACACATGGGCGACTAGATGCTGCAGTGCCTGCGCAACGACAGCAGAGTTGCCCACATTTTAACGTGTGCGGACTACTGGGTTGCCAACCTGCTGGATCCCCGGTAAAAAGACAATGTGCCCACCTTACTTCCTGCACTGGAGCGTGATAGGAAGATGCGCGAGTACAAGCACACGCTGGTAGAGGCGCTCCTGAGAGCATTCCCAAATGTCACAGGGGAACAGGTAGAAGCCCAAGGCGAAGGCAGAGGAGGAGCAAGAGGTCGCTAACGCAGCTGTGTCACGGCCAGCTCCTCTGAGGGCAGGGTTAGCATGGCAGAAATGTGGAAAAGTTTTGTCTCCACGCCACAGCTAACTGCACCACCACCTGATACGGAACGTGTTAGCAGGAGGCAGCATTTCACTAACATGGTTGAACAGTACGTCTACACACCCCTCCACGTACTGACTGATGGTTCGGCCCCATTCAACTTCTGGGTCTCCAAATTGGCCACGTGGCCAGAGTTAGCATTTTATGCCTTGGAGGTGCTGGCCTGCCCGGCGGCCAGCGTTTTGTCTGAACATGTATTCAGCACGGCAGGGGGCGTCATTACTGACAAATGCAGCCGATTGTCCACAGCCAACATGGACAAGCTGACGTTCATAAAAATGAACCAGGCATGGATTCCACAGGACCTGTCCCTCCCTTGTGCAGAATAGACATTTATAACTGCCTCCCCCTCATCCATGTATTCTTGTACTCCGGGGCACTTCTTTATTGAATCCTCATTTTTTTAACTTTACCATAATCTTGCGGTGCAACCCAAAGTTGAATGAACCTCTCCTCTGTATGGGTGGTGGGGCCGAAATAACTGAGAGTAGCCTTCTCCGGTGGTGGTTGATATGACGCATGATTCCTTGCCGTGGGACCTCTCTCCTCTGTCTGGGTGCTGGGCCTAAATAACTGAAAGTGGCCTTCTCCAGTGGTGGTTGATATGACGCATGATTCCTTGCTGTGGGACCTCTCTCCTCTGTCTGGGTGCTGAGCCTGAATAACTAAAAGTGGCCTCTTCCAGTGGTGGTTGATATGACGCATGATTCCTTGCTGTGGGACCTCTCTCCTCTGTGTGGGTGCTGGGCTGAAATAACTGAGAGTGGCCTTCTCCGGTGGTGGGTGAAATGACGCATGATTCCTTGCTGTGGGACCTCTCTCCTCTGTCTGGGTGCTGGGCCGAAATAACTGAGAGTGGCCTTCTCCGGTGGTGGTTGATATGACGCATGATTCCTTGCTGTGGGACCTCTCTCCTCTGTCTGGGTGCTGGGCCTGAATAACTAAAAGTGGCCTTTTCCAGTGGTGGTTGATATGACGCATGATTCCTTGCTGTGGGACCTCTCTCCTCTGACTGGGTGCTGGGGCCTAAATAACTGAAAATGGCCTTCTCCAGTGGTGGGTGATATGACGCATGATTCCTTGCTGTGGGACCTCTCTCCTCTGTCTGGGTGCTGGGCTGAAATAACTGAGAGTGGCCTTCTCCGGTGGTGGTTGATATGACGCATGATTCCTTGCTGTGGGACCTCTCTCCTCTGACTGGGTGCTGGGGCCTAAATAACTGAAAATGGCCTTCTCCAGTGGTGGGTGATATGACGCATGATTCCTTGCTGTGGGACCTCTCTCCTCTGACTTGGTGCTGGGGCCTAAATAACTGAAAATGGCCTTCTCCAGTGGTTGGTGATATGATGCATGATTCCTTGCTGTGGGACCTCTCTCCTCTGACTGGGTGCTGGGGCCTAAATAACTGAAGTGGCCTTCTCCGGTGGTGGTTGATATGACGCATGATTCCTTGCTGTGGGACCTCTCTCCTCTGACTGGGTGCTGGGGCCTAAATAACTGAAAATGGCCTTCTCCAGTGGTGGGTGATATGACGCATGATTCCTTGCTGTGGGACCTCTCTCCTCTGTCTGGGTGCTGGGCTGAAATAACTGAGAGTGGCCTTCTCTGGTGGTGGTTGATATGACGCATGATTCCTTGCTGTGGGACCTCTCTCCTCTGACTGGGTGCTGGGGCCTAAATAACTGAAAATGGCCTTCTCCAGTGGTGGGTGATATGACGCATGATTCCTTGCTGTGGGACCTCTCTCCTCTGACTGGGTGCTGGGGCCTAAATAACTGAAAATGGCCTTCTCCAGTGGTGGGTGATATGACGCATGATTCCTTGCTGTGGGACCTCTCTCCTCTGACTGGGTGCTGGGGCCTAAATAACTGAGAGTGGCCTTCTCCGGTGGTGGTTGATATGACGCATGATTCCTTGCTGTGGGACCTCTCTCCTCTGACTGGGTGCTGGGGCCTAAATAACTGAAAATGGCCTTCTCCAGTGGTGGGTGATATGACGCATGATTCCTTGCTGTGGGACCTCTCTCCTCTGACTGGGTGCTGGGGCCTAAATAACTGAAAATGGCCTTCTCCAGTGGTGGGTGATATGACGCATGATTCCTTGCTGTGGGACCTCTCTCCTCTGACTGGGTGCTGGGGCCTAAATAACTGAGAGTGGCCTTCTCCAGTGGTGGTTGATATGACGCATGATTCCTTGCTGTGGGACCTCTGTCCTCTGTCTGGGTGCTGGGCTGAAATAACTGAGAGTGGCCTTCTCCGGTAGTGGTTGATATGACGCATGATTCCTTGCTGTGCGACCTCTCTCCTCTGACTGGGTACTGGGGCCTAAATATCTGAAAATGGCCTTCTCCAGTGGTGGTTGATATGACGCATGATTCCTTGCTGTGGGAACTCTCTCCTCTGTCTGGGTGCTGGGCTAAAATAACTGAGAGTGGCCTTCTCCGGTGGTGGGTGAAATGACGCATGATTCCTTGCTGTGGGACCTCTCTCCTCTGTCTGGGTGCTGGGCCGAAATAACTGAGAGTGGCCTTCTCCGGTGGTGGTTGATATGACGCATGATTCCTTGCTGTGGGACCTCTCTCCTCTGTCTGGGTGCTGGGCTGAAATAACTGAGAGCGGCCTTCTCCGGTGGTGGTTGATATGACGCATGATTCCTTGCTGTGGGACCTCTCTCCTCTGACTGGGTGCTGGGGCCTAAATAACTGAAAATGGCCTTCTCCAGTGGTGGGTGATATGACGCATGATTCCTTGTTGTGGGACCTCTCTCCTCTGACTGGATGCTGGGCCGAGATAACTGAGAGTGGCCTTCTCCAGTGTTGAGTGATATGACGCATGATTCCTTGCAGTGGGACCTGTCTCCAATTGATATTGGTTAAATTTTATTTATTTTATTTTAATATATTTCCCTATCCACATTTGTTTGCAGGGGATTTACCTACATTTTGTTGCCTTTGGCAGCCCTCTAGCCCGTTCCTGGACTATTTTACAGCCTTTTTAGTGCCTAAAAGTTTGGGTCCCCATTGACTTCAATGGGGTTCGGGTTCGGGATAAAGTTCGGGTCGAGTTCGGATCCCGAACCCGAACATTTTCGGGAAGTTCGGCCGAACTTCTCGAACCCGAACATCCAGGTGTTCGCTCATCTCTAGTCGTTGGTCCTGAAACAATGTTCGCCTCTGCCTCCTCATCCTCCCCCGTGTCCTCAGCCTCCACTGCACAGACAATTCACAGTGCCCCACCAACATACCACATGTGCAGGGCATGGCGGTGTCATGCTATTCTGCACCAAATTTGCCTGGGGGAACTGAGTCACACAGGGAGGAACTGCTCCGCATCCTTCATCAAAAAATAAAATCCTGGCTTTCTCCTCGACAACTCAAAATTTGGAACCATGGTGACCAACAATGGGAAGAACATGGTGTCGGCGCTGCGTCAAGGAGGGCTAAGCCATGCGCCCTGCATGGTGCATGTGTTTAATCTGGTTGTAAAGCTCCTGAAGTCTTCTACCCATCTAAAGGACATCCTCAAAATGGCCAGGAAACTGCATGCACTTCAGCCAATCGTACACCGCAAAACACACCCTCCTTGAGCTGCAGCGGCATCCCCTAACATAAGCTGATATGGGATGTTTTCACCTTTGGAATTTCACCCTCCATATGTTGGACTGACTATATGAACAGAGAAAGGTCATAAGCGATTTCTAGATGATACAGGCGGACAGAGGTACTCCCCTGTGTAATTTCGAGGTTATCAAGTGGCAGCTCATGCGTGATACCTGCCGTTTGCTCGTGCCCTTTGAGGAGGCCACTTTATTTGTCAGTCGCCAGGCCTACGGGATGAACAACGACATTCCACTGATTCAAGTCCTGGAACAGATGTTACTAAATCCAGGGGACAGGAGACATGGCGACTGTATTTCATGGCCACATGAGTCCTGTAGGGGTTGAACTAGAGGAGGAGGAGGACATTCGAGCACAAGCAATGTGTAGAGAAATAGGTGGTTTTTCTACACAGGTGACAGGAGAGGAGGAGCAGGACCAGCCAGAGAAGCTACAGGGCGATAAGAAAGACGAGGCAGAGGACCCAGACACACCGTGGCAGTATGCAGTGGAGATGGAGGCAGGTAGTACGAGTCACTTGCACAAATGGCCCGATGCATGCTGAGTTGCTTGCGTAGCGACAGCTGATTTGTCACCATTCACCAGAGGGATGGCTACTGGTTCTCCACCATGTTAGACACTCGCTACTGCTCCAAAATGGGGACCTTTCTCACACCCGCTGAGAGGGAGGACAAACTGAACTACTATCAAGACATCCTATGTAATCAGTTGGCCACCGCCTATGTGCACTCACGTACCACTGCCATGGCTGCTTGGGGGAGGTGGGTCGCAGTACCAGCTCCATTAGCAGCAAATAAAGTCTAGAGTCACTGATGAACAGTTTTCTTCACCCGCCTACTGAAGAAACTACTCACCAACAGCAGCAGCTAAACAGAGCAGAACCTGAACCAGCAGGTTGTGGCATAATTGGAGTGCACCCTGCCACCCCATATCGAAGATTCGCTGGACTACTGGGCAGCCAAACTTGATTTGTGGCTGCAACTGGCTGAGTTTGCCCTAGACAAGCTTTCCTGCCCGGCCAGCAGTGTGGCATCATAATGGGTGTTTAGTGTGGCGGGGGCCATAGTTACCCCAAGGAGAACTTGCCTGTCCACCCAAAATGTAGAGAAACTGACCTTTGTGAAAATGAGTCAGGCGTGGATCAGCCAAGATTTTCAAACACCAATGCCTGATGCATCAGACTAGATCATCCATGGTGCCACACCAAAACTTTGACAAAAGAGACCTGTTTATTCTGGCTACCTGCTTCAGCTACTATTCTGATACTGCCACCCACCTGCTGCCAGGTGCTCCCACTATCAGCCACCATCTTCAGCTGGTACTGGTATTGCCCCCCCCCCACCGACCCACTCTGTCATTGGGCTACTCTGTGGTCTCCTCATGCTGCTGCCACCTCAATACTATGCCTCTGAGCCACTCTGTTGTCATGAATAAGAACTTCGTTCGAAACGCATTGACGGTGTGAATCTGTTGTGAATTTATGCGCTTCAAGTTGTGATAACCTTCACCATAATAAAGAAGATACAGCTGAACATTTTGCTGGACCTCCAGAATTTTTATTTCTCAATCTACGGTTACTTGCCACATGGTCCGTGCATGAGGGATCCCAGAGGGGACAATATATAGCAGGTGAGCTGGACATTTTTTCTATATATGCCACATCACTACTCTTTGGTCTCCTCATGCTGATGCCACCTCAACACTCTGTGGTCTCTTCATGCTGCTGCCACCTAAACACCATGTCTCTGGGCCACTCTGTGGTCTTCTTGTGCTGCTTCCACATCACTACTCTGTGGTCTCCTCATGCTTCTGCCACTTCACCACTCTGTGGTCTCCTCCTGCTCCTGCCACCTCAACACTATGTCTCTGGGCCACTCTGTGGTCTCCTCATGCTGCTGTCACATCACCTCTCTGTGGTCTCCTCATGCTCCTGCCACATCACCACTATGTCACTAGGCCACTCTGTGATATCCTCATGCTGCCGCCACTTCTCCACCCTGTGGTCTCCTAATGTTGCTGCCAAATCACTACTCTGTGGTCTCCTCATGCTGCTGCCACCTCAACACTATGTCTGTGAGTCATTCTGTGGTCTCCTCATGCTGCTGCCACTTCACCACTCTGTGGTCTCCTCATGCTGCTGCCACCTCAACACTATGTCCTTGGGCCACTCTGTCATCTTCTCGTGCTACTGCCACATCACTACTCTGTGGTCTCCTCATGATGCTGCCATATCACCACTATGTCAATGGGCTACTCTGTTGTCGCCTCATGCTGCCACCACTTCACAACTCTGTAGTCTCCTCATGCTGCTGCTACATCACTACTCTGTGGTCTCATCATGCTGCTGCCACCTCAACACTATGTCCCTGAGCCACTCTGTGGTCTCCTCATGCTGCTGCCACTTCACCACTCTGCGGTCTCCTGTTGCTGCTGACACCTTAACATTATGTCTCTGGGCCACTCTGTAGTCTCCTCATGCTGCTGCCACATCACCACTCTGTTGTCTCCTCATACTGCTGCAACTTCACCACTCTGAGGTCTCCATATGCTGCTGCCACATCACTATTCTGTGGTCTCCTCATGCTGTAGCCAGGGAATAAAACCTGTATTTTTTTCTCAAAAATTTGTTGCAATTTTTCTACCATTTATAAGTGTGCAATTTAGCGCATTTTTGTGTGTCAGTACCAGAGTATGTGTTCTCAGACAGTGGGCGTCCAATTGAGCCACTTCACCACTCTGTAGTCTCCTCATGCTGCTGCCACATCACTACTCTGTGGTCTCATCATGCTGCTGCCACCTCAACACTATGTCTCTGAGCCACTCTGTGGTCCCCTCATGCTGCTGCCACATTACCACTCTGTGGTCTCCTCATACTGCTGAAAGTTCACCACTCTGTGGTCTCTTCATGCTGCTTCCACATCACTACTCTGTCGTCTCCTCATGCTGTAGCCAGGGAATATTCTCAAAAATTTGTTGCAATTTTTCTACCATTTATAAGTGTGCAATTTAGCTCATTTTTGTGTGTCAGTACCAGAGTATGTGTTCTCAGACAGTAGGCGTCCTATTGAGCCTGTATCTTATTCCCAAAAAAACGGTTACAATTTTTCTAGTGTGTATAAGTGCACAACTAGTCTTATTTTAGGGGATAAATAGCAGTGTATAGTGTGTGGTTTATTCCCAAAGAATTGTTGCAATATTTCCTGTTGTGATACCACATCACAGTCTGATAAAAGTTGAGGGGAGTGTTAGGACTATGAAGATTGTTTTGGATAGGACCTGGGAGCTAGATAATGGTGCTAAGGAAAAGGTGGCATCAGAAGAGGTGAGTGGTGGCTGTAGTGGTTACAAATAGCATTTGCTACATATGGCCAGAATCTACAGAAAAAAAAAAAAAAGCCAGGGTCAGATATGCCTCTATTGTGGTCAACTTGGGAACGGGTAATGCCACTGATATAATAGATGCAGATTCAAAATGTGCCAGCCCTAGGCCACACTCTGCTGCTGGTAGCTCTGTGCAAGTGTCTCCCATATGGCAGTTTTTCCCCACAGTGCCCGCAGACAAAACCATTGCTGTGTGCAAGATCTGCAAGATGAAAATAAGCTGTGGATATTTAAAAACAAACATAGGCACCACAGCTCTACTGCAGCACATGAGGCAGCATCACTAAATAAAGTGGGAAAAAAAGAGCTAGCCATAAATTGAAACATTACTGTCCTCCTTCTCCAGTTCTTCTTGTGGCAGCCAGACCACATCCACAAGCAGTAGAGTGCCCTTTTCATCCTCATCATCCTTTACTAGTTCTCTCAGACTACTCCTTCTTCTGCTTCTTGTCCTTCACTCCTTTATCAGTCATCCATAATGGAATATGTGGCTAGGAAACAACTCTAAGAGCCAAGCAATCCATGTGTGTGCAAGCTGAAATCCCACCTGGCTAAGTTGCTGGCAGTGCAATTGCTGCCATACTACTTATGTGGGTTCCAGTGCTTTTAGGGAAATGATTGTTTAATTTAAAAATAAAGCCGTCCCATTGAAGTTATTGAGTTGGCTTATACCTGCTCACCGCTGCGGTTGCAATCAGGTAAACTATGCAGAGAAAGCAGCACTCCTATGAGCTCTATTTTCTCTTCAAACAGCTGATTGGTGTTGGTGCCAGGAGTCAGCCCCCCACTGATCTGATATTGATAACCTAGTCTGAGGATAGGTCATCAATATAAAAAAGGGGACAACCTCTTTAATAAAATGAATCAATGAATTAGTATAAACATCCACTGAACGTGTAACTACACTTTCATATACAATAGCACAAATGCAACATTTGTAATTTGCACCAAGAACAAAACTATAATGTCACTGTTGATATACAAATCATTATTATCTGCAAAGTAAATCCTCCAATAAAATGAATCTCTTCTACTATGTTCTTTACTTTAAAGAAGCTAAAATACTTAGCAACATTTTCTGAGCAATGCTGGAGAAGCACATATGCTATGCAAGATCAAACATTGTCTTAAAATCCCTGGAGAGATGATAGAGAGTGCTAAGATAACCTCTTTAATTTTTCTGTAGGTTCGTTTATGATGCTTACTCCTCATTCTTCCATGTCATTTATTTTAATAGTAAATGAAATTGCGCCATAAATTGCTTGATTACTTCTTGCTTTGCTATTTAATGTTTGAAACAGTAAGCAAAACAAAAATAAAATGCACGCTGAGAAAATGAGAAAAAAATTTACTTGGTAAAAATGTTCAGATGCTGATTTATTTGTTTTACATTTTGGCATGATTCTGTCATCGTTCTTGATGACATTTACTATGACTGTGAAACAATGTACTTAAGAAGATTAAAAAGGAATAGAGTTGTAAGCTGTGTAACTTCTTGGTGTCTCATTTGTTTAACCCTTTCAGGACATCTGCTGTACATGTATTTAAAGATGGTGCCCACTTGCAAAAAAATGAGCTGTCACACAGCTCTGTAGACATACAGTAACTATAAAAAAAAAAAGTTATAGAGGTGTAACTATGGCAATAAAAATAAAAAATTTATTTTTTCCAAAGTTTATTTTCTTCGGTATTAAAACACAAGAAAAACTATATAAATGAGGTATTGTTGTGATCTTACAGACCCAGAGAATGAAGGACACAGGTCAGTTTTACTGCATAGTGAATGCAGTAAATTTTTTCCAGCTTTCCATTGTATACTTTCCACACATTGTATACAATAGTAAATGGTATAACTTGTCTCGCAAAGAACAAGCCCTCATACGGCTATGTGAACTGAAAAATAAAAAAGTTATGGATCCGGAAAGGAAAAAAACACAAAAATGGAAAATTTACTTTTCTTTCTAGTCTTTTCCCTCACACTAGAATAGATGTGTCAGTGTGATGAAGGGACTTGTTGTCCCAAAACGAGTCTGAGGAAGTTTGGGGGCCGCATAACCACTTTAGAAGTACGGTGCAAGTCTTCTAAACCTGTCACATTCTAGTGGAATACAATTGTACAAGGAGCGCTCCAATAGAGACATTACTCTTTCATCAAAAATACTGCTATACTACCTATCTCTGCCATCCTCGGAATCAACATTGTTCCGGTCATGTGTGAAAAACTCTGGTGAGGCAATCACTGACAACCACAGTTTTAAAGAGATGCGGCACGTGCTGCCATACCCCACGTGGGACGCTGAAGTTTCGTTCGGGCAGAAGCACATAGTCGGAGAATCACGTAAGGAGAAGCCAGGATCGGGAGGTAAGTGCCGCTTAGTGCCGAAGAATACGCGGAACGCCGCGTCTAGGCACAGCGGACGAGAAGCAGTTATCCCGCACGTGACTTCTCCTACTTATTCCCTCTGATACGCCAGCTAAACTAGGAGGGTTTTAAGGATGAATGATTCTGTTATTTAAATACAGTATACTACAAACTATTGATTCCATACAGAAGCATCCAAAAAAACTCCCTCTGATGAGTTGTGCATAACTAGGAGAGTTTGAAACGATATATGTCCCAATTCAGACTATGTTTTTTAAAAACAATTCAACAAATCATATTAAGTTGGTTGATACTTCAGACTGGTGCATTTTATTGTGGAACAGCTGTGGACCAATTGTCTACATACTATCTGGATCCATTGTCATACTTTTATTTCCTTTTTAGGTTACAACTTTATTTAACTTTTTGAGATATATGCATTGGTTTTACAGTTATATATAGATTCATATTGTGGATTCTTTATGTTTTATTAGTACATGAAAATATATTTTATATACTATATTTTGAATTTTTAATCAACAAATATGTGTCTCTAGCTGAGAGTGTGCCTGCTATCATAATTCCATATTATAAATTTAAAATACAGGGTGGGCCATTTATATGGATACACCTTAATAAAATGGGAATGGTTGGTGATATTAACTTCCTGTTTGTGGCACATTAGTATATGTGAGGGAGGAAACTTTTCAAGATGGGTGGTGACCATGGCGGCCATTTTGAAGTTGGCCATTTTGAATCCAACTTTTGTTTTTTCAATAGGAAGAGGGTCATGTGACACATCGAAGTTATTGGGAATTTCACAAGAAAAACAATGGTGGGCTTAGTTTTAATGTAACTTTATTCTTTCATGAGTTATTTACAAGTTTCTGACCACTTATAAAATGTGTTCAATGTGCTACCATTGTGTTGGATTGTCAATGCAACCCTCTTCTCCCACTTCTCACACAGTGATAGCAACACCGCAGGAGAAATGCTAGCACAGGCTTCCAGTATCCGTAGTTACAGGTGCTGCACATCTCGTATCTTCACAGCATAGACAATTGCCTTCAGATGACCCCGGTTTGTCTATGGTACCCTTTCTGATTGTACTCTTGTGTTTATTAATCCTCTCTCTTAGTTCCATCGTGGTCTCACCTACGTAAATCAAGCTACATGGACACTGTATCATGTAGACCACATCTGTGGATCTACATGTATAGTGTCCCCTAATTTTAAATGGTCTACCGCTGTACGGGTGCGCAAAACTATCACCTTTCATGATGCAACCGCAGTTGCAGCATGAGCGGCAAGGGAAATTGCCACATTTCAATGGTGCAAGACGTTTTTGTCTTTCCACATCCTTACCGCCCACATCTGCTTTTACAATCCTATCACGTAAATTAGGACTTCTCTTATATGCCATCATTTGAGGAACTGTAAATTCTCTCACACTTGGCAATCCCCGATGGAGAATCTGCCATTCTTGTCTGAGAATATTTGCAATGTTGCTACTGTCTCCTCCATAGATGGACACAAAGGGAATCCTAGCCTCCTCCTTATTCCGAGGTCTTCTATTGAAAGTGGAATTACGATCTGTGGTCACAATTTTTTGTCTCGTACGTTGGATCAATTTTTTTGGGTAACCCCTGTTTATAAATGTATTGCACATTTCCCCAACTCGATCTTCAAATAGATTTTTATCTGACACTATACGACATACTCGGAGTAATTGACCCCATGGTAAAGAGTCCACCATATTGTGTGGATGACTATTACCATACATTAACAACGTATTTTTATCAGTAGGTTTTTGAAAAAGATCAGTTATAATTCTATCCTCCTGGACCAAGATCCGGACATCAAGGAACTGCAGTTCACTGGTTAATTGTGTCACAGTGAACTGCAGGCCCTGAAATCCAGAGTTTAAATGTACATGAAATTCATCAAGTTCAGATGTGGTACCCACCCAGATCAAAAATATGTCGTCGATGTAGCGCCACCAGCACAAAACCCTCTCAGAGAACTTGGAGCGATACACCAGCCGATCCTCGACCTCCACCATAAAGATGTTAGTGTAGGTGGGGGCCACATTAGACCCCATGGCCACACCCCGCTGGGGTGTTGGTAGAAGGTGTCCCCAAAGAGGATGTAATTCCTCCTCAGGACCACCTCCAGGAGGTCGAGGATCAGCCGGCGCGCCCCCAGAGAGAGATCTGTGCCAGCCAGGGCTACATCGACGACATTAGGACCATATGTGTGGTCAATAGATGTATACAGTGATACAACATCAAAACTAACCAATCGATAACGCTCCGGTAATGTCAGTGCACTCAGTTTAGTGAGAAAGTGACCGGTGTCTCTGATATAGGAGGGGGACGTGATCACATGGACACGCAGGATCTTGTCCAGAAAGACGGAGACAGTGTTAAAAATGGAACCCCTGCCCGATACAATCGGACGGCCAGGGGGATCCACTAAACTCTTGTGGATCTTTGGTAACACATATATCACAGGGGTGAATTCCAGCACTGCAGTTGCATTATGAAAGGTGACAGTTTTGCACACCCGTACAGCGGTAGACCATTTAAAATTAGGGGACACTATACATGTAGATCCACAGATGTGGTCTACATGATACAGTGTCCATGAAGCTTTATTTACGTAGGTGAAACCACGATGGAACTAAGAGAGAGGATTAATAAACACAAGAGTACAATCAGAAAGGGTGCCATGGACAAACCGGTTGCAAGGCATTTTATTGAACAGAATCATTCTATAAACCAGTTAAGATTTCGGGCTATCGATAGTGTTGGGTATTTGAGAAGGGGTAGGGACAGAAATAAGATCCTAAGGAGAAAATAACTTAAATGGATTCATACCCTTAAATCTCTACAACCTTTTGGCCTTAACATAGAATTTAAAGTCATCTCCATTGACTAAAATGGATCTGTGGTATGTCCTTATGGTATTTTGACATCCTATGTATATGTTTTTATATCTTTTTGTATTTAAATGAGGATTGATCCCACCCTATGTTTGCCGAGCTAGTCACATATATATACCTTGCTGATAGTGTGATTTGCACTCTGGGAATAGGGGATGCGACACTCTATGTAATACTTTTGAATGTCAATCTATACCTGAATATCTTTACCAGGTACCAGACGATCGTTATCTGTTATCCTATCCACGGTGTCTATGTTCGCAGTCAGATCGGGGTTCTCCATGCGATCACAAGTGTTAATGATCCTAACATTGTCTGTGGATCGCTCTCTGATACCATCTTAATAGATGTGTCTTCACTGTGGATCTGATCCAGCATGTTTCTGGTTACGATAAAAAGCCCTTCACTGGTACGTGTAGGGCTGAGGCGTTGGCGCTGGTAAGGTATGTGACTAGGAAGTCAGACCGCTCACGTGGCAGGCTGCGTCCAAGTTATAGGTTAATAGAAAATTTCAATAATGGCATAGTCAGTGATTAACAGTTCGTTAGCAGTTAATACTTGAAGTTCATCTACTAATGCAAAAAACTGCTGCGTTACCTAAAAGACTGTATGAAGTCCGTCCTGGATGAAGTTCAATCCTTTGATTTATCTGGCAATAGTAGTTCGAGGCTCTACCTACTAGCGTGGCAGCGCTCCGGCCGGCAGCGCGTGCACACGCGAGGGAGCCGAGGTGTTGCTTGGAAACTCTGAAAGATTGTGACGTCACAGCTGTACGGAAGCCTGGAAGGGACTTGATTCCTCCAACGCATTTCCGAGCCAAAGCGGTCTCCTTCGTCAGGGTTACCATGACGCTATAATGCTGTATCCTAGTGACGGTGCGCGGGACTGTTTTCTGGGTGCTGAGGGCATCTGGTGCGCTGCGCCCATTCGGGTGACGTCAGCGGGCAGATCACATGACCGCGCACGTCATTGTGGGATGGAAACAGCCAATTGGCTGTACAGCTATGCGTCAACAGCAGACATCATGATCATGTGATGATTCGCGAGTGAATTCAGCTGTGCGCATATGCGCACATCATATAGAGTAACGCCGACATTGCAAATGCTGTCCCTGGATGAGATGGGATGTCTGGACTCAGGTACAAGGTAAATAAGCATTAGGTAAATATCCAATCAACGGTGATTGGCGAGAATAAGATCAGCGGCAATGATTGGTTGCTGTGAAGGGCGGGATTTTGAATTTGGGATATATATATATGTTGATGTATTGATGTTATTAGGCTTGACAAAGGCTGGTTATCAGCCGAAACGTTGCTGCTTTTTCTACTATTGTCTTGAGGTCACAATAAAACGGATGATGTGAGATGCTGCCGGTGCCATTCGTTCTTCATCTATCTACTATGACCTACTGGATCGTGGGTCACTGGTGAGGCTGTTGCATCGTGTGAAACATCGCACAAGGACCGTGTGGTGCTGCTTCTACACTTGATTTTCTACCGTTTAGATCTGCTGGTCCCTAAGACTAAGACGGAGGGTGACCGGAAAATAGACTTTATTGCCACATTTGATGGCAGTGTCGGATCGCATGAGGGTGATCCTCAAGAAGCAGGTGCTGCACGCTGTGAGCTCACAATACTCACCAGCGTCAGCCTGGCGTATCTGCCATATAGCGACGTAATAAAGCGTTCTGCAGATGCGTCTGTTTGACATGCAGCGCTCCATTGACCACTTCAGCCCCCCTAGCTTAAACACCCTTAATGACCAGGCCACTTTTTACAATTCTGCACTACACTACTTTCACGGTTTATTGCTCCGTCATGCAACTTGACACCCAAATAAATTTTACCTCCTTTTCTTCTCACTAATAGAGCTTTCATTTGGTGGTATTTCATTGCTGCTGACATTTTTACTTTTTTTGCTATTAATCAAAAATGACCGAAATTTTTGCAAAAAAATGACATTTTTCACTTTCTGTTGACATTTTTTTTTTAAACTACATTTCTATATAAATTTTTCACAAAATGTATTGTTCTACATGTCTTTGATTAAAAAAAAATCCAATAATTTTTTGGTTTGGGTAAAAGTTATAGCGTTTACAAACTATGGTGCAAAAAATTGAATTTCCGCATTTTGAAGCAGCTCTGACTTTCTGAGCACCTGTCATGTTTCTTCAGGTGCTAGAATGTCAGGATAGTATAAATACCCCCCAAATGACACCATTTTAGAAAGAAGACACCCCAAAGTATTCGCGGAGGGGCATGGTGAGTTCATGTATCATTTCATTTTTTTTCACAAGTTAGCGGAAAATGACACTTTCTGAGGAAAAATAATAATAATAATAAAGTTTCCATTTCTGCTAACTTCTGGCAAAAAAAAATCTCCCACAGACTCACTATGCCCCTCAGTGAATACCTTGGGGTATCTACTTTCTGAAATGGGGTCATTTGTGGGGTGTGTTTACTGTTCTGGCATTTTGGGCGGGGCTAAATTGTGAACAACCTTGTAAAACCTAAAGGTACTCGTTGGAATTTGGGCCCCTTTGCGCACCCAGGCTGCAAAAAAGTGTCACTCATGTGGTATCGCCGTACTCAGAAGAAGTGGCTGCATCTTAGTTTGTGGTGCCACCCCGGGGTGTCCAGGGGAGAACTTCTGCTCTCCCTCAAGCCACGGTCTCCACTGCTGCTGAGCCCCCCCCAGCAAGTGTCTCCGTAGCTACACAAGTGTGGGGCACATCCGCTGCTAGGCCGTGGTTAAGCTTGTGAGCTTATGGGAACCGAGACACACTGGACCTTATGTCCTGACTGCCCTCCAGGCTCAGATCAACAAGTGGCTGACACCCTGAAGGCTAAAGTTAGGTATGGTTGTCTGTGACAATGGCAGCAACCTCCTCGCCGCCCTCCATGCTTGCAGTCTCACACACATTCCCTACATGGCACATGTCCTCAACCTTGTACAGAAGTTCCTGCGCACATACTCAAGGTTGAGCGACATCATGCAAAGGGTACGAAGGATTGCCAGCCACTTCCATATCCCCAACCGTCACTGCGTCTCTGTCCAAACTGGAGCAGCGTCCGGGCGGTGAAGGAGTACCTGCTGGACCTAGGCACTCCGAGGCCATCACACCCACTCCCCTACATCACTAATGCGGAGTGGGGGCAGATACACCAGGTCTACCACGTGTTGGCCGCCTTTGAGCAGGCAACCAAGCTGGTCAGCAGGGACAATGTCAGCCTCAAAGATGTGCTCCCCATAGTGTTCCTGCTGGACAGGACTCTAGAACGCCTGCTCAATGCTGGGGAGAGTGCCTTGGTGGAGCAAGACCAGGCAACACTGCTCCACCAAGACGAGGTGGAGAACTTTTTGAGGCGGTTGAGGACGTCCAGGAGTCTAGGCCTGGTCAGGAGGGGGTGTGGGCGACTCTTAGAGGCAGCAGCAGCAGGAGAAGGATCAAGACGTCATGGTCCCGGGCAGTCAAGAAGAGTCACGGCGGGCTGTCCTCTTCCCAATGGCTGCCCACATGCTGCGCTGCCTCAGGAGGGACCCCTGGATTAGGCAAATAAAGGAGAGGAGTGATTTTTGGTTGGCCACCCTTTTAGACCCTCGCTCCAAGGGGAAACTGGAGCAGTTCATCCCAGCCAGCCTGCAGGATGCTAGTATGCAAAACCTGGGGGCCATTCTGCTCCTTTGGCTGGACCAGGCCACTCTTCTGCCTTACACTCCAGTTCTCCCCGCTCATCTCACCCAGCAGGTGGCTGGCCCTAGGAGCTCCAGCCGAGCAGGAGATCTTATGAGTTAGATGAGGCAGTTCTACCAGCCTGCGCTATCCAGTAGCAGTAGCAACAGCAGCAGTCACCACCAGCCTTTGGCCCACATGGTGGCTGACTACATGCGGTCAGTCTGTGCTTCCAAAAGCATGAGCACGGACGACCCCATAGAGTACTGAGTTGCCAGGCTGGACACCTGCCATGAGCTCGCTCAGTATGCGCTGGAGGTACTGTCTCCCACCCCCCACCCCCCCTCCAACATACTATCTGAGCGGACATTCAGCGTGGCAGGTTGGGTGGTTACCGACAAGCGGACCCGTCTGTCCACAGACTCCATGGATAGACTGACGTTCATCAAAATGAATGAGTCCCGGATAAGCGGCGACTTCTTGGCTGCTTTCTGTCCTAATACTAATGATTTTGGCCGAGCTATGTGTAGGCCTTATACTACACCGTTACCATTTACCTGCTGCTGTCTGTCCTGATCCTGATGATTTTGGCCGAGCTATATGTATGCCTTATACTAGCCTGTTACCATTTACCTGCTGATGTTGCTGTCTGTCCTGACCCTGATGATTTTGGCCGAGCTATGTGTAGGCCTTATACTACCTCATCACAATTTACCTGCTGTTGTCTATGCTGATCCTGCTGAGTTTGGCAAGTGCTATGTGTAGGCCTTATACTACCAAATACCATTTACCTGCTGCTGCTGCTGCCTGTCCTGATCCTGCTGAGTTTGGCTAGTGCTATGTGTAGGCCTTATACTACACCGTTTCCATTTACAGTGGATATAAAAAGTCTACACACCCCTGTTAAAATGTTTCTGTGCTGTAAAAAAATAGGATAAACCATTAAAAAACTTTTTCCACCTTTAATGTGACCTATAAACTGTACAACTCAATTAAATGACAAACTGAAATCTTTTATGTAGAGGGAATAAAAAATATACAAATAAAATAATATGGTTGCATAAGTGTGCACAGCCTTAAACTAATACTTTGATGAAGCACCTTTTGATTTTATTAAAGCACTCAGTCTTTTTGGGTATGAGTCTGTCAGCATGGCACATTTTGACTCGGCAAGACTTGGCCACTCTTCTTTGCAAAAACACTCCAAATCTGTCAGATTGCGAGGGCATCTCCTCGCAATCAAAAGTTGCTTCAACAAAGTACAGTATTAGTTTAAGGGTGTGCACACCTATGCATCCATATTATTTTATTTTAATATTTTTTCTTCCCTCCACCTAAAAGATTTCAGTTTGTTTTTCAATTGAGTGGCACAGTTTATAGATCGCATTAAAGGTGGACAAAGTTCTGAAATGATTTATCTTTCTCTCATTTACAGCACAGAAACCTGACATTTTAACATGGGTGTGTAGACTTTTTATATCCACTGTACCTGCTGCCTGTCCTGATCCTGATGAGTTTGACCCTGGACTAATGGGGCCTTATTGCAACCTTATCGTTTAAAATTATACGAAAACAAAACAATATTAAAAAACGGAAGCACACATTAGAACTGAAAAAACTATTTATTTACAAATATTGCTCTAAGGCAACTTTTATAGTAGGTCATACAGGTCCGCCATCTCCTGCATCAGTTTGCGGTGCAGTGCCTCCATCTTCTGCAGCTGCTTCTGCATCTCCTGCATTCCATCATCATGCTCCTGCTGCATTTGCCGCATTATTTGTTGTACTTTAATTTGTACTGTTAGGATTTAACCCCTTAAGGACCGGGCTCATTTTCACCTTAGGACCAGGCCATTTTTTGCAAATCTGACCAGTGTCACTTTATGTGGTGATAACTTTAAAACGCTTTTTCTTATCCAGGCCATTCTGAGATTGTTTTTTCGTCACATATTGTACTTCATGACACTGGTAAAATTAAGTCGAAAAATTTCATTTTTATTTATAAAAAAATATCAAATTTACCAAAAATTTTGAAAAATTAGCAATTTTCCAAGTTTCAATTTCTCTACTTCTATAATACATAGTAATACCGCCCAAAAAGTTATTGATTTACATTCCCCATATGTCTACTTCATGTATCGATCATTTTGGGAACGCCATTTTATTTTTTGGGGATGTTACAAGGCTTAGAAGTTTAGAAGCAAATCTTGAAATTTTTCTGAAATTTTCAAAACCCACTTTTTAGGGACCAGTTCAGGTCTGAAGTCACTTTGTGAGGCTTACATAATAGAAACCATCCAAAAATGACCCCATTCTAGAAACTACACCCCTCAAGGTATTCAAAACTGATTTTACAAACGTCATTAACCCTTTAGGTTTTCCACAAGAGTTAATGGCAAATGGAGATAAAATTTCAGAATTTCGATTTTTTGGAAAATTTTCTGTTTGAATCCATTTTTTCCAGTAACAAAGCAAGGGTTAACAGCCAAACAAAACTCAATATTTATTGCCCCGATTCTGTAGTTTTCAGAAACACCCCATATTTGGGCGTAAACTTCTGTATGGCCAAACGGTGGAGCGCAGAAGTAAGGGAACGCCATATGGTTTTTGGAAGGCGGATTTTGCTGGTCTGGATTTTTGACACCATGTCCCATTTGAAGCCCCCGATGCACCCCTAGAGTAGAAACTCCAAAAAAGTGACTCAATCTAAGAAACTACACCCCTCAAGGTATTCAAAACTGATTTTACAAACTTTGTTAACCCTTTAGGTGTTCCACAAGAGTTATTGGCAAATGGAGATGAAATTTCGAATTTCTATTTTTTGTTACCTTGTCTCAAAAAAAGTGTAATATAGAGCAACCAAAAATCATATTTACCCTAAAATAATACAAACAAAACTGCTACCTTATCCCGTAGTTTCCAAAATGGGGTCGCTGTTTTGGAGTTTCCACTGTAGGGGTGCATCAGGGGGGCTTCAAATGGGACATGGTGTCAAATAACCAGTCCAGCAAAATCCGCCTTCCAAAAACCATATGGCGTTCCCTTCCTTCTACGCCCTGCCGTTTGGCCATACAGCAGTTTACGACCACATATGGGGTGTTTCTGCAAACTACAGAATCAGGGCAATAAATATTGAGTTTTGTTTGGCTGTTAACCCTTGCTTTGTTACTGGAAAAATGGATTAAATGGATAATTTGCAAAAAAATAGCTGTTTTGGGACAGTTTTGTATTTTTGTTATTTACATCGTTGAACTGACAGGTTAGATTGTGTGCTATTTCTATAGAGCAGGTTGTTACGGACGCGACAATACCAAATATGTCTACTTTTTGGGTTTTTTTGTTTCAGTTTTACATAATAAAGCATTTTTGAAAAAATGATTTTTTAGTGTCTCCACATTCTGAAAGCCATAGTTTTTTTTTTTTTTTGGCAATTGTCCTATGTAGGGGCTCATTTTTTGCGGGATGAGATGGCGGTTTGAATGGTACTATCTTGGGGTGCATATGACTTTTTGATCACTTGCTATTACACTTTTTGTGATGTAAGGTGACAAAAAATGACTTTTTTACAACGTTTTTATTTTTTATGTTTACGGCGCTCACCTGAGGGGTTAGGTTATGTTATATATTTATAGAGCAGGTCGTTACTGAACGCGACGATACCCAATATGTATACTTTTTTTATTTATTTTGGTTTTACACAATAATATCCTTTTGAAACAAAAAAATATGTTTTAGTGTCTCCATAGTCTGAGAGCCATATTTTTTCAGTTTTTAGGCGATTGTCTTAGGTTGGGTATAATTTTTGCGGGAGGAGGTGGCGGTTAGATTGGCACTATTTGGGGGTCATATGACGTTTTGATCGCTTGCTATTACACTTTTTGTGATGTAAGGTGACAAAAAATGGCTTTTTGACAAAGTTTTTATTTTATTTTTTTACAGTGTTTACTTGAGGGGTTAGGTCATGTGATATTTTTATAGAGCAGATTCTTACGGACGTGGAGATACCCAATATGTCTACTTTTTTTAAATTTTTTTACATTTAACACTGAAAAGCATTTTTGAAACAAAAAATCATGTTTTAGTCTGAGAGGCATAGTTTTTTTATTTTTTGGGCAATTGTTTTATGAAGGGGCTCATTTTTTGTGGGATGAGATGGCGGTTAGATTGGTACTATTTTGGGAGGCATACGCCTTTTGATCGCTTTGTATTACACTTTTAGTGATGTAAGGTGCCAAAAATGGCTTATTTACACCATTTTTTATTTTATTTTTATGGCGTTCACGTGAGGGGTTCAGTCATGTGATATTTTTATAGAGCTGTTTTTTACGGACGCGGCGATACCTAATATGTGTAGTGTATTTTTTTTTTATACTTTTTATTCAGTGATTTGTGTTTATTTTTATTTTTACTTTTTTCACTTTTTTACATTTTTTTGGACCCAGACCCACTTGGTTCTTGTAGATCCAGTGGATCTGGTGTCTATATAATACAGTACAGTACACTATATAGTGTACTGCACTGTATTTTTACTTTTCAACTTCTTCAGCAGAAGTCTGACCAGAGTTACTATAACATGGCAAGCAGGACGCTCTGAAAGCGCCCTGCTGCCATGGTAACCATCACCCACTGCCATTAGAGAGCAGTGGGTGATGGATGGGGAGGGAGGGAGGTCCCTCCTCTGCGATCCCATCCTGGGGGCTGCATAGGCACAGCAGCCCCCGATGGGAGAGGGAGGGAGCTCCTCCCTGTTAACACCTTCATACCGCGGTCCGTCCGGACCGCGGTAAGGAAGGTTAAACGGCTGGCATCTGCAGCACAGATGCCAGCCGTTTGCATCAGAGTGCCAGCAATGTGCTGGCACTCTGATAGAACCACTAGACACCAGGGAATTGTTACAAGGGAGGCGGGCGGGGATCGCTATTGCGATCCCGCCTCCCGCACCGCCCGCCTCCCGCACCGCCTCCCGCCGCCGCAACCACCTCCTGCACCCCGCCGCCATAACAAGATTGGGGGCTGCAGGGGGTTAAAATTTTTAACTTTGGGGCAATTAACTCTCTGATCCCCGCGGTCACAGACCGCGGGATCAGAGATCGCTGAAATCGCTGCAAACCGCAGGTCTTAATTGACCTGCGGTTTGCAGCGATCGCCGATACGGGGGGGTCACATGACCCCCCTCGGCATTAGAACATGGTTCCTGCTGATCTACATCAGCAGGAACCATGTTGCTACTGCGCCCACATCGGGTGCAGTAGCAGTTTAAACACAGGGCGTACATGTACGCCCTTGGTCCTTAAGTACCAGGACGCAAGGGCGTACATGTACGCCCTTCGTCCTTAAGGGGTTAAAAAAATATGAAAATTACTTGCAATTCAGATTAAGAGGCATGAATACAGTATTATTTTGCTATGTGCACATATTTACTGTCCTGGTGGGGGCTGGTGACAACCCTTTTCATCGTCATCAGGAGCTTGGGGGTGGGGGGTGAGAATCCGGCTTCTGGGAGGGTCCAGCCTCATAAAATAAAAAAAATCTCTTAGTGCCCCCAGTAGAGCCAATGTCCCCAGAGTGCCCTCGTGTGTTCTAATGACCCGTAATGTGTGCCACTAGAAAAAAACACTTAGTGCCCCCAGTTGAGCTTAGGTGCCCATAGTGCCCCTTTAATTTGTGCCAGTATAAAATACTCCTATAAATGCCTCCAAGAAGATGCCTCATAGTGCTCCTCACCCGTCCCCATAGTGTCCTCCATAATGTGCCAGTATAAAATGCCCCTATAGACTGCCCCACATAGATGCCCCCATAATGCTCCTCTCCCCCTTCCCCATAGTGGCACCAAAATGGGTGCCAGTATTAAATGCCCCTATATAATGCCCCCATAGTGCTCTTCTCCCCCATTTCTCCATAGTGCACCCCCATAATGCGTGCCAGTAAATAGGGCCCCCAGTAAATGCCACCATAGTGCTCGTTTACCCCCCACTTCTCCATAAAGCCCCCCCATAATGAGTGCCAGTATATTGGGCCCCCAGTAGAGGCCCCCATAGTGCTTACCCACTTCTCCATAGTGACCCCCATAGTGCTTCCCCCTCTTCTCCATAGTGCCCCCCCATATGTTGGCAGTATATAGGGCCCCCATAGTGCCCCCCTATATTGTGGCAGTATATAGGGCCCCCATAGTGCTTCCCCTCTTCTCCATAGTACCGCCCCATATTGTAGCAGTATATAGGGCCCCCATAGTGCTTCCCCTCTTCTCCATAGTGCCCCACCCATGTTGTGGCAGTATATAGGGCCCCCATAGTGCTTCCACTCTTCTCCATAGTGCCCCCCCATATTGTAGCAATATTGTAGCAGTATATAGGGCCTCCATAGTGCTTCCCCTCTTCTCCACAGTTCCCCCCCATATTGTGGTAGTATATAGGGCCCCCATAGTGCTTCCCCTCTTCTCCATAGTGCCCCCCCATATTGTGACAGTATATAGGGCCCCCATAGTGCTTCCCCTCTATTCCATAGTACCCCTCCATATTGTGGCAGTATATAGGGCCCCCATAGTGCTTCCCCCCTTCTCAATAGTACCCCTCCATATTGTGCCAGTATTTAGGGCCCCCACCCCCCTCTTGCCACAGTATACTATAAATAAAAACAATAAACATATATACTTACCTTATGCTGCTGTCAGTGATGAGATGCAGGCCTCTTCCGGCCTGTGTCCCGTGCTGTACGATTCAGGTGGCGTGATGATGTCATCAGAGGAACGGGCAAGGGAGACGCCTCTCCCCTGCTCCTCCGCACAATTCATCTGTATCGCTGTCCTGAGAACATCCAGGTGAGCCTTTTTTAGTAGTTTGTGTGCTCATTTTTCAATCATTTTTCTGTCATTACCATCCATGGTTGGAGAATATTCCCAAAGGACAATTAAAAAGAATCTATCGAAAGAAGACTATAGAAAACAAAGCAAGATTATTCAGGAGCATTTTATAGAAACTGGCTACTCAGAAAAGAAAAGAAAAGCTAGCCATTTGCAGTAAAAATGTAGAAGAAAGTGTAAAAACACAAGAAAAACAAATCCAAGAAGTAATAAAAAGAGAAAAAGATTTTAGGTTTACTTTTCTGACTCAGTTCAATGCAAATATAGGTTTCATAAAAAATGCTATAAAGAAAAATTGGGCTGTACTTAAAAATGATCCCATTTTAGGATCTGTGATCCCGGTGAAACCTGATATAATCTATAAAAAAAGCACCAAACTTACGAAATCACTTGATGCACAGCTACATCCCTATGAAGGTGGTAGATAATAATAAGAGCAAGTTTTCTTAGTGCGGATTCTGCCTTCCGTGCAGACTGAATAGTTTGTGTGCTAATTTTTCAATTTTCGGAAGGCAGAATCCGTACCAAGCAAACTTGCTCTAGTTCTAGTTTTAGGAGTACAATTATGAAACTTTGCACTCTTGTTCGGCATATACCCAAATAGGTTGCTTGTGCTTTTTTAACTGATCCCACCCTCCGTGCCCTTGGGGCGGCCCCCCGAAGACCCCACTTTTTGCCATAGACTTTCATTGGAGAATTGTAAACTTTTTCCACTCATACAGCTTTGAAGTTAAACTCACCAAACTTGGGTCACTTAGTCAAGGGGTCAACCTGAAAATTTCTGTCACATTTCAGGGACTGTAAAAAAGTGGGGGGAGCCACAACCAACCAATCTGATTTTTCCTATTGACTATAATGAGAAAATTTAAAAAGCTGTCATTCTCACAGTATTTAAGCCAGACTACCCAAACTTGGCACTGTGGGTCATTGGGTGACTGAGGTTGAAATGCATAAAAAGCAGGCGGAGTCTATAATGGCCAATCAAATTTCAGCCATTTGTTTAAATAGGCAAAATTAAAACTGCCGCTGCTCTTAGACTGTTAATGGCAGGGTCCTCAAACTTGGCATAATTGGTCACTGGAGGGCTGGGATTCAAATTCAGAAAAGTGGGCGGGACCAAAAACTACCAATCAGATTTCTTAAATTGATTTAAATTTGGAAAATTAAAAATGCTGCCATTCCCACATTATTGATATCATGGACCTCAAAAATCACAAATGTGGTATGTGGGTGTTTCCACTACAAGGTTTGAAAGCTGGGTGGAGCCACCGACAACCAATCAAATTTTAGATTTTCAATAGAAAAAATAAAACTGCTGCCATTTTTACACATATAATTCCAAAAAAACATAGAGGGACACGCATATTGAATTACAAAACTTTATTGGAAAGATATATATATCATGGAAATAAGACAATACATAAAATAAAATAAGGCGGAAACATCAGGTAGTGACTGTGGCTAGCGGCTCACAAACTAACCAAGGAGGAACACAGAAAGGAGCGTACCCAGAAAAAACAATATACAGCGGATTGAAACCAGTACTATCTAATACATGTATGGCCACAAAGGCTTACTATAGAGAAAAATGGCAGAACATTCAGCTGATAATAATACCTGGGATCAAGGATGCTAACAAGATTAAACCTCCTGGTTTTAAGGAGCTTGTAAGGAGCTATTCTTTCCAATAAAGTTTTTGTAATTCAATATGCGTGTCCCTTTATGGTTTTTTGGAGTTATATATGAATAGTCACGTATTATTCTTATTGTGTTTAGTTGGTTATCTAACTATATTCCTGTTTCTACAGAAGAGTCTTTATCACGGACTTCCTGTCATGTGACTCCACTTAGATGACGCAGGTGGAAGCGTTTTTTTCAGGTGGTGCGAACGCCGGTGAGGACTCGGACCATAGGAGCACAAACGACTTGAAGGTGCAGGTCAAAAATGCACTGCATAAGCGCATGAAACTTTGGTGGAACAAAGCCACCTTGGACAGATATGTAGAAAAGGGACTCATCCCCAGGGGATTACGCTTACAGATCTTACCCTCATATGGCCAGGAGGACGCTGATTTCTGTGACAAATGGAAATCTACTTGCGGGTCTTGTTCTCTGGCCCTTATGCATCTCATCATAGACTCCAATGTTAAAACCATGGCTACATTGGAAAGGGAGGTCGCTGCATTAGAGCGACAGTTATTTCAGAATTTAAATGCAATAGAAATGGAGGGCTTTTAGTGAGAGATTGATTATGCATTTGTTGTCTGGGAAAAACAAATTAGAACAGTGAAAACCAGGAAGTTCCAACGAGACTTGCAAGATATGGAAACTAATCTCATGTATCGGTGGAAATGTAAACCAAAGGAAGGAAGAGCACGTTCTATGTCTATATCCTCACGTATGTCTGTTAGCGAAGAGGGGAGTTTATCCGGTTGAGAGGCAAATCGCTATACAAGGAGACAGAACAAACGCAAGATGGGAGAGACACTAAAACGGGTGGTAAAAGACGCCAGGAGGGTGGTCAATAACTGCAGGCAATCAACCTGTCCGATAAAGTTTTAACACAACATCAATTGTCTCTACTTGAGAAGGGACTATCCTTCTCTCCTACTACTAATTATGACCATTTCTCAACAGTAAAGGATCTCCACTTTTTCGCCAGACGTCTGGTTTTTAAAAAGATGTTCTCATGGACCAGTTCTCACTATGTCCCATCCGAACAAGAAGCTTTAGAGGCATTAACCTCACTATTGGAGGAACAAGAAGAAGGAGAACCTAGTGGTGAGTTTCCAAAATCGCTTATCCCGAAATCAACAAAATTTCCCCCCATTTCCCTCTACCCCAATGTGGCACTATTTGTCAAATTGGTAGAGGTTGAATTTTCAAAGATTGCTAACTGTGGGGGGAGAGATAATTGTACTAAACAGGAAAGGGATGCCCTTAAGGAGATCCAACAATGGGCAGATGTGCTCATAAAACCAGCTAATAAGGGTGGGAACATTGTGGCGAATTTCGATGTATGAAAGAGAAGCATATAGACAATTGTTCGATTGCGCTTGCTATAAAAAGCTGACATTCAACCCATTGATAAAATTCAAACAAGAGTTGGAACAAATTCTCCATAAGGGAGTTAATGATGGTGTTATTACGGCAAGGCAATGTTCCTACCTCTTACCAGATTATCCAGTGATACCCACTTTGTACCTTTTCCCCAAGGTGCATAAGGACCCTGTAAACCCACCCGGACGACCAATTATTGCTGGAATTAATGGATTGAGTGATGCAGCCTGTAAGTATGTCGACCAATTTTTGCAGCCTTTGGTGGAGGAGCTACCGTCTTTCCTAAAAGATACCATGGATGTATTAAGTAAAATGGAGGAGAGTCACTGTATACATCCATCAACCGTAGGGATGGCTTGGAGGCTGCAGCGTTTTTCCTTCACAGCACTAACCTGGGAAGAAAACAGTGTAACTTTGTTCTATCCCTATTGGAGTGTATTTTGACATACAATTTTTTTCTGTTTGGGGGTCCTTTTACCTACAGCTCCGGGGGACAGCTATGGGGGCGTCTTGTGCACCCTCGTATGCTAATCTCTTTCTGGGGCTGTGGGAGAGGAGGATCCTCCAGACAGATCCCCTGCCAGAGGCCAATGGCGTCCATTATTGGGGACACTATATTGATGATATTTTGGTCCTCTGGCAGGGGACTACTGAGGCTTCCTCCCATTTTGTCGGATTGTTGAATAACAATCCTTATAACATCAAACTCACCTTTAAGGTGGCTCGTTTCGTTTGGGTGTTGATTTTTTGGATGTAGCCTTTCGTGTTGGCCCAGGGAGAGAAATTACAACTGACCTATACAGAAAGGAAACATCAGTTAATGCCTTACTACATGCCAGCTCCTCCCACTCAGGCAACCTTATAAAAAACATCCCAGTAGGACAATTTTTGTGGGCTCGAACAATCTGCTCGTCTGACCTGACCTTTGAATTACAGGCAGAGGACCTTAGGAGAAAATTTGTGAAAAGGGATTATGGACAACGCTGCATCGAGCGTGCCTATAAAAGAGCAAGATCAACTACCAGAAGGGCTCTTTTACATAAAAAGGTGAGAAAGGAAGACAAACAGACCATTAGGTTTGTCACCGTTTATAATAATAAATGGAAGGAAATCAATGTGGCATTGACTAAACATTGGGAGGTTCTGATGCATGACTCCAAATTGAGGGACGTCTTACCATCACGCCCCTCGACTACCTACCGTAGGGCTAAGAATCTGCACGACCAATTGGTCCGTAGCTTCTATGTCAAAAAAGACCAAAATAGCTTTTTTGGAACAAAGGGGCCCTAATAGGGGAACAAAGAGTGTGGCAACTGTGTTGCCTGTAAAAATATGGAAAGAGCGTCACACTTCCACAATTCCACTCAGGATAAATCCTTCAGAATCACACATCCGATCAACTGTGCTACTATAGGGGTCATATATTGGGCAATTTGCCCGTGTGACCTAATCTTAGTGGGCATGGCATCACGCCCACTACGAAAAAGGGTAAGAGAGCATGTACTTGCTATTAATGCAGCAAAAGAAGAAGCAGATGTAACAGTGCTGAAAACCTTACCAAGGCACTTCAAGGATAGACATGATTCTGATGGATCCCTATTACGTGTCCGTGGAATAGATAGGGTCATCATACCTCCCAGGGGAGGTAATTGGAAGAATCTTCTTGACCAGCGTGAGTTAAAGTGGATTTTTATCCTTAATACTGTTTCCCCATTTGGTCTGAATGAGGGGATCAGTTACGCCCCCTTCATATAAGGAAGAGACTGGATTTTGCTATGCAGTTTAGTCCTTCTACATTTACTGTATGGTTGCCCTGTATCTTTAACTCGTGTATTCATCATGTGCTCCTATGGTCCGGGTTTCTACACCGTTCCATCATGTTGTTTCTAACTGTTGATTTTATAGTAATTTACACATAATTTTTAACAGGTTTTCCAACATATGTTACATATCCTTAAAGGGGTTCTGCAGTTTGTTACAACTGATGATCTATCCTCAGGATAGATCATCAGCATCTGATCAGCAGGGGTCCGACACCCAGGACCCCCGCGATCAGCTGTTTGAGAAGGCAGCGGCGCTGCAGGAGCGCCGCGGCCTTCTCACTGTTTACCTCTGCTAGAGCCCCGCCCAGTGACGTCACGACTTGTATCAAGTGGCGTGGGCGAGGCTAAGCAGCGGTAAACAGTGAGAAGGCCGCGGCGCTCCTGCAGCGCCGCTGCCTTCTCCAACAGCTGATCGGCGGGGGTCCCGGGTGTCGGACCCCTGCTGATCAGATGCTGGTGATCTATCCTGAGGATAGATCATCAGTTGTAACAAACTGCAGAACCCCTTTAATCATATCCATGTTGCATATTTCAGGCTGTTTAGATTGACGCGCATCTGAAACAGTGTGGGTTCGACGTGCACCACTCCATTGATAGACTGACAAGCACTAAGTCTTCCTCCTCAAAAAAACTCTCTTGGATGAATGTGGACAGGATCAAGACAACATCAAATAATATAGGGTTTTGTGAAAAATTTCATGGTCCTTATTGTCTATGGATGGAGGATATTTTAGTGTTGATCACGAATTTTTGAATTGTGAATTTTAATCGCGAATATCGGCACTTCGAGAATTTGTGAATATTTAGAATATCGCAAAAAATAATTGCGAAAATTCGTATAAAAATCGCATAAATTTGCATAAAAATGTGCTCAAATTTGCATAGAAATTCGCATAAACTGGCATTTAAAAGATACCTTTTAAAGGGGTGGACTCGGCCTTCCCAAGATATACCTTGAGTTCAGTTGGAAGCTTCAAAAGCTGCTCCATACTCCCTAGAGGGACTGTTGAGCTTGCCATTTTGGAAGATTCCTATTCCCAAAGGGCTGGGCCCGACAGTGTTGGCATCTCTGAAAGCATGGACCAAGTATCATGTTCTGGCTGACATGGACGCTCCCCCCCCCCCCCCCCACAATCGCATCCCTCCCCTTTTCAGTGCTTCAAATACTACTTCCCCAGACGGACTGGTCACATTGGGTATCAGTAGGCATACATAAAGTGGGGGACCTGATGTTACAAGGTGTACTGCAGCCATTCCAGTGTATCAGGGACAAATTTTCTATACCTAGCCGGGAGTTTTTCAAATATCTCCAACTCCGACATTTATTACAAGACCTGAAGCCATTTGGAGTAAAAATGGACGGATTGGCGAAGCTATATCTCACGAATGCTCTGAAAGGCTTAAAATCCCTCTATAACAACATTCTCCACCCTGGGTCATTCAAACGCTCGCATTTGATGGTGGCGTGGGAGAAAGACATAAATTTGTCTATTTCTGAACAGGAATGGCTGCAGGCCCTCAGAATGATACACAAACACCTGAAGTGCGTATCTCATGTAGAATCCGCGATTAAAACTGTTTTAAGGTGGTACTATACGCCGGACAAACTGGCAATCATGTATGACTCGGTTTCTGACAGATGTTGGAGGGGATGCGGAAGCAGGGGTACCCTATTTCATATATTGTGGCAATGCCCTAAGATACAACAGTATTGGACAAACTGCAAAGAATTATTGGCCAAAATCATACCACATGGGATAGCTTGGTCGCCGCAAATGGTCCTGTTACTAATTGGAATTGATGCTCTACCTGTCCGCCTGAGGGCCATTCACTGTATCTTCTGTGTAACAGCGAAATTATTACTGTTGCGTAAGTGGAAATCCCAAGATATTCCAGATATAGCGGAATTGATAGGTACATTGAACACCACATATTCCTATGAGAGAATCATAGCAATGGGAGGGGATAGGTTCGATAAGTTCCTCCAAAACTGGAAACCATGGTCAGAATCCACATACAGTACCAAATTTTAGGAATTGCATAGGATAGTTGGGATGTGACCTTTCTACAATTGGCCGGGAATGTCATAAGTGTAGGTCAAGGGGACTCATCAGAGCTCAGACCCTAGAAGCTCGAATATTTAGCCATTGGCTTCGAACATTAGACATAGGCAGCCACTTAATTCAACTCAAGAATATTCTCGCTGACAGAAGGCATTTATAGTATTTATATTGAACACTGATTTTTTTTTTGTATTGAAGAATGTATGTTTGTTACACTTTATTATTTGCCAATCGGGAATGCCCGAGGCTTTCTGTTAATTTCTTTTTGTTGTTTTTTCCAATTTGATAAATTCAATAAAAAACTATTGAAACGAAAAGATACCTTTTAAATACCAGTTTATGCGAATTTTTATGCAAATGTATGCGATTTTTTTATGCGAATTTTCGCAATCAAGAAAATAATGACTGGAGATTACGAATTTGGGAATTTTCGAATATATGGCGAATATTCGCCCAAATATTCGCGAAATATCGCGAATTCGAATATTGCCCCTGCCGCTCATCACTAAATTTTATAATACTTTCCTGTATTCATAGTACATATTGGGGCAGCTGTATGAACACTCCAGGCATCTTTACTGGATTTCCTTTCTATTAATAAATGTCACCAGCCTACTATAATGGAATTCGCTATGCACAAATTATTACTTTGATTTTCTATAATTTTTTTACTTAAGCACATCACTGCATGCTTTGCACTTTTGCACTTGAGCACTTTTTAGTCACTTGTACGTAAATTTGTTTATTTGCACACAGTGTATGTTTATTTATGATTTTTTAAATAATGAATTTTTATCATTATAAGTATTTAGTACACAATTTAATTGATACACTACCAATTATGGTACCTTTATTATATTCATTATATATGTTACACCATAAATTATAGTATTCATTATATTCATTATTATATTCATTATATATGTTATATCATCAATTATAGTATTTTTATTATATTTATTATATATGTTTGAAGTCCAACTGGGATGGATGTCATACTGCAATGGAGTGTTGTATATATGTCTTTTTGGCCGCATGAGAATCATGTGACCAGGCCTGGGGTCACATGATCCATCAAAGGATTTTTCTTTTTTAATTCTGTAAATTATATATTGAGATAGCTGGTGAGTGCTTGACCTTTTAAATCTAAATGTATATCACGTCCTGAGGTCCTTATTATTGTTGTCCACCTGTAGGGTGGTTACTAGCGGTGACAAATATAATGTTATCTTATGAATATTGCAAGACTACGCTTCTCCACCTTGCACCGCTGTGTGTGTGCACGTGGTCTCGAGTTGTAGTGACGCTGCGCGAGTTTGATAAATGTCGCGAGATCGTGCTTCGCGTCGCGCCAAATTTCTTCTTCAATTTTTTTCGCGTCGTGGTTCTATGACATCAGGGTGGTCTTGCAAATCACGCGAGACTACTCGCACATACAGCGGGATTCTTTGAATAATACTATGTAAGTTCCTCTTTCCCTCACCTCCCTCCTTCCCACCCTTGCCCCCCCCCCACTTTCCCTCCCTCCACAACTGTTGCCCATTATGTAGCCTAATTTTGTGAGCAAATGTGGTGAGATCTGCACAGATACGCCCCTTGAAAAAGCAGGTGTGAAACGTACGTTGGGGTGAGCTCTTTACAACCGGGAGGTTTGATCTTGTTAGCGTCCTTGATCCCAGGTATAATTATCAGCCTAATTTTCTGCCATTTTTCTCTATAGTAGGCCTTTGTGTTCATACATGTATTAGATAGTACTGGTTTAAATCCGCTGTATATTGTTTTTTCTGGGTACGCTCCTTTCTGTGTTCCTCCTGGGTTAGTTTGTGAGCCGCTAGCCACAGTCACTACCTGATGTTGCCGCCTTATTTTATTTTATGTATTTTCTTATTTCCATTATATATTTATTTTTCCAATAAAGTTTTTGTAATTCAATATGCGTGTCCCTCTATGGTTTTTTGGAGTTATATATGAATAGTCACGTATTATTCTTATTGTGTTTAGTTGGTTATCTGCCATTTTTACACGTTAAATACCATAATTCCCTAACCTTAAAGTGTTAGTCACTGGGTGACTGTGGTTCACAATTAGGAAAAAAAAGGGGCAGGACAACAACAGCCAATCAGATTTCAGCCATTGACCTTAATGAAAAAAGGCTAAACTGCTGCTATTTTCACAGTTTATATGCCAAGTGTCCCAAACTTAGCACAATTACTCACTCGGTGACTGCGGTTAAAATTAAGGAAAAGTGGGTGGAGCCTAAAACAGCCAATCAGATTTAACCTATTGACTTAAACGTAAAACTTTCAAATACTGCCATTCTCACAGTTTTAAAGCCAGAGGCCCCAAACTCGGCTCAGACCATGACTGGGTGTCTTGGGTTAAAATTCTTAAAAATAGGCGGAGCTTAAAACAGCCAATCAAATATTACCTATTGCTATTCAATGGTAATATTTAAATTGCTGCCATTCTTCCAATTTTAATGGCAGGGTCTTCAAACTTGGTACATTCAGTCACTGGATGACTGGAATTCAAATGTAAAAAGTGGGCAGAGCCAAAAACAGCCAATCAGATTTTTTTGATTGATTTAAATGGAAAAAACTAAAAATGCTGCCATTCTCACATTATTGATGTCAAGGAGCTCAAATATCAGAAATGTGGTCATTGGGTATTTCCATTTCAAGGTTAGAAAAAGTGGGTGGAGACAACAACAACCAATCAAATGTCTCTCATTGATTTTCGATAGAGTGCTACTCCTGCCAAAGTTTTAGTTCAAGCCAAAATCCTGTGGTTTCTTCAGAAGCGACACCATCTAGTTTATCTTATGTTTCCATACTTTCTTCTACATTTTTACTGCAAATGGCTAGCTTTTCTTTTGAGTAGCCCTTATCTATAAAACGCTCCTGAATAATCTAGCTTTGTCTTTTACATCTGTACAGTTTTGATAGATTCTTTTTAATTGTCCTTATATATGACAGAAAAATGATAGAAAAATTAGCACACAAACTATTCAGTCTACTAAAAAAGGCTCTAGCTTTAAAATAAAAGGGGAAGTCAATTGTGATCATGCAGGGGTCATTTACCTACTGGAGTGTCCTCGTGGCCTCCAGTATGTTGGACGAACTATGAGAAAGATTAAAACGAGAGTTCAAGAACACATTCGGAACATTAAAAAGGGTTTGGAAACTCATAGTGTTCCTCTATAGTTTAAAAAAGCACATGGCAAAAATCCTAGTTTGTTAATATTTAATGGTATAGAAAGGGTTAATCAGAAGTGGTAGGAAGGAGACCCACTGGCTAAGATCAGTCGTTTCCTAAGTGGTGGAGATCTATCGATTAGGGAGATTACAACCTCAAGGATTAAATATTGATTGTTTTTAATTTTTAATTTTTTTTTTTTTATTAATAATAAAACAGTTACAGACAGGTAAATATTGTTCAGCGTCACAATGGAAAATGTCGATGCAAGAGAATAATACAAGTCTGGACTAGTTACAATGATAAGAAGCAGATAATTAAATATTGAATTTGATCTGAAGCCCTGTTTAGTATAATTAGAAAGTGATATATTTTAGCTGCGTATCTGAGTCTGGACGAAATCATGGTTTGTCATTGATATATTCCTGTTCTTCTCTGTGTTAAGAGAGTAAATACTAGTATTCGTTGATTGGTCCGATAGAACCACATGACAAAAAGAATGAATGAGAGAAGATTTGACTATGATTGGTTGATTTAATCATGAACATTTTTTATGAATGAAAGAAGAGTATTCTTTGGTTTGAACTAGTGATCGGGAATTAGATAATGATTTGGTGTGTGTAATCTGGAATAATAATGATATGGGCAGAATGTTTTAGTGATAAGAGGAAGTAATATGTTGTTTTTAAACAATTATTTTAGTATTTGATTTTGAGATAAGAATGTTATGTTTGTTTCTTCCACCAAGGATCCGTATAAATTAGACACTATTTGTGCAATTTTTGGTTCCTATAGAAGGAATGAATTGGAAGCAAAGGGGATTTCTGCTGGCCACTTCGATGTAAGTCTATATATGCTGGATGCTGTGCATGACTCCATTTTAATTTGGATATAGTCTGGATTTTCTGAGCAGCGCGGTCTTTCTTCTTTGATTTTACTACTCTCACAGTGTTTCCTGGATTTTCCAGGTGAGAAAGAGCTCGGAGTAAATTGTGGATGATGGCATCATCCAACCCTGTGCCAGGCCGATAAGCAAATTGGAGGGGGTCCATGGATGAGCTCACTAAAGGGCAGAGATGTTTGAGAACTAACCTATCCAAGACCTTCATCAATGTTAGGAATGTTAAATAGCTGTTGAGGTCCATCAGATTAGGTGTCTTCGGAACTGGTACCACACAGGGGGATTTCCATAGTTGTGGTACACAGCTGATCACCACAGGTCTTAAGTACCCTGGCACTGATGCCACCTGGCCCTACAACCTTCTCTGCTTTGATCCTCCCATTTTCCCTTCTCACCTGTGCACTTGTAAAGATCAGACTGTAGACAGATGACTGATGCTAGACTGACTGATCTGGAAGCAAGAGCTAACAGCAGGATGTGAGGTCATTGAAGAATAGATTGAGTTTGTTAAACTACTTTTTAATGTCCTTCTACCTGGGATACAGGCTGTCTGAGACCCCACAAAGGTTTTTCTGTTCCATTTTCTCTGCCATCTTCCTCTTGTATCTAGCTTTCCCCTCCTATATTTGACACCTGAACTCCTTTTGCACATTCCCCAGCTTTTCCTTGTCGCCTGACCAAAAGACCCTTTCTTGAGAAGAGATTTTATATCAGGGATAATCCAGAGTTTGTTATTAGAGAAGCACCTCACAATTTTGTGTTAATATAGTCTGTTATGCAGTGTGTGAGACCATCCATTTCCTCCCCACAGGAATTCCCCATTTCCTCCCAATGTCTAAACAATCCCTCAAAGCCTCATCACTCTCTTTAGACCTTATCCTCACTGTGCGGGTGACAGCTGGTTCTCTACGTACAAGTGGTTTGTATACAGGTCGAAGATGCACCAGCTTGTGTTCTGATCTTTCCAGGGGCGGTAGGTCTGATGAGTTATATGCCTTTCCTACATTGCCAAATAACAAGTCCAGTGTTTTATTGACTCTTGTAAGGCAGGTTACGTATTTTGTGAAACTGGACAGTGTGGATGATGGAGAAGCATGGTTAAAATCTCCAGACACAAAAGGAGGGCCTGGGGGTGCAAGTTCGGCCACTGGCTCATCACAGCTTGCAGGACCCTGAAGGCAGTTTTACCATTCACAGAGGGGGGGGGGGGGGACATATGCAGCTATCACAATGACATGCGATAATTTCCTTGCTAATTAGAATGGTCTCATGCTCACAGCTAACAGTTACATCATCTATTATTCACAAATATCGCTAGCCCTCCTCCTTTACTCTTACCGCTCCCCCTTGTCCTGTCTGAAGCCATCCAAGGAGACAAGTGTGTCCAGAGTAAGTTTGTTAAGTTAAGTCTCTGTAAACAGCATAATGCTAAATTCCCTTAACTCTCGATGATGTCAGGTCAGTGCTGCCAGTTCATCCATCTTATTTAAGAGAGATCTCACATTGCCCGTAATGAGTGAGGGGAGAAAAGGTCTATAATATCTCTTCCTGGCCCTCTGTTGAGCTACAGCTCGACATCCTCGTATCCTTCTCTTCCTTAGTTCATCAGAGATGCCTGGTCTAGTAGCATGTGTTCTTAAGCTCCAGCAGTTGCTCCCTGGTATAAACGATAGACCCTTGGCTCCATACAGGATCTCCAGACACGATAGTTCCCAGTGAAAACACAATAAAAAATACTGCAAAGGTCCATATCCAAGTCCTCTTTCCTGGATTCCTTATATCTCATCTTTCCTGGGCCCCACAGCAAATTTTTGTATGGGCCCCCCCCCCCCGCGCGTATATTATAGGGGGGGTCAGGGACGTGCACAGACATTTTGAAGGGCAGGGGCTTAAAAAAAAAAAAGGCACTTGACATAATTTGAAAAAATGTTTGTACCACGAAGCTTAGTTTTCTAAAAGTCTTTCCTTGTTCTCCATTAATTTGTAGATACAGTAATGCATATTCCTTTATTTTTTTGTCAATTCTCTTTTTATTTGTTTTGTATATGCAAAAAGCAAAGGTACATACAGATATAAGATCACAATGTGCAGTCCAATACAATTGATCTGAGTATGCAAATATCAAGATCCGAGCAAAGTAACAATATTATCAGGATCTGCTGATCTAACTCATCACGCCAAGAGAATCTTGTGTCCCAAATCTTGGGCAGGTCCTCTGGGTGTCAGATAACCACCTGACCAAGGTCCACCGAACCGCGCGTCGGGGTTGGTGCCATCCTGAAGGGAGCACAGTATGGGTAATGGTCTGTAATTTTGTTCTATGTGTTTTGGCACTTTATATGTGATTCATATATGGAATGATCTGCTGTTGCCCACTGTGTTTTCCCTCCATGTTGAGTTCGCCTTTTCCCTGTACCACTTCTTTTTCAATTTATTTTATGTATTGTTCTTGGTAAAAAAAAGTATTTATTTATGTGAGCGGTCTGGTACTTTTTTTTTTTGTGTAAGGTGTGTCAGATAACAAACTGACGCCCATTAATAGTGGTGATAATAAGTCCCAATGGTAAAAGCCACCTCATAGGTAGTCTTCTTGCTCTGAGTTCCCTCAGCGCACCGGTGTTCTTGTAAGATCTGCTGCCCATAAAGATGATATGCTCTCGTCAATTCCAGTCTGTCCGTCATACCTCTAATGGAGGTGTGTCTCCATGCTAGCTTACTCATCCACTGTGAGGAGAGGGTTTGGCAGTGGGTGTGGCCATAGACAAGGCAGTACGTCTTCACAGGCAGTGAGTGGCTGGCACGCGCGGGCAGCAGATTCAAATAGTCTCAAGAAGGGCTTTGGCCACAGACATCGCTTAGGTGTACGAGCAGCTGTATGTAAGCCACAGACATCGCTTAGGTGTACGCGCAGCTATGTAGGAGGAGCAGATAGGACAGACTGTATGGGGCTACAAAGGGGATCGCATACAAGTGTATTGTCGGGGTTATGGGGCTACACAGGGGATTGCATACAAGTGTATTGTTAGGGATATGGGGCTACAAAGGGGATCGCATACAACTGTATTGTCGGGGATTGCACTGGCTGTATGGGGCTAAAGGGGACGCGCAGGGGCAGCTCATGATAACGGGGATATATTAGCACTGGCTGTTAAAATGAGCTGCCCCTGCACGCCCCTTCAGCCCCATACAGCCAGTGCTATCCCCGTTATGATGAGATGCCTGCATGGTTAAAACCAGGTACCAAACCACAAGATACAACACATTACCTAGATGTTTACAGTTTTACACCTGAGAGCATGGTAGAGATCCTTCAAGCAACAAAATAATTACAGGAGAAGTTTAATCCGCCGCTGTAGTAATAGTTCTCCATCCCATATATATTCTATTAATGTATCTCAGCAGGCAGAGTGACATCATGTCTGTGGGCAGGCAGTGAATCATGTAGGTCATACATGATACAACACTGTCTGCCCACAGACATGATGCCACCTGGAGGGACACTTCCGGATTGTTTTGTGGCGGTGGTCAGGAAAGCATGTGGTGCTGAATGCTGATAGAACAGGTTACACAGTGTAGCGGTATACTGTATATTGTGCGGCTCTGTGTACGCTATATGTATTTAACTAACATATTTCAGATGAAAACTTACAATTGCGTGGCTGGGCTGTTGGAGATCTCAGGCGGACACCACTTTTCCTGCGGGGTGACGGGCTCAATGGAGAAGCAAGCTGATGTGTTTTGTCCTAATGAGAGAGATTTCATAATGATCATTTGCAGGAGGGGCAGAGGGATAGCAGAGCAGGGAGAGGCTGGTGCTGCTTCTAGAGGGGTCAGACCATGGCGCAGGCATGAACCCCACCATAAACCCGCCCACCTCACCCCCGTAGTAAAAATTCACATTATATTATTAGACAATACAAACAATACCCCTTTGTAATGCCCCCAGTTGAGCTAATGTCCTTATAGTGCCCCCATAATGTACCAGTATAAAATACCCCTATATACGGCAACCCCAGTAAATGCCCCACAGTGCTCCTCTTCCCCCTTCCTCCTAGTGCCCCCATAATGTACCGGTATAAAATGCCCCTACATAGTGCCCCAGAAGATGCCCTCAGTGTCCCCTATAAGTTGCAAACATCAAATACACTTTCTTAGTGCCCCTGGTATATGACCCCAACCCCATTACTCCTCTCCACCCTTCCCCATAGTACCAAGCATAGAGTGTCCCAGTATAAAACGCCATTGTACAAAACAGAACCCTCCATATAACATACCCCTATTTTGTGGCCTCAGTAGATGCCCCTATATAGTGCCCACCAATAATGTGCCACTGTGCCAGCAAGAAGTGCCCCCATAGTGCCTGCCATCTAATAATGTGCCAGAAAAATATACTGTCCTTAATGTCACTCACATTACTCCCCCTTCCCCATGGCACATTTCTCCCCCTCCATTGGCCTGGCAGGGCAGCAGAACTCCCCCCCCCCCCATGGTACAATTTTCCCGCCACTACCCCCACCATGATGGCTGTAATTACTAGCTGTGGCAGGCAGAAGTGGCACCCACACTGTCACTGACTTGACTTTATAATACAATAGGCCCGAAGCAGGGGTGCTTCATGGGCCTGGGTTTGCAAGCAGCCTGGCAGCACATATCCTACCCCCCCCCCCCCATGGTACATTTTTCCAGCCACTACCAGCCTCCATGATGGCAGTGGCAGGCAGCAGAAGTAGCCAACAAGCAGGGGTGCTGGCCAGCTGGGCCATAAAGGCATGATTGTAAACTGAAGCAGGGGTGTGCTGGGCAGTGGGTGGGCATATTTTCCCCCAAGGCGGCCTGGGTTTTGCAGACAGGCAGAGCCCAGAGCAGTGTATCTCCTCTCCTATACCCCCTCCCCCCCCCCCTGTTTTTTCCCGACACTACTGGCCTCCATGATGGCGCTAACAACAAGTAGCCAACAGGGGTGCTGGAGTGGGCCAAATGATTCTGAAGCAAGCAGGGCCAGAGGATGCTGGCCTTTTGGTCACATTTTTTCCCCTCATGGGCCTGGCCACTGGTTTTTGCAGGCACAAACCCCCCCCCCAGTCACTCAAGTCAGCACAAGCACACACAGGAACTGTCATCGACATCATTCTCCCCTCAAGAGTCACTGTTTTGTTCCCTCCTCTGACGCACTTCACTTCACTGGGATCCGGATTCCTGGCGGGCGGTGAGACGCCGAGGCAGCTTGTCTTGACAGCAGGGGCAGGGCGGGTGGGCGCACACAGCCAGGCAGCTCTTCTTCTCTGCTCAGAAGACTGCCTGTGCGCGCCGCCCACACCACGTGACTTGCTAGAAGATTACTGCGCCGCACAGGACGCCTGACAGTGAGCGCCAGCATCTAAACCGGGTGAGGGGTCCGAGCGAATGCGCATTATGAAAAAAAAAGTTTAAAAAAAAATGTCAGTGAGCGGAGGGCATTTAAAGGGACAGGTGATGAAGGGGGCAGGGGCTCAAGCCCCCTTTCATTCCTATGTGTGCACGTCCATGGGGGGGTGTTATATGACTGGGTGGCTACTACTGGCACATTATAGGGGGGGTGTTATATGGCTGGGTGGCTACTGGCACATTATAGGGGGGGGTGTTATATGGCTGGGTGGCTACTGGCACATTATAGGAGGGGGTGTTATATGGCTGGGTGGCTACTACTGGCACATTATAGGGGGTGTTATATGGCTGGGTGGCTACAGGCACATTATAGGGGGTGTTATATGGCTGGGTGGCTACTGGCACATTATAGGAGGGGGTGTTATATGGCTGGGTGGCTATTACTGGCACATTATAGGGGGTGTTATATGGCTGGGTGGCTACTGGCACATTATAGGGGGTGTTATATGGCTGGGTGGCTACTACTGGCACATTATAGGGGTGTTATATGGCTGGGTGGCTACAGGCACATTATAGGGGGTGTTATATGGCTGGGTGGCTACTGGCACATTATAGGAGAGGGGTGTTATATGGCTGGGTGGCTATTACTGGCACATTATAGGGGTGTTATATGGCTGGGTGGCTACTGGCACATTATAGGGGTGTTATATGGCCGGGTGGCTACTGGCACATTATAGGGCCTATAATGTGCCAGTAGCCACCCAGCCATATAGCACCGCCCTATAATGTGCCAGTAGTAGCCACTCAGCCATATAACACCCCCTATAATGTGCCTGGCCCATAACACCCCCTATAATGGGCCAGTAGCCAATGCAGATGAATAACAATTAATTCCTCTTCCCCCATCCCCCCCAATGTAGTCCATCATTTAGAATTATTGATTTTTGTCCACCTAGCCGAAACTAAAAAAAACTCTAGACACAGTCACAGTCAGACTGTACTTACAGAGTCACACGTCCGGCGACAGCGATGCTCTGATGCCCTCTGCAGCGCAGCGGCGCGATTACGTCATCGCGCCGCCTGCGCAGTTCCGCCAGGCGCCGCCAGCTTCTCTGCTAGGCCAGCACCACCTCCCCGTCTCCAGTCCCACCTCCCTCCCTGCCCTGTAACTAGGATCGCATCGCGGCCCGCACTGCAGGACAGACACATGAGAGTCTGAGACTGACGTGAGTCGTAACTAAAGGGGAGGGGAGGGGGCCTGGGCCAAACTGTGAAAGGGGGGGGGGCCCGCCGGCACAGTGGACTGTCCTGCACTGTTGGCAACTCGGCAATTAGCCTGCACAGCGTCAGCCAGGGCTGGGACAAGGTCCACCACCAACAGAGGCTGAGCTGCCCAAGTGCGCCCCCCCCCCCCCTCCAACTTGTGAATGACACTGCTATGGGGGATCTGTGATGGATGACACTGTTATTGGGGAATCTGTGGATGACACATACGTGTCATCCACAGATTCCCCCCTCCCCATAACAGGGTCCGTGTAGGAATGACCCCCAATACAAGGGGTGAGGCTGTGGGGTTGTATCTGCTTTTTTGATGACAGCATCCGTAGGGCCCGTGCAGTGACTGTTTTCTACTACACCCCCCTGCCCACACTGTATATAATCTTAACTATATAACGGTAGTGATTTACTACAGTTATATAGTTAATAAGATGATATCCAGTGAGCGGGGGGATGGGGTGTAGTAGAAAACAGTCACTGCACGGGCCCCGCTGTCATTATGAAATAGCATATGTGACCCCCACCTCTTTTATTGGTGGTCATTCAGTAAATTAATCCTGTTTTGGGGGGGTGGGGGGGTGTCTGTGGATGACAAATATGTGTCATCCACAGATTCTCCCCATAACAGGGTTCATTTAGTGAATGACCAACCAAATTGTGGTGACCCAATACATGGGAGTTGCATCTGCAGAGCTTTTGTATAATGCCACCCCACACTGTAGTGTCCCCCACACAGTAATGTCCGCCACACTGCCCCCCACACAGTAATGTCCGCCACACTGCCCCCACACAGTAATGTCCGCCACACTGCCCCCACACAGTAATGTCCGCCACACTGCCCCCACACTGTAATGTCCGCCACACTGCCCCCACACAGTAATGTCCGCCACACTGCCCCCCACAGTAATGTCCGCCACACCCCCTCAACCACACAGCAGTGCCCCCACATAGTAATTTGTCATGCTCTCCCCTCTTGTCATTCCCCCTCTTGTCATAATCCCTCTTCTTGTCATGCTTTTTCTGCCCCCTGTCATTCTCCCCCATCTTTTCATGCTCTTTATACCCCCATGTTGTCATGCTCTTTCTGCCCCCATGTTGTTACAGACTTCATGTAAGGGGCCCGGTATTTTCACTGTACTTAATGCAGGGCCCCGTCAGAGCGCTCCTCTCACCTCCATTATGTTCACTGCTCCAGGCTTCCGGGATCAGGCCCCAGCGCTGCCACACATTAAGCAGGTGGGCGGATCCTAACAGAGGTCAGTTAGGCTCCACCCACCTGCTTACTGTGTTTCTAGTTAGAGGCAGCTGGGCCTGATGCTGGAGGCCTGAAGCAGTGAACATAATGGAGGTGAGAGGAGCGCTCTGACGGGGCCCGGCTCAGGGAATGACAGGAGGGAGCGCTGAGCGGTTCCCCCCTGTCAGTCCCTCTCCCTCTGGCCGGCCCCAGGGCCGAAGCGTCTTATAAGCGGACTAGGCCGCCGCGTAGAGCGCCCCTTGGCCAGGGGCGCCGCTAGGAGCGCCGGCCCTGCCTCATGCTGCAGCCGCCCGCTCTGAATTGAGCCTCAGACGGCTGCAGCACTGCCCGGGCTGGCGCGTCCATGAGGGCGCACCGCCTGGGCTCAGCAAGAGAAGAGGAGCTGACAGGAGGGAAGCGCTCAGCGCTCCCTCCTGTCACTCCATTGTAGAGCGGCCGAGCTCTTTATGGCCGCGGGTACAGGAGCATGTGTCTCCTGTACCCGGCCCGATTGACATGAAGTGCGCACACAGTGTGCACTTCCTGTCAGTCCGTCAGGGTACAGGAAACTAAAGCTCCTGTACCCCTGGACCATAAAGAGCTCGGCCGCTACACTAGAGGTAGGGGGGAGGAAGAATGACAAGAGTCGGGGGAAGAAGAATGACAAAGGGTGGGGAGAATGACAAGGGGGGAGGAAGGAAGAATGACAAGGGGGGGGGGGGAGAAGAATGACAAAGGGGGAGAGAATGACAAGGGGGAAGGAAGAATGACAAGGGGGGAGGAAGAATGACAAGGGGGAAGAATGACAAGAGGGGAGAGAGAATGACAAGAGGGGGAGAGAATGACAAGAGGGGGGAAAGAATGACAAGGGGGAGAGAATGACAAGAGGGGGAGAGAATGACAAGGGGGAGAGAACTGGCATTAGTTAAAGGGGTTCTGCAGTTTATTTAAACTGATGATCTATCCTATGTATGCAGTAGCGCCTCGGCCTTCTTGCTGTTTACCGCAGGCGCAGTGACGTCACGACTAGTATCACTGGCCTTGGCGGAGTTAAGCTCTGTTCACTTGAATGAAGCTTAGCCCCGCCCAGGCCAATGAAACTAGTCGTGACGTCACTGCGAGAAGGCTGAGGCGCTACTGCCAGCGCCGCTGCCTTCTGAAACAGCTGATTGGCGGGGGACCCCTGCCGATCAGTTTAAATAAACTGCAGAACCCCTTTAATATGGCAGATCATATGGGTGGGGCATTGTGATGTCACATGGGGGGGGCGGCAAACTTTTCTTTTGCCTAGGGCGGCAAAAATCCTTGCACCGGCCCTGGCCGGCCCCTGCCTGCGCCCTAAGGCTGGAGCCTCCTCAGCCTCTGTGTCGGCCCGGCCCTGGCGTCAGCTGATTACTGGGGCGGGGAAGCAGAGGAGAGAGGACACGTGCTGCCTGCCGCCGGGCCCCTTGTCAGCCCGGGCCCCGAAGCAGCCGCTTCCCCTGCTTCCCCGGTAGTTACGCCCCTGTATGAGAGGAATCTTGTGGAAATATGACGATCCCTGATCACTTTTCCTGTCACCATCTCACACTGGTTTGATATCTAATTGTGGTAAAAAAAAATCTAAAATCATTCGGAAGCATGCCCACACTACCTACTGTCTCAGGGCTCTTTCACATCTGTGCTTAGCTTTCCATTCTTCTGATCCATCAGAAGGGCAGAAAAAGAAAAAAAAAACAGATCCATCATTTTTTGAGCATCACTTAAGTGTCACTTCTGTCAGAGATCAATTATATTTGATGGGAGGAAATGGCCTTGGGGTTGATACAGCGAGCCCCTGAGGAGCCGCTGCAGAGGATGGGAGTGGTAGTGGCCCTGGTAAGGTTTTAGGTTACAATGTATTCCGTCAAGCTGTCACTCCCTCGTGATGAGTGCAGTGGAAAGGTAGTTTAATGAATCAGGCCAGAAGTAAATGTACAAAAGTCTCTCTTTAAATTAGCGAAAAAAATAACTTGTGGCACACCCAGCAGTATTAAGTACAAAGTGCAGATTCTTGCAACCGTTAAGAGGAATGGTGGCTGGTTGAATGGCAATTGAATAACACTAGCAGGTGCTTGTGGATAAAGGTGTCCACTGTATTACAGGCTTGATATTAGTCTAGCCTGGTGATGATTCTAGGCGATGGATGCCTGAGCCGTGGTCGCTTACCTGGCAGCTGTGTATGCAAAGCTGTAATTTCCCTGATCACTCTGCTGTCTCTGTTTTCACACACTAACACTGGGTTCAGACCTGAGCGTTTCTAAGACGCGCGTTTTACGCGCGTTTTAGTCACGCGTTTTTATGCGCGTTTTTGGCAATAGTAAACGCGCGTTTTACACGCGTTCGTGACTCTGGAGACTTTTTTTAATTGGTCTGGAGACCAATTAAAAAAGGGCATCTCTACACTTAACGCGCGTTAAACGCGCGTTAAACGCGCGTTCCCATTGAAGTCTATGGGAGGAAAAGCGCGACAAACGCCCAAAAAAACGCTCCTGAACGAGCTTATGCATCGGGCGTTTTACAGCGCGTTTTTACGCGCTGTAAAACGCGCAAGTGTGAACCACTCCCATAGGGATGCATTGGTTTTCATGTGTTGAGCGTTTTACAGCGCGTTTGAACGCGCTGTAAAACGCTCAGGTGTGAACCCAGGGTAATGCTCTCTGGAAGCTGAAGTCACGGACTTTCCCGTGACAGGTGCCAGGAGATCAATGAGACTAGCAACACATTGTTTGATCTGACAGGTTCCTTATGGATCAACTTGTGTCTGTGTTGTTTCTGGTAATGGCCACACCCCTTGCCTGAGGTGCTGCTTATGTGGTCATTTCACCTTCCCTATTTACTATTGTGGCTTCTCTCACCATGCTGTGCAGTTTATAGCTTCAGTCTTGTTGTGGATTGCTGGTGTTTGGATCTTGGCGGAGTTCCTGTACTTCCATAGCCATTTAAAATTAAGTGTCTTCTTCCCCTTTTGTTAATTGTTTGGGTTTTCTTGTGTTGCTCTTTTCCCTGTCTTTTGTGTTTAGGCCTGAGGGAGAATCCTGTTCATCCTACCGTTTGGAGTAACAGGTTGTCTCTTGTCCTGACATTAGTACCCGGGTCCTACAGGGAGAGTTAGGACTTTAGGTTCCTATGTATGAACTCACCTACCTCTGGGGTCAGTTCAGACTTGCAGTCAGTCAAGACTTTAATTTGGGTTTCTCTAGGAGGTGGCCTGCTCCTTTCCCTAGTTTCAAGGCCTTTTTCCCTCAACCCTTTCCCTTCTGCGTTTGGTTTGGGTTTCCCTCCCACACCGAAGCGTAAAATTATAAACTGCCAAACCGTAATTTTTTGCTTTTGTCAGTACAGCCATGGATCCTATCACTGCACTGGCCGAACAGCTGCAGGGGCTGTCTTTGGAGGTAGCTGACCTCCACACGACCGTCTCGCAGATCCAGAGACCACAGGCTGCTGGTCCTAGTGGTGGTTACCAGGCCTGTTCTGAACCAAAAATGGCCCCCCCGGACAGATTCTCTGGGGGAAGTAATAATTTCATTTTGTTCAGAGAGTCGTGCAAATAGTATTTTAAGCTACGCCCACACTCATCTGGGGATGAGAGTTAGAAAGTTGGTGTGGTTATTTCATTGCTTAAAGGGGATGCTCAGTCTTGGGCTTCTTTTTGCCGATCGGATCACAGTCCCTCCGATTGGTGGATGAATTTTTAGAGCTCTGGGTCTCATTTTTGATGACTCGGACCTCCCTGGCCAAGACCAAGTTATTGGCCTTCGTCAGAGAGAGCATTCTGCTGAGATCTATTGCTCGAAGTTTAGGAGGTGGGCTATGGATACTAAGTGGAACAATCCAGCTCTCTGTAGTCAGTTCTGTCAGGGATTATCAGAGACGCTGAAGGACGCTTTGGTCTTTCATGAGAATCCTGAGTCTTTGGAAGCTGCTATGTCTATTGCTGTACGCATTGATAGACGCCTGAGAGAGAGAGATGTAGGGGACCCACTCTCAGGACGTATTATCACACATAACGTATCATCTTCCTCTGACAAGTTGGGTGAAGATACTCCTGAGTTTAGGTCCGGGGACGAACCCATGCAATTAGGGGGAGCTACTCCTGGATCTGCTTTCAAGAGTATTAGTCGTAGGAAGGGAGTGTGCTTTTTCTGCGGACAAAAGGGACATTTTATCAATGTATGTCCATGCATTCAGCGTCAAAAAGAAAAGGAGATGTCTAATTCCCATCTGACATTTGAAGGGGTAAGAGGGGAGTTAGAGAATATGCATTTGTCTTTGACTGGTAGTACCCGATTTCTCCTGACTGCCGAGGTGGCGCTAGGGATTGTGGGGATTGAGGTCTTTATTAACAGTGGGGGCAGGGGTGAATCTGATTGATGGTCAGTTGGTCCGTATGCATGGGTTGTCACCGAGTGCATTAGAGAAAAACATTTCGGTTTTTGCTATTGATTCTGCACCTATAACTCAGAAGTGTTTGTCTCAGATGGTGCATGACATCTGATTAAGAGTGGGTGACTTTCATCAGGAGTTCATCTCATGTTTTGTCATGGAAGGTCTCCCTGCTCCATTGGTTCTGGGTTTACCGTTGTTAAGCAAGCATAATCCAACCATCGACTGGCAAGCTAGACCAATTCTGGATTGGGGTGATTATTGCGTTTATAATTGTATGAATACGTCTTTTTCTGCTTTAACCACTAAAACATTACCCTCTTTTATATCAGATTTTTCAAAGCATTTTCTGAAAGTAGATTCCAGAAATTATATCTACATCGGGAATATGATTGTCCTATCAGCCTTATTCCTGGAGCTGAATTGCCTAAATCTAGTTTGTATAACCTCTCTGGACCCGAATGAACGGCCATGAGAGAGTATATTACCGAAAGATTGGCTAAAGGACACATGATACCTTCCAAATCTCCTGTGGCAGCAGGGTTTTTCTTTGTTAAAAAAAAAAGGACGGAACCCTTAGGCCATGTCTGGATTTCCGTGAGCTCAATCGGATTACGGTCCGTGATCCTTACCCCCTTCCTTTGATTCCTGATTTTTTTAATTGATTGTTGGTGCCAAGGTGTTCTCTAAATTGGACTTAAGGGGGCATATAATCTGGTCAGGATCAAGTAAGGGGATGAAGGGAAGACGGCTTTTAATACCCCAGAGGGTCACTTTGAGAACCTGGTCATGCCTTTTGGATTGACCAATGCTCCTGCGGTTTTCCAGCATTTTGTGAATGACATTTTTCCTCACCTGGCGGGGAGGTTTGTTGTCGTGTATTTGGATGACATACTAATTTATTCTCCAGAGGTGGAGACTCATCGGGATCACGTTAGACAGGTGTTACAGATCCTAAGAGATAATAAATTGTATGCAAAATTGGAGAAGTGTGTTTTTTCTGTACAGGAGATGCAGTTCTTGGGCTACCTGTTGTCATCTTTGGGTTTTCAAATGGATCCAGAGAAAGTCTGTGCCGTATTGGACTGGGATCGACCTGAAAATCTGAAGGCTCTTATGCGGTTTTTGGGGTTCACCAACTTTTACAGAAAATTTATTAAGAAGTATTCGACAGTGGTGAGACCCTTAACTGACATGACTAAGAAAGGGACGGATGTCTCAGTGTGGTCCGAATCATCATTGCGAGGCTTTTCTGTGGTTAAGGAGTGTTTCGCTTCTGCCCCTATATTGGTGCAGCCGGATGTGTCACAGCCTTTCATTGTGGAGGTTGATGAGTCCAAAGTGGGGGTAGGAGCAGTCTTAGGATTTCAGTGGAAAGAGTGGTAGAGTTTGTATGCTCTCCCAGTGTTTGCGTGGGTTACCTCCGGTTTCCTCCCACACTCCAAAGACATACTGATAAGGAACTTAGATTGTGAGCCCCATTGGAGACAGAGTGATGCTAATGTCTGTAAAGTTCTGTGTAGAGATGTCCCGAACTATTCGCCGGCGAACATCGCATGTTCGCGTTCGCCGTGGGGGGCGAACATATGCGATGTTCCTTCCGCCCCCTATACATTATCATTGAAAAAAATTTGACCCTGTACTTCACAGTCAGCAGACACATTCCAGCCAATCAGCATACCCTCCGTCCCAGACCCTCCCACCTCCAATCAAAAAGCAAGGACAGCATCTATCTTAGATTCATTCTGAAGCTGCAGTGTTAGTTAGAGCAGGGAGAGTGCTGCTGCTGCTGAATCAATAGGGAAAGCATTAGCTAGGCCAGTGTTCTGTGTCCACTCCAGTCCTCAAAGACTCATCGGCCTCTTTCACACGAGCGTGTCTGGATGCGTTGCATATGCGTTCAGTGAAAACTGTGCAATTTCACAGGCAAAGCCATTCAGTTTTGCCTGCGATTGCGTTCAGTTGTTCAGTTTTTTCCGCGCTGGTGCAATGTGTTTTGATGCGTTTTTCACGCGCGTGATAAAAAACTGAAGGTTTACAAACAACATCTCCTAGCAACCATCAGTGAAAAACGCAATGCACCCGCACTTGCTTGCGGATGCAATGCGTTTTTCACGTAGCCCCATTGAGTTCTATGGGGCTAGGGCTGCGTGAAAAATGCAGAATATAGAACATGCTGCGATTTTCACGCAACGCACAAGTGGAGCGTGAAAAAAAACGCTCATGTACACAGACCCATTGAAATGAATGGGTCAGGATTCAGTGTGGATGCTATGCGTTCACGTGACGCATTGCACACGAGCGGAAAACTCGCTCGTGTGAAAAGGGGTCATCTGCTGTAAGGACAGCGTCCTGACAGCACCCCAAAAAGCCCTTTTTAGGGCTGGTACATCAGTCTGCTTTTATTTTTTTTTCCATATATATATTGCAGTTGCCTGCTCGTGTGTGAGAGCCCGAGGGTGGCATAGTACCTTGCAGATAAAAAAGTCATTTAATTTTTACCCTTTAATATAATTGCAGTTGCCTGCCAGTGTGTGTCAGTCCCACAGACTGTACTGTGCCCACTGCCAGTGCCCACCACTCATACCAGGTGGCACAGTACCTTGCAGATAAAAAAGTCATTTAATTTTTACCCTTTAATATAAAACGCGCAGTGACCTAAAATTCAAACAAAGCGGACCGAGCATGGGTCTTTTTCCATCTCCTGGTTCCAAGCATCTATTCAATAAACCGGCCCTGGCCCTGATAAGGGACCAAACAGAGATTAAATTGATAGGAATAGTACTTAGTTAACACTAGTTGCATTGGTGGCAAATTCCATTGCAAGTGCCCAAAATTAGAAGGTAGCGGACAGAGGAAGCTTTTTTCTCTATCTCCCCATGCAAGGATTCAATTCAATACACGTCCCCTGATATGGGACTTAACAAAGATTAAAATGGTATGAATAGTAGTTCACACTATTTGTATTGGTGGCACAGTACACTGCGCGACGCACGCGCAGTGCCCCGAATTGGAAGTAAGAGGACCGACCAATCATCTTTTTCCATCTCCCGGTTCCTAAAATCTATTCCATACACCGGCCCCTGATAGGGGACAAAACAGAGATTAAACTGGTAAGAACAGCCATTCGTGAACGGAAAATTTTATGTTCACGACATCTCTAGTTCTGTGGAATATAGTAGCGCTATATAAGTGCATAAAATAAATAAATTCTGGCATTGCAGGATTCTATCGCCTTCCCGCTGGACTCCATTGCACACAGCGAATTTTGCCCAACCAATTCCCAGCACTGTCTGCTGGCCGCAGGTGTGAGAGAAGAATAGGTGGCTGCACAGTTTTGTGTGTTACAGCACAGCTATTAGCAGCGAAGACAGTAGAATAATTGTGGTTGTATTAATTAATAGGATGCAGTTGCTGTTTGTAAGACCACAAAGTACTCAGCCTCAAGTGGCTGCATTCCAAGCACAGCATGGCTGCTCTGTGTGGTCATATCTAGTGATGAGGTGATGAGCGAGCACCAAAGTATTCGGGTGTTCGGGTACTCGGTCCGAACACATAGCGATATTCGTGCGCACGGCCGAGAACCCGAGTATAATGGAAGTCAATGGGATAGGACCAGGCACCCCCTGATCGGATGAGGGGAGGGTGCCTGGTCCATTGGAAAAGGTCAGAAAGTGACAGAAACACCACCAAAATGGATCTGGAACAGCATGGGGACCATGTCTGGGTGCATCTTGGACTCCAATGTCGCTGCTGGGAACAATATTGCCCCAGTTGTCTGCCACTTTTACATAGCGACAAAATCCTGCCCTCTCAAAGACATTTTTAGAGGTAAAATTGTTAGGAAACATTCTTTCCTGTATATTCAATTGTATATACAGTGCAAATGCTGGCAAAAATTACAAGGAAGAAGCACTCCGATAAAGCCTGTATACCACATAAAGAAGGGCCTCATTCACATGGTGCTACAATTGTTCAGGTACTCTGCTACAATCATAAAGCCGATTCACAAGTGAAAGGGCTGGCAAAAATTACAAGGAACCGGCACTCCAATTCACCCTTTATTAAACATAAAGGAAGACATCATACACACCCTTGAAAAATTATCATTGATGGCCTGCTGGTGACCCTCAAAAACATTTGGAGCAAGGGCCTGCTGGTTACCCTCTAAAACATTATAGTTGAGGGCCTGAAGGTGAGCAGACCCTATAAAAAATTGTAGTGAGGGCCTGAAGGAGATTGAACTCCATAAAACATTGCAGTGATGGCCTACAGGTGAGCAGACCATATAAAACATTAGAGGTGAGGGCCTGAAGCCGAGCGAACCCCATAGAACATTGCAGTGATTGTCTACAGGTGAGCAGACCATATAAAACATTAGAGGTGAAGGCCTGAAGGTGAGCGAACCCCATAATACATTGCAGTAATGGCCTACAGGTGAGCAGACCGTATAAAGCATTGGAGGTAAGGGACTGAAGGTGAGCGAACCCCATTAAACATTGCAGTGATGGCCTAAAGGTGAGCAGACCGTATAGGAAATTAGAGGAGTGGGCCTGAAGCCAAGCGAACCCCATAAAACTTTTCAGGGATGGCTTACAGGTGAGCAGACCGTATAAAACATTAGAGGTGAGGGCCTGAAGCCGAGCAAACCCCATAAAACATTGCAGGGATGGCCTACAGGTGATCAGACCATATAAAGCATTGGAGGTGAGCGACTGAAGGTGAGAGAACCCCATAAAACATTTCAGTGATGGCCTACAGATGAGCAGACCATATAAAACATTAGAGGTAAGGGCCTAAAGGTGAGCAAACCCCATAAAACATTGCACTAATGGCCTACAGGTGAGCAGACCGTATAAAGCATTGGAGGTAAGGGACTGAAGGTGAGCGAACCCCATTAAACATTGCAGTGACAGCCTAAAGATGAGCACACCGTATAAAACATTAGAGTTGAGATCCTGAAGCCGAGCGAACCCCATAAAACATTACAGGGATGGCCTACAGGTGAGCAGACCATATAAAAACATTAGAGGTGAGGGCCTGAAGCCGAGTGAACCCCATAAAACATTGCAGGGATGGCCTACAGGTAAGCAGACCATATAAAGCATTGGAGGTAAAGGACTGAAGGTGAGCGAAGCCCATAAAACATTGCAGTGATGGCCTACAGGTGAGCAGACCATTTAAAACATTAGAGAGAGAGGCTGAAGGTGAGCGAACCCCATAAAACATTGTAGTAATGGCCAACAGGTGAGCAGACCGTATAAAGCATTAGAGGTAAAGGACTGAAGGTGAGTGAACGCCATAAAACATTGCAGTGATGGCCTACAGGTGAGCAGACCATATAAAACATTAGAGGTGAGGGGCTGAAGCCGAGCGAATCCCATAAAACATTGCAGTAATGGCCTACAGATGAACAGACCATATAAAGCATTAGAAGTAAGGGACTGAAGGTGAGCGAACCCCATAACACATTGCAGTGATGGTCTACAGGTGAGCAGACCGTATAAAGCATTGGGGGTAAGGGCCTGAAGCCGGGCTAACCCTACAAAACATTATAGTGAGGGCATATGTATTCTGTATGGAAGAGGAGGAGGAGGCTGATGAGAAAATAAGATTCAAACATATACCCTTTTTTAGGTGAAAATGGTGCATCTGAATCTTGTGGATTGAGTACATTATAAAGCATACATTTAAATTGCGTTTTTGTTCCTCATTAGGTCAGCTTTCCTCTGGTGGAGTGGAGAAGTCAGGGGCAATCCAGGCCTTGTTCATTTTTATCTGAGTCAATCTGTCAGCATTGTCAGTGGACAAGCGGATACGCTTATCTGTTATAATGCCACCAGCAGCACTAAATATACGCTCAGACAATACGCTGGCAGCAGGACAGGCCAGACCCTCCAAGCCATAGAGCGTAAGTTCTAGTGTTGAGCGCGAATATTAGAATTGCAAATTTTTATCGCGACTATCGCAACTTCGATAATTTAGAATATTTAGAATATAATGATATATATTCGCTAATTGGAATATTCGCCATTTTTCCAATATCTGAAAGGCGAAAACATGACTTGTCCCTGCTTCCTTCTTGTGGGTCAATGAGTCATTGGCCCACAAGCAACTTAGGCAGGAAGGAATCATGTTTTCATTTTCAATGGGAATCCATCAACCCAACTCTAACGTTAATTCTCAATGCGAGTATATGTTCGCATCGCGAATTAAACTTAGAGCTGGGTTCCTAATGGTTGTTGCTAGAAGATGATTGAGAATATAGCGCTATATCCTCAATCTTCGTCAATTATAGCAATGCAACCGTTAGGAGCTCAGCTCAAAGTTGAATTCGCGATGCGAGTATATGTCCACATCGCGAATTAAACTTTGAGCTGAGCTCCTAATGGTTGGCTGAACTTGCTGCTTGCTGGAATATAGCGAAGATTGTGAATATAGTGCTATATTCGTGAATTTGTTATAATCGTGATATTCTAGCAAGCCATTGCCAACCTTTAGGAACCCAGCTCTAAGTTGAATTCGCAATGCGAGTATTACAGGTTATATTAATCGCAATGCGAATTCAACTTGCCAACTAATGGTTGGCTTGCTTCTTATCTATCTTATGACCGAGTCGACCAAGACAACCCATTAAATGAACCTAATAGTATACTTCCCTTATGCGGTGCGATTCACGCGCATATGTAATTGCCAATTTTTCGCATGTCATAAACTATCTTACACCAAATTAACTGAAGAATAGTAGATCACAGCCCAATAGTTGAAATAAATTCAATTTTATTTTTTAGTAAGCTTGAAAAATGCGGCCAATAATATGCAAACGTTTTCGGCCTATATGGCCTTCGTCAGGCACTGAAATTGTACAATAGACATTTGGAACATAAGTAATTTGTCATTGATTAATACGAAAAACATGTATATAAGTGTTGTCATTAACATGCCGTTATATTACAATAAGAGATATTTGTAGTAATCTGAAAGAAAGGTAGAGAAACAACAGCAAGACTGTGAATTGTTGGTTAAGGTTCATTCATATGATTGAATTCATATATATACACTTATATGTTATCTATCCCCCATCCTGGTGAGTATTATTCACAAATCTATAGTGCATATCCATACCATATATACATTTATATATATTCATATATATGAATATATGTACTTAGGGTGGCTACAATCATGGGGACTATACTTTGTTGCTTACCTGTGCCGCCAAGGAGGAAAGAGCCAGTAGTTACTCAGAAGAGAGAAGGGGGAGCATGCCCGCCGCCCAAAAAAATGGTGTGGCTGTAGAAACCTTGCGCTTCTTTCTTATAGGAGTAGTACGAGGCAGCATGTGTCATTGAGCGCCTTGGCGTGCGTTTCATGAGCCGGAAGTATCTAGCTGCGCTTGGTAGTGACGTCAGCGCACCAGAAGAAGTAAGTGAGAAACGCAGTGGAACGCATGTGCGCTCCACAGGGAGGAAATGGTGTAAAGTAGAACTTGCACTATATTCGCTATTTTCTCTATATTCGACCAAGCAAGCCAACCTAATAGTATACTGCCCTTATGCAGTGCGATTCACGCGCATATGTAATTGCCGATTTTTCGCATGACACAAACTATCTTACATACAGAGGACAATTATAAATCAGTAATGAGAATTGTTACTGATGTATAATTTGCCTCTTTATGTAGTAAACTGTATTTTACGTCATGCGAAAAATCGGCAATTACATATGCGCGTGAATCGCACCGCATAAGGGCAGTATGATATTGTGTTCATTTAATGGGTTGTCTTGGTAGGTCTACTCGAATAGACAATATTGCGAATATAGCACTATATTCGCTATTTTCTTTATTTTCGTCTATTCGACCCAGCAAGCCAACCTAATAGTATACTGCCCTTATCCGATCCGATTCACGCGCATATGTAATTGCCGGTTTTTCGCATGACATAAAATACAGTAAAGAGGAAAATTATACATCGGTATTCAGTAATTAGAATCATTTAGAATACTATATTTGCATTTGTGTAATCGCGTAGGGGCATCAAGCTATTTTCATACAGGTTTTGTTTGGTAGAATTTTCGAATGTGTAGTATATAGTGATATATTATCCATGCAAATTTTTTTTTTTTCTACAGTGTATGAGGTGACTCATCATTATCATTTTCCCTCCCTTCTCCTAGCTTGAATAGCCAATAAGAAGGTTTTGTCACAACTTAGCAACATCCCTAGCAACCAATAGGAAACTAGACTACCCCTTCACTATATAAGTGACGACATCACCCAGCAGCCATTTTGTGGTGTTGGATTTGTTGGAGCTTGGAGCTGGTATTTTGTCTGGTGAGCGATTTATATTATCTGGATTTAATTTATAATATTCTAGTTAGTTAGTTTCAGGTAGTGATTAGGGAATAGTGTAGTTTAGTTTTATAGCTGATAGGGTCGAAATAATTTTAGATAGTTTAGTAGTTTAGTAGAGTTAGCAGAAAAATATAGTTAGTGTTAGGGCCTAGTGTAGCAGATAGGGTTCAGTGCAGGGTTAAGTGTAGGGCATCGAATTAGGTAGGTAGCTGTAATATATAATATAGATAGATAGATTGATAGTGCTTGATAGTTTAGGTTAGGTATTAGGGCTACAGTTAGGCCCCTTTCACACTGGCGAGTTTTCAGCGCGGGTGCAATGCGTGAGGAGGACGCATTGCACCCGCACTGAATCCGGACCCATTCATTTCTATGGGGCTGTGCACATGAGCGGTGATTTTCACGCATCACTTCTGCGTTGCGTGAAAATTGCAGCATGCTTTATATTGTGCGTTTTTCATGCAACGCAGGACCCATAGAAGTGAGATTTTCCCGCATGGTTGCTTAGCAAGGGGACCCGATCTTTATTATTTTCCCTTATAACATGGTTATAAGGGGAAATAATAGCATTCTTAATAAAGAATGCATAGTAAAATGAAGTGGAAGGGGTTAAAAATAATAAAAGTTTACTTACCTTAGCCACTTGATCGCGTAGTTGCGATCTGTCCTCTCTTTCCCAGCATCAGCTAAGAACTAAAGGACCTGTGATGACATCACATCACATGGTCCAATCACATGGTCCATCTTACCATGGTGATGGACCATGTGATTGGACCATGTGATGTGACGTCATCACAGGTCCTTTAGTTCTTAGCTGATGCTGTGAAAGAGAGGACCCAGGGTTGAGTGACATTGTGCTGAGGGTACGTAGGATTGCCAGCCACTTCAGACGCTCCCCAACTGCCGCCGCGTCCCTGTCCAAACTACAGAGGGACAACAGCCTGCCACCCCACAGGCTGATTGTGGACAGTGTGATGCGGTGGAACTCCACCCTCCACATGCTGGAGAGGTTGTGGGAGCAGCGACGGGCGGTGAGGCAATACCTGCTGGACCTAGGCACTTCAGGGCCATCACACCCACTCCCCTACATCACCAATGCGGAGTGGGGGCAGATACAGCAGGTCTGCCACGTGCTGGCCCCATTCGAGCAGGCAACAAAGATGGCCAGCGGGGAGCATGTCGGTCTGAATGACGTGCTCCCCCTAGTGTTCCTGCTGGACAGGACACTAGATCGCCTGCTCGAAGCTGGGGAGAGTGCCTTGGTGGAGCATGAAGAGTCATCCATGCTCCACCAGGACCAGGCCCAGGACGAGGAGAGAAGGAGGAGGAATCAGTGTACGTCCAGGAGTCTGGGCCTGGTCAGGAGGGAGAGCCGGTGCTGGGGGCACCGTTAGTCCGGGGGTGGGGCATCTCCGACCGGGAGCAGCAGCATCAGCAGCAGGAGAACCAAGAGGTCATGGTCCCGGGCAGTCGTGAAGAGTCACAGCGGGCTGTGCTCTTTCCCATGGCTGCCCATATGCTGCGATGCCTCAGGAGGGACCCCCGGATCAAAAAATTTAAGGAGAGGGAAGACATTTGGTTGGCCACCCTTTTAGACCCTCGCTGCAAGGGGAAACTGAAGCAGTTCATCCCAGCCAGCCGGAGGCAGGCCCGTCTTGAAAAATTGCGGGCCTGTCTTATCCACCGGCTGGAAGAAGCAAACCCTCGGCCTCAAGCTCCAGTTCTCCCCGCCCATCTCACCCAGTAGGCGGCTGGCACCAGCAGCACCAGCAGCACTAGCCGAGCAAGTGACCTTCTGGGTGAGATGAGGCTCTTCTACCAGTCTGCGCGACCCAGTACTAGCAGCAGCAGCATCAGTCACCACCAGCTGCTGGCCCGCATGGTGGCAGACTACATGGGGTCAGTAGGTGCTTCTGACAGCATGACCACCGACGACCCCATGGAGTACTGGGTTGCCAGGCTGGACACCTGCCGTGAGCTCCTCAGTATGCGCTGGAGTTACTATCTTGCCCCCCCTCCAGCGTACTGTCTGAGTGGGCATTCAGCGCGGCAGGTGGGGTGGTCACGGACAAGCGGACCCGTCTGTCCACAGACTCCGTGGACAGACTCACATTCATTAAGATGAATGAGTCCTGGATCGGCAGTGACTTCATGGCCCCCGCTGTCGGTTCAGGGCGCTGAAGGGTCCCTTGTCCATCCCTCTCCTTTGCTCTCCCTTTCAAACTCCGTTGTTTTTAATTGTTCCCTCTGTTTTTAACTTTATATGAATTACTTTTATTATTTATTTATTGATATTTATTTGATCGATATTTTTTGTCAAGTTTGTATCATGTATATATTAATTTAATTTTTTAATTATGAATTTATTTTGAACATGTTGAGTTACATTTGGGCCTTTAAACATAATGTCTGCTGCTGCCTGTGCTGCTGAATTTGGCCAAGCTACATGTGGCCATGATAATACACCACTTTTTTAAACCTGGTTGGGAACTGAGAACATGACCTAGCAGCCAATCCTTTACAGCTTTACAGTTTAAACACTCCCCTACGAAATTCTCCCCGCTGCCTGTGATACAATTACCTTACACAATGGGTTGATGTAATTATCACAGGCAGGAGAATACATAGATTTAAACAATGTCTTCTGTCCTGGAGACAACAGAGGGGTCATTCAATTATCTCTCAGGACAAAGGGAAATCGCCAATACACACGTGGGGACAATAGGACAGACATCACTATTCAAATATACAATGTCCCAACCATTACAGTAAATATAGACATTTAACATATCCCCAGATGGCTTGGATCTGAGCGCTCAATATATCCAAACAGCGCTCAGATGCCACAAACACAGTCAAATCACCATGGGGTTTGAGTTTAGCATGGGCTGATGAGAGGGGCCATAATAAGAAGCTGGCAACAAGGCTTCTCCAGCACCCATTGGCCAGGTTGGTTTCACCACACTGCCGTTGATCACACTGCCGTTGATGCTGCTGCATGTCATGAAAATTTTGAGTTACATTTGAGCCTTTTAACATAACGTCTGCTGCTGCCTGTGATGCCGAATTGGGCCAAGCTACATGTTGCCCTGATAATACACCACTCCTTAAATCCTGATGTTGATGCTGCTGCATGTCATGAAAATTTTGACTCACATTTGAGCCTTTTAACATAACGTCTGCTGCTGCCTGTGATGCCAATTTGGGCCAAGCTAAATGTTGCCCTGAAAATACACCACTCCTTAAATCCTGATGTTGATGCTGCTGCATGTCATGAAAATTTTGATTTACATTTGAGCCTTTTAACATAAGGTCTGCTGCTGCCTGTGATGCCGAATTGGACCAAGCTACATGTTGCCCTGATAATACACCACTCCTTAAATCCTGATGTTGATGTGCTGCATGTCATGAAAATTTTGACTTACATTTGAGCCTTTTAACATAACGTCTGCTGCTGCTTGTGATGCCAAATTGGGCCAAGCTACATGTTGCCCTGATAATACACCACTCCTTAATTCCTGATGTTGATGCTGCTGCATGTCATGAAAATGTTGAGTTACATTTGATCGCACAGGGAACAATCATAGAGTCCAGACCTTAACACCTTTTTTAAAGTAAAATTTCGATTGGGTTATTTTATTTTTTATTATAAACTGGAAGTGTACTTACCTGCCAGTGCCTGCCGTTATTCTGCCTAGTTACAAATGGAAACTTATGAGTCAGTATTCTAGTACTGTGTTAACTCTAGATGCTGTATGTCCTGATCGTGTGTAGACAACCATCATGGACCTGATTTTATCTTTTGCACTTTAACAAGTATAGAATTATGAATTCTCTTAACCTGGTTTGCATGTTTCGTATTCTCGCATGTGCTCAGCTTATTTATGTATTGTCAATATTTAGACATAAAAATATTTATTTAAATAATCTTTTAAAAAAGAAATTTTATCTAGCGTTGTTTGGCTTCATTCACAAAATGAAATGATTTTACTTTATTTTATTATTTTTTATTTTAAATTAAGTGTGGTTTGGGGCGGCTATGTTGTGGTTCACGCTGTAGCACGGTGTGGACCGCATGTGGCCTTCCCTTGTCAAATGGTCTTGTGCAGTTGGCATTGTACAGGACTGATTGATGAACCTACGAAAATTTATATATTTTATTTATTTATTTATTTTTTGTTGTCACACGGATTTAGGATCCAACACGGTGTTGTCTGTCATTCTGGGAGGGATGGCTGACTTTCGTGTTGACCTCTCTACATGGTTGAGTGTGACTGGCGTTATACTCATCTGCGTGGAAATCCGGTTTTGTGAATGAAGCCATGTAGCAACATGTAAATATGTATAGGTACTTTTCTTGTTTATGTTACTTATTGGCAATTATGTAATGAGGATTTGCACATGCTAATTATATATAACCACTGCTTTAAGATTTTTAGTATAAACTGTGTACTATATGATGTTCTTGGAGACATGTCACCGGTTAGAGAATTCATATAATCATAGTCATGTAATCAATCATATGTTTCTATCTGTATGGCGGAAGCAATGCTACAACATGCAAATTATTAAAAAATTGGATGCTATCGAAGATCCATGCTGTTAGTTCTTACCCCTACCATTTTATTGTTCCAACATTGTTCCTTTTTTTTGTTTTATAGTTCTGATAACAAGATTTGATTGTAAAGAAATTTTTGGAATTTGTAAAAGTTTATAATTTTGCTAATTTGATAAATCAATCAAGGTTTTTTGTAGTTATTATTACTCTGTTTAAGTTTTGTATTTTAATAGTTAATTGTTTTATAATAAAATGACATTTTATTATTTACGATAATTTGAAATTTATGTTACTACATAATATAATTTAGTTACTAGGAAAATTAACCAAAACATGTATTTTAAATGTAACTCTGGACTATTAGAATGCTTTGCTTTGTACTTAATATTTAATACACAACACTTACCAATGACTACTACTATCGTGATCCATTTGAGTTATGTGTAGGCCTCTACTACCCAATTTCTATATACCTGCGGATGCTGTATGTCAGGATACTGATGAGTTTGGGAACAGACTCTAGGGGCCTTTACTTAAAAAAAAATGTTTAACAATTATAGTGAAAACTTCAAAGTTTTTTAATTAAAAAAAATAAAAATAAACAATATAATTACAAAAAAATAAAATAAAACAATTGAACAAATCTTAATAGGGCAATGCCCTCATATTTTTAACAATTTTTTTAAGATCCCCCACGGCCTTGGCATGCCTCTCCTCCATTTCTCGCATGCCGTTTGAGAACTGTAGCTTAATCTCCCGCAGCTTCCAGAGATGCTGCTCCCAGAAGGCCTTCATCCCAGTCTGGTGCTCCCTCTCCATGTTCATAATTTTTTGGTCCATTTCTTTCAATACTGTAAAAAAATAAAAACAATAAATAAAATAGACGGTGTCGTTTCAGAAGAAACCACAGGATGTTGGCCTGAAATCTGATTGGCTGTTGGTGGCTCCACCCACTTTTTAGAATTTTAATCCTAGTCCTCCAGTGACCAACTTTGCAAAGTTTGAAGACTGTGCCAATAAAAGTCTAAGAGCAGCGGCAGTTTGAATTTTTCCAATTTAAACAAATGCCTGAAATTTGATTGGGCAGTGTAGACTCCGCCCACTTTTTATAAATTTTATTCCCAGTCACATAGAAACCCACAGTGCCAAGTTTGGGGACCCTGGTTTAAATACTGTGAGAATGACAGATTTTTTAACGTTTTCACACTGAAGTCAACAGTGAAAATTTGATTGGTTGTTTGTGGCTCTGCCCACTTTTTAATGTCCCCCAAATTTGACACAAATTTTCATGACCCCATGACTAAGTGACCCAAGTTTGGTGACTTTAACTTGAAAGCTGAAGAAGTGACAAAACTCAATAGTTTTCCTATGAAAGTCGATGGGACAAAATGGGGTCTCCGGGGGGGCGCTCCAGGGGCCCAGAGGGTGGGATCGGTTAACAAAGCACAAGCAAAGTTTGTTCTTGCACTCCTAAAACTGTGGGAGGAGTGGCGTATAGAAAATTGCTAAATTTTTATTGGCCAATGGTATCTCCGCCCACTTTGGGGTGCCCCCCCCCAAATATACCCGTTTATTCGGGTTGACACCAAAAATATCTGGTCCGAGTTTGGGGAATAATCATGGCTGCTCGGTATGTCTCAATGGGAATGTATACCTCGGTGAATCAGTACGCCTGTAACTATAGGTTTCAGGGAGGTTTTCTTTAGAAATCATTTTGGGCCTGGGTTTTATTAGTCAGCAACATTGGGTGGGACAGATCACACCCGTACTACATCTTGGGGTGTACATAACATTGTGGTTAAAAAGGCTGTTAAAATACAGTGTGGATAGGCGATTGGAACGCAGAACAATCCTAGAGGGGAACCAGACCTCTGGAAGACTGTAAAGAGTGTTGAGCTAGTACTTTTTTGATATCCCGCTTGTACCGAACTGTAAGTGTGGGACTATAGGTTCTCCGATATGTGTGGGCTGAAGAAAGATTATTAGTAAAGCTTTAACAAGCTTATTGTTTGCTCCAAAAAAGTGTGTCTATGGTGAAGACTGAACTGACACGTGTGTGTGTGTGAACAGTGAGTGAGTGAAAACAGCCACAGCACATACTTACACTCCTTGTGGGGGGTGGTGATGAGCTCCTCTTCTTCTTCCTCCTCCTCCTCGTCCCCGTCATCAGCCACTTGAGGGGGTGAGGCGGGTTGGGGTGAAGGTCAACCCTCCGCTCCTGCCTCTGACTCCTCTGGGGGGCTAGGGGCATGCAGTTGCCCTGGAGGTCCGGCCTCCTCCTCCTCCTCCTCTGATGCAGAGACCTCCCACACCTGCTGTCTGGGAGGCCTGCGCCTGACAGCAGGCAAAGGAACACCTATAATAACAAATTTTACTACTTTTAGAAAAAAATCTAAAAACAAAAATGTACATGTGTTTTACATTACTTTTGTATCTTTATTCCAACACTCAGTAATCATTATACCTGGGCATTTTTGGTCCCGGATCTCGCAGATTCTTTCCGGGTGCCTTCTCTTCATATCTGACCATTTTTTCAAAATGGCCAGACGCTTGTGCTTCCCATAGTCCCTCCACAGCTCATAGCCGAGCCTGCGCACAATGTTATTCTTCTCGGCATGGGAGCGGGTCAGGTCGTGGCCCTGCTCCAACATGCGCTGCAGTATAAAAAAAAAAGCATATAATCAGATTTTATAACGGTAACTTTAAATCTAATATTTTATTTTCTAACACTAATAATTTTTGGTTTGGTAGTTGAGATGATGAATAAATGTTGGTGACTATGGCTAAGGCAGCACATAGCGAGAGGTTCCCCGGGCTTAAACTACGACATGCAGAGCTTTCAGTTAGACGGTCTCTCGCCGTGCGCTGCATTGCTGCTGCCGTACCGCCGCCCCCGCCACCATTATAGTCAATAAGGACGAAGCGTCATTCAAGGGGCGTAGGTGAACTAGCGGCAGTACGGATCCGACAAGCTGTTCATCTTCCTGGAATAGTCAGACGTACTCCCCTGCCGCTAATGTTAAAGTCGCCTAATCTTATTTTTTTTTTAAATTTGGGATTCTGTTGAAATTGTATGTGTTTGTAGTATGAGATATTGGATATTGGCCATCTGAGGAGAGATGTACCCGTCTAGTGAAGTGACGGTACGGTATGGGGTGTAAGGCTGGTACGCTAAATGAACCAGCAAATACTGAATGTCAAACATTACATCTCCTGGCCAACGGGACACTTATTAGAATCTATATACTAGGCATCCTCAAACTACGGCCCTCCAGCAAACTGTGGCCCTCCAGCAAACTGCGGCCCTCCTGCTTTTTCTAAACTAAAAATCACATCATTCCATGACAGCCTACAGCTATCATCCTGGGGTATCATGGGAGTTGTAGTTTTACAACAGCTGGAGGGCCGCAGTTTGAGAATGCCTGCTATAGACTGTGTATTTGTGTGTGTGTTGGGAGTGGGGGGTGGTCAGAGGTGGTGTGGATTTGAGGGGGGGTCTGGTGGTATGTAGTGGTGGGTATATTGTGTGAGGCGGAAGATTAGAAGTGCAATGTGATTCATATATAGATTTATCTGCTATCCGTTTTTTTTTAACCATTAGAAAACGTGGTGTGGAGTTAAACAGGCAGGATATGCTCGAACCCACATGTGGTTGTGCATATGTATACGGGAGCACATCCTGCACTTGTAGTCGGTTGCTGATGGCAAAAAATACATACAATGGAAGATGCCAGCAACGGACTACAAGTACCACAATAACCATCCTACATAAGGTAACAATTATGTGGATGTGGAGAACAATCAAAAACTTAACAATAGCAAAGACTGGCTGGCATCTTCCATAGTATGCATTTTTTTGCTGTTGATTGCCATCAGCAACGGATTTCCGGCATCAGGATCCCCTGGGCACCCGTAGAAGGCAGGTCCTGATGCCGTGCAAGGCATTGAGCAGCCTCTGCACGGCATCAGTCTGCCTTCTTACACATCGCGTCCCCGTCACAGCAGCACGGGGACCCGATGCGCTCGTTCACTAACCGCAAACCACTTCTATGTCGCGGTCAGCGCTGACCGCGACATAGAAGGGCTTAATCCGCCAGCATCGCTGTAAAGAGCGATGACGGCGGATAAAGCAGGGGCCTGGCTATCAGGGACTGCAATACCCCTGCAGTGATTGGTCAGGCGCAGCTCCTGCACACGCCCGATCATCTCGCCGTGCATGCACAGCGTTTTGCGTTAAGGGGTTAATGACAGTGAACTCCACAATGCCCGCCCCATTAATAGTGGCCCCTGCCCCCCATGCATGTAGCAGTGTAGTTTTGTCGTCAGACATCATATGAATGAATATTTAAGGACCTGCAAACTATTGAAACCTGTGATCACTTGTTATGGCAAACTGGGGACATGCGAGCTTCTATTGGCTGATAAGGGACATGTGACGTGTGGATGTCAGTTTGGGGCTTGTTTTGGCTAATTCAGGTCATTTTTGAGGGAATATCTTAAGAATAATATGTCCTAGAGAACTGAGCCCCAGTCTAAAACCTTCCCAGACACCTGATCTACCCATCTGTCAAACTTAGTGAAGATCGGTCCAGTCGTTTGGTCGGTCATAAATAACAGACAGACAGAAACTAAATTTTATATATATAAGAGATTAGTAGATATTAATGATCTGGGGCAATAAGTATTGTTTTTGAATGCCAACAATACTTGTTTCCACAAATCATTTGTATGTAAGCACTGCAGTAAGCAAACTATGTGAAATGAGATTTTATATGTATTGCAAAAATTTGAGAATATTTTATCTCCATAAACATACATTTGAATGTTATAAGTGTGTCACATGTACTTATAGCTGTAATGTAATGTTCAATAACTTACTGTGATCAGGATATCTTCCTCCTCTCTGGTGAAATTGTTGCCCACCATCTTTTTTCACATTGATCGCATGCACCACAACAAAACGTGTTGTAACTGCTCCCAGGAAGAAGCCACGTCTGTATTTGCGCGTGCACATGCGCACGCGCACGTGCACGCGCACATACGAATATGTTAAGTTACTGCCACCTAACTTGAATAATAACATCTGTACGCACACGAATATTTCTATGGAAATGATTCGCATTAAAGTCGCTTTGTACGGATATAGAACTACGAATACGATTGGCTTGTTCGAATTAGCGAATATGGTGAATGCGAATATATCGCTATATTCGCTAATTCAAAAAATGCATTTGCAATAGGAAAGTTGCCTATTGACAGCTCCAAGTTGGATGCGCAATGCAAATAATTTTTTTTTTCACAATGAACAGAATATGAAGTCGAAGACGACTAAGTATTCTGATTATTGAAAAAATTATCGTAATTTTTTTTCGCAATGCGCAATTAACTTAAAGTATTCGTTCATGTTTGCAAGCCAGTAGGAGATATGCCTTTATATTAGAAGTGCAATTCACGTAATGCGAATAAAATATTTCGCATATTATCGCGATTATTTTAAAAATGCCGAATATTCGATTTTGGCGAATATATTACGAATATTCATTTGAATATTCGCGATATATCGCGAATTCGAATATGGCACCTCCCGCTCATCACTAGTAAGTTCGTGCCACGTGTCCAGCTTGGACACCCAGTAGTTGTAAGGCACTGAGGGATCATTTAGGACGCCTGGCCAACGTGAAGAACGTAGGGTTCCACCGCGTGCTAACGTCGCACAACAGTCGGTGAGCTACTGCAGCGTTAACAGACTGGCTGAAGCTGTGGACGACTTTCGGAAATGGGCACACAAGCAGCGCAGCTTCACTAGTAGCTGCTGCAAATTGGGGTAGGTTTTAATAAACTGCTGAACCACTAAGTATAAAACGCGGGCTAGGAATGGAATGTGTGTGGAAGTGGAGGGGGAGAAGTGGGGGTTGGAGCCAGTAACATAGCTGCTGGCGGAGACCCTGGCGGATGTAATCCTGGTCGTGGGTAGCACCTGTGCCATCACAGGGTACGACCCACTCACAGCCTCCACAACATTCACCTAGTGTGCAGTCAGGGAAATGTAGCTTCCCTGGCTACCAGCACTTGTCCATGTGTCCGTGGTGAGGTGGAACTTCCCAATAAGTGTGTTGGTAAGGGCACGGTGATGTTCTGGGACACATGATGGTGTAAGGCAGGCACAGCACACCGTGAAAAATAGTGGCGGCTGGGGACTGCGTACCGAGGAACGGTCGCCGACATCAGGCTGCGGAAGGCCTCAGTGACCACAAGCCTAAGTGGCAACATTTCAAGGGCCAGTAATTTCGAGAGTTGCACATTTGGTGCTATGACCTGTGGGTGGGTGGTTATTAGCGCTTACGTTCAAATGCCTGTATTATTGACATTGTGACGCTGCGCTGGGACAAGGAAGTGGATGTTGTTGCTGACGGTTCATGCGAAGGTCCAGGTGCAGGGCAAAGGGCATCAGGGTATGCGCCTTCAACAGGGGATTGGCCAGCAGTGCGAAATACAGGTGAAGAGGAGTCAGTGGTGGGACCTGCATACCCAGAGTGTGGACCCAGGCTTCGGCCCACTTATTAGGGTGCTTGGATGCAATGTGGGGGATTATGCTGGAGATGGTGAGGTTGCTAGTGTTCAAGCTCCGGCTCATTTTAGTACGGCTCAGGTTGCAAACTATCACTCTTTTGTCGTCTGGACTTTCCTCAAAAAAGCGCCATACTGCGGAACACCTACCCTAGTCAAAGTAGATTTACACATAGGGCTGCTTGGTGTAACGGCTGCGGGCCCGTTTGGTGTGGGCCGACGTCTCCCATTGGCAACCCCACTCCCTCTTTCAGACTGTTGCGGTGCTGTGGATCCCTCCCCCTCTGTTCTGCTGTCTTCGCTCGGCTTTTCTCCTTCCCATGTTGGGTCAGTGACCTCATCGTCCACCACCTCCTCTTCCACTTCCTCACTCTGCTCATCCTCCCAACTTGAACTAACCACCACCTCAGTGATTGGCAACTGTGTCTCATCATCATCCACCTCGTGAACAAATTATTGCCATTCACCACCGTCATCTTCTTGAGACTGTGAAGGCTCAAGAGGTTGGGAATCAGGGCACAATATCTCAGGAAACTCTTCAAGTGTGCTTGGCGAGAGAGCCAAACCAAGTAATGGCGATGAAAAGAGGTTATGTGAATATCCGAGTGTGGGATCACTTGTTTGGCCAGACGCGACATGGTGGGAGGAATTAGGATCAGAGTAAGGATTTGGTTGACCAGACTCTTGGCTACAGAGACTGGACTTCGTGGTAGAAAGCGTGGTGCTTAACCGACTGGAAGCATTATCTTCTGCAATCCAACCAACCACCTGTTCGCACTGGTCCGAAGTGGACAGTGTTTTCCCGCGCCGCCCAGCTAAGTTGGACATGAAGCTGGGTAAGGTGGATTTTTTTGTTTTTTCTGATGCACTGGAAGCAGGCACAGTTACATTGCGCCCAAGGCCACGGCCTCTACTTGCGCAATCAGCAACAAGTCCACTTCTACCTCCCTTTGTGCTCACCTTCTTTATATTCATGGTTTTGTCTGAAGATGTGTCGCTGATTGTTTTACTGTCCAGTAAAGACACAGTTTTCTGATACAGGACAGTACTGGATACAGAAAAATCCAGTTTACACTACACTAGGCCAGAGATTATGTAATTTTGACAATACACACTGTATTGGTTTGCTGTAATGTACTGGATACAAAAAAATAAAGATTTTCGGCAGTACACTAGACCAGAGATAAAGATTTTTTTACAATACACACGGTATTAGATTGCTGCAATGTACTAGATACAGAAAAATAAAATTTTCGGCGGTACACTAGCCCAGAGATAATGTAATTTTTACAATACACACTGTATTGGCTTCAAGTAAGGTACTGGATACAAAAAAAATTAAGATTTTCAGCACTACAATAGGACAGAGATAATATAATTTTTACAATACACACTGTATTGGCTTGCTGTAATGTATTGGATACAGAAAAATACAGACTTTCGGCATTACACTAGGCCAGTGATAATGACGTTTTTACAATACACACTGTATTGACTTGCTGTAATGTACTGGATACAGGAAAATATATATTTTTGCCACTACACTAGCCCAGAGATAATACAATTTTTACAATTCACACTGTGTTGGCTTGCTATGATGTATAGGATACAGAATAATATAGATTTTCGCCACTACACTAGCCCAGTGATAATGAAAACTTTACAATACACACTGTATTGGCTTCCAGCAAGGTGCTGGATGCAGAAAAATACAGATTTTCGGCAATACACTTGGCCAGAGATAATGTAATTTTGACAATACACAATCCTACTCCACACCGATGAGGGGCAACACCCCGAAACAGCTGTCTGTGGATGGATACCGGGCTTAGATCTTCCCCGTCACATCCTTAAAGCTTGTAAAAAAGCAGAATCTTGACATAGGGGCCACTTAATATGGTGGATTTGGTGATCTCTGTCATGGGGACACCCCTTTGCTCGGTTTTCCTTCCTTTGAGGGATATTTGGCTTTCATTGTGTTGTAGACCCAATACTGGGGCTCCACATTTATTTTGCACAATACACAATTGTTGGCTAGTTATAATGTACTGGATACAGACAAAATAAAGATTTTCGCCACTATAGTAGCCCAGAGATATGTAATTTGTATAATACACACTGTATTGGCTTGCTTTAATGTACTGGATATAGGAGAATACAAATTTTCGCCACTACACTAGCCCAGCAATAGTGTAATTTTTACAATACACATTGTATTGGCTTACTATAATGTACTGGATACAGAAGAATACAGATTTTAGCCAATACACAAGCCCAGAGATAATAACATTTTTACAAAACACACTATATTGGCTTGCTGAAATGTACTGGATACAGAAAAATACAGATTTTCGGCACTACACTAGCTCAGAGATAATGTACTTTTGACAATACACACTGTATTAGCTTGCTGCAATGTACTGGATAAAGAAAAATACAGATTTTTGCCATTACACTAGCCCAATGATAATGCATTTTTTACAATACACACTGTATTGGCTTGCTGTAATGTATTAGGTATAGAAAAGTACAGATTTTCAACACTACACTAGCCCAGAGATAATGAAATTTTACAATACACACTGTATTGGCTTCCAGTAAGGTACTGGATACAGAACAATACAGATTTTCGGCAATACACTTGACAAGAGATATTGAAATTTTGACAATACACACTCTATTGGCTTCCAGTAAGGTACTGGATAAAGAAAAATACTGATTTTTAGCACTACACTAGCCCAGAGATAATGAAATTTTTACAATGCACACTGTATTGGCTTGCTATAATTTACTGGATACAGAAAAATACAGATTTTCCCCACTACACTAGCCCAGATATAATATCATTTTTACAATACACACCGTATTGGCTTGCTATAATGTACTGGATACAGAAAAATACAGATTTTCAGCACTATAATAGGCCAGAGATAATGTAATTTTGACAATACACACTCTATTGGCTTCCAGTAAGGTACTGGATACAGAAATATACAGATTTTCGGCACTACACTAGCCCAGAGATAATTAAATGTTTACAATACACACTGTATTGGCTTGCTATAATGTACTGGATACAGAAAAATACAGATTTTCACCACTACACTAGCCCAGATATAATATTTTTACAATACACACTGTAATGTCCCCCACTCAATCCTACAGGAAATCAATGAAACCCTGCGGTAATGAATATGAGTGTATACCGATTCTTTGCCATTCTACTTTATTTTATTTTATTGTTTTTTTATTTTTTTATTTGAATCCCCTTATTATCTACTATAATATATTTACATTAATTAATCTGATTATTTGTTTTATGGATATTTTTATGTATTTTTAGGCTGAATCCTAATATGCTAATACATTGGCCTGCTCTTTCTCTTTTTAATCATGCAAGTCAGATATTTAAATTATATCATTATTGTTTTCAATCATTTTTTTAAAAATCGCATCAAAAACGCACTGAAAACGCATCATAACCACAATAGCGTTTTTTGTTGCTTTATAAAGAGAGGCTCCCTAACAACAATTGTATGTGAGCATTCTTGAATTGG